>CXYZ01002951.1:581129-659375 GCA_900006705.1 Sonneratia caseolaris
GAAAATTTTGAAATAGATGTATGGCGGACTGTAACATTTTACGAAAGAAAATAAATATTTTTTTCGGCAAATAGTTATCGAGAATATATATATGTATATATATATATATAAAAGCTGGTGGGCATGCAATTGCATAGGAACAAGTTGGCGGGCTGGTATTTAGAGATGCAACTTGACCATTTAATTTTCTCTATTTTCATTGGCACGGTCCGCACCTAAAACACATGAGCCCGATCAACACAAGCTTTGTGGATCCACTCATTCTCCCGACAAGCTGTCGACCCACTGATTACCTTCGAAGGGAAGAACAGTACATACATACATACATATATATATGTATTGATTTCCTAGTTGATTTTTTTCATTCAAAAAATGTCTGAAGTGAGCAGGGCACGAGTTCAAATATAAATGGCATGTACAAGAAGTAGTGTACGTGTGAGCAACTTAGTAAACAAAGGTCGCAAGGTGGACAGGTATGGGAAAGCATAATTGGGTTGCTTAGTTTTTGTCATAGAAAGTCAACGAGTTCAAGTAAATTAGACGTACGTATAATTAATAATACGAACGGGCAGCAATCTCATCGGGGGGCCACATTCCCAAGCGACAATCTCATTGATGGCCACTCAAGCTGGATTCGAATTTATGATCTCGCGAGCTACCCATGGAGTACATGCACATAGAACAACACCACTCTTCGCTCTTCTGTCAAGAAAAAGAAGAAGAAGAAGAAGAAGAAGAAGTGTGGAGATGACAACACGGAGCAACAGGCCAACTTGCTGAAAGAGGGTGCCATTATTTGTTGGACGGAAAAGAACGAAGAGGACGGCATACTTTATTCGGAATAATTCCCCTTTATAAATTACAGTATTGCTGTCGACATTGCCACCATCCTAAGTCCATTATAGGAAGACATATATATATATATATATATCTATGGTAGCTCATTGTGCCCTTCCTTCTAAGGATGTCAAAGGGCCAATTTTTAATCCATTCCACACTCGATTTATAAGTTAAAATTTGATATATTATAGGTAATGGATATAAATTTAATATTTCACCACCTTTATTAGTTTGATAATTATGATAAGATATATTCCGAT
The DNA here is from genome assembly GCA_900006705.1 of Sonneratia caseolaris. Taxonomy (NCBI): domain Eukaryota; kingdom Viridiplantae; phylum Streptophyta; class Magnoliopsida; order Myrtales; family Lythraceae; genus Sonneratia; species Sonneratia caseolaris. The sequence goes on from CXYZ01002951.1 coordinate 582,230, forward strand.
TTTCACGTATATATACCTTAAATTTTCTATCGAGCACGTAATAACTCCATAAAAAATTTAGAAATTCTGTCTTTTTCTCTAGGAAATATAAATGAATTATTTAGCTAAATATCTATTTTCATTTTCACTTTTTTTAAAAAAAATTTTGCATTGAATATATAGCGAGTAATGACACTGGTGTAATGGAGAATTAAGGGTTGAAGATTGTTGCCACAAACCGTGGAGACTTTCAAAGTACGCAGAGATCTAATCTAATTAATATTGCATTTTAGGAAAGGAAATAAATAATATTCTTTTCAGCAAATAATTCACGACAGTATTACAGGTGGGCTAGTGCGCATCCAATTATGTCGGAACAAGTTGGGCAATTATTTAAGGATGCAACTTGGCAATTGGAGATAATTAAAAAAATATTTTTTTATTTAAAAAACGTCTTTTGCGATTGAGACAAGGGCAAGTGGACGTCAAGAGAGATGGGGTCGATGGCGAGCTGAAGCGTGTCCATCGTGACGTCACGTATGGAATCAAACATATGCAAATATAGGTATCTATAAAAGAAAAGGCAAAAAGACCAAAAAACAAAGAAGGGGAAATAAGGATAATGGTTTCTCATTACTTCATTTATAATATTTAAATTATATACTTATAGTTAATAAGTAAATAAATTAATAATTATATACGTAAAAAGCTTATTTGTCAAATCAGGCCCGTGTTCGGATCAATCGTATATTTAATTATTTAATTATTATGTCTTTCTTTTTTTATTTTCCTTATATTGGACTTGTCGTGTTTCCATTGATCTCTCTGGAATTCCTAATTCAAGACCTTCCCTCCCCCGCCCTCCCTAGAGACCTCGCGTGGATCCCTCCCTAGATTAGATTGCCCCTTCCCCAGTCCACGTATCACACGTTTTATCTTATCTCACGTGATCGGTGAGTTGCAGTGGCATTGGCTTCTTCACGGTCGGGTTCACAACTGCACCGGGCGGAACTCTCTCGCCGGGACTCGATGCCTCCGGTCGGTCCCATGCCTCACCTAAATGGACAAGACAGAAAGTATGGTCCGGATAAATTACTAAAAAAATTATGTTTTGGTAAGAATTTTTGGACCAAGAAATCAGGATGGCATGAAAGTATGAAAAAAATTATAATCACGTCCAATGAGAAATTTTTTGGTTGACTGAGATAATGAATCGTGTCGCTATCCAAGAGTATCTCAATTACCATTCTTGATCTTAATAAAGTATTAGATTTGAGGCGTTGTCTGTTAAAAATCATCGAAAACTCCTAATTAACTGAAGGCCGGAGGTGACTAATTTGTCGCCAGAAGAATGGTGGGATGGATATAATGGAGAAGAAGTTAGGTGATTGAGCACTATGTATCTGCCTTTTTATTGAGTCAAATCTGAATTAAGCCCTCCCCGTGTTTACTGATCACGCAACCCCGTGGCAGTCACCAAGAATTAGTGGGCATAGAACAACCCGTGATCATGAACGTGTCACCGTCGACCAGAATTAACTTAAGTAGGGGGATTGATCCCGTTATAATCTCACTTACTCACACTTAAAATAAATAGCAATTATAAATCAGTTATCCATTATGAATAAGTGCCTAAGATTTAAGCTCACTCTTCTAACCTTCCCAAGATGGATTCAGAATTTTAGTTCAATTGAGGTAAAACTTAATTTAAGTGTAGATAATTAAATTTAGGATAGTGAAATTGAGATAATATAGTAGAATATATTAAATTTAGGTTATATATATATATTTTCTAGTTGAAGTGGGTGAACGTTCGCCACACCCCTTACCTTCCACTACTCTACCTCCATAGCTCGTATGGGGGGTGGATAAGTTAAGTTTAGGTATGGTTTATTTAGTGGATAAATTATTGGATATCAATTATTCAGATTAAAAATTATTAAATATTTTATAAACTATACGAGCTAAATGAGGAGGTCCATTTTTGTGCCAAGATATAATGGTTTTGAACTTAGGAGGGACGATGTTCCGCTAAAATATAATCGGCTGCCGATAACGAGCTCGAGCACTTCGATCATGGCATAATTACGGCTCAAATTGAAGTCTCAACTCACTGTCATGATAAGAATCCGTCCGAGTCGTATCTTTGCTGGCCGCTCCTCCGACCGACCCCTTCTAATTTTTTTTAAAAAAATTATCTGCTAAAAATATTAACTATAATTATTGAATCCTCTACAAATTACGCATATTATATGATTTCTACGTGTTTTTTTAATTGTCCAAATCATCGCATATTCGATGTTTTCATGTAATATCCGGTTCATACCACATACGATTAGAATTTCTCCCAATAACGCGATGGGAAAAATCCCTCCACTAAATAAATTCACAGTCCAACTTTAATATATTTTAAAGCTCTTTTTTTTTTACATTTTTATATTGATGGTTTCTCAATATTTATGTTAAGACGTGATTAGGATCTTTGCAAAATTTTCCTTATGATTCAGATAGTATGCCTAACTATATATCTTAAACGCGAAGTCCATGCTAATTTTGGGTCGGTTAAAAAATATGTATAAAATTATTTGACTCAGTTACGAGTACGAGTTATAGTTTATAAAAATATGAACTAATATGAAATAATTCTTAAATGAGCCCGAACATTTCATTTTTTTATTTTTAAAATTATTTAAATAAATATTTTTAAAATTTTAAATTGAACCAACAAAATCTAATTGTTGATATGTAGAGTTTTTGGTAATTCAAATATGTTTTGCAACTATTTTGGGCCGGTTATGGTTTCGCCTAGTTCCCAAACATTTAAAAAAGAAAATGTGTCGTGTCAGTTCCGATTCAACATGCTTATGTCTTATACTTAATATATAACTGATACTCATTCTAATAAAATAGTTACAATCTAACTTAGAAACAATCTGAACTAGTTATAGATTTGACAGACTAATTTCGAGCTAAACCAACAATTCAACACCTCTATGTTTAACTCTAACTTTTAAGAGGATAATAAATTTAATAACTCCCCTTTTCTCACCCAAATAAGAGAAATGGTAATCTGAAAGAGAAAGAAAAAAATGGTAATAAAAATTTGTTGAAAAAGGGAAAAATGGGCAATGAAATCTAGCAGTAGATATTATTCTAAAATATGAAAGAATTAATAAAAAGGAAGTATAAGGGAAAAGAAAATAAGGGAAAGAAAAGGGTAAGTACAATACCCAGCAGAAGTGTCGAGAAAGTTAAAAGATTAATTCAAATTTAAATTAAATTAATATACCTAATTTTTGTTATTTGTAAAGCTTAAAATATAATTTCAAGGAAAAATACGTTTGACGGGACTAGAACGCCCGCGGCCAGCTGTTCGGACCAAACTTGTACCTCCTCAGACGCTGGGGCCAGCAAAGTCCCCCGATCGTAAAAGCCAACGAACGCAAAGGGCATTCTCGTACCATGCGGGAGAAATCAGTAAATGGCAGAATAGGGCAGGGGCATTCCAGTCATTCTGCTACTACCATTTGCGCTTAGAGAGGAGAAAAACATTAAAATAAAAATTCACCCACCATCCCTGCCACTCTCCGGAGAATCAATCTGTCAATCAATCTCCGCAAAGCCTCTACCAAATCCGTCCTGATTCAGCTTAGCAATGTGTGGAGGAGCCATCATCTCCGACTTCATCCCCAGCGCGAGGTCCAGCCGCCCGACGGCGACGGACTTCCTGTGGCCCGATCCGAAGAAGTCCCGCGCCGGCAAGGGTTTCTCGAAGCCTCTGAGGCCCGGCATCATTGATGTCGACGACGACTTCGAGAACGACTTCCGGGACTTCAAGGAGGAGTCCGACTTCGAGGAGGACGTCGATGTCAAGCCCTTCGCTTTCTCCGTCTCCTCCAAGCCTCGTCCCTCTGCTGGTAATCTAACATTCCGTGTTTTGCGGTTTTGGGTTTTTTAGCTGTTCAATGTCTCAAACGAATGCCTTTGGATTAACCTATGTCCATGTCGTTCGGTGAGCTCAGTTCTACAGAGATTACCCAACCAGCTCATTCTCTGTAAACGTTTAGAAATCTCGAGCCGTCTGAGTTAATCGTGAGACGGGTTGAGATTGTCGGATAATTTTTTGACGTTTAAAGAAGGATAGCCTCTTCTCTGCATAGAAGAGCAGCTTTACTTGCAGAAAGCTTTGATCCAGTCTTGTCAATTGTATGTTCCACTAATTAGGGAAGCACCATTCACTGGTGGATTGCCGTGGGGATGGAACGTAGAAGCACCTTGAGTTAGAATATTTTCTTGGCTAGGCACATGGAATCTTTTTTTCCCCTATTTATCTGTTAGAATTCTGTTCTCTTTTGGTGAATATGACTTGGCAAATCCCTTTTCATTCCATGAGATCATGAACATATGAGTTGATTTATGTATCGATTTTGAATGTGCATTAATGCAATATTCACCGTGTCTCTAAATATTGCTTTCTGACAAATCTGTTAATTGATCCATTGTCCCATCTGCAAGGCTCCTTGAAGCCCAAAACTTTGGAATTCAACGGCCAAGCTGAGAAATCTTCCAAGAGAAAGAGGAAGAACCAGTACAGGGGGATAAGGCAGCGTCCATGGGGGAAATGGGCTGCTGAAATACGTGATCCGACAAAAGGTGTCCGTGTTTGGCTGGGAACCTTTAACACTGCTGAAGAAGCAGCAAGAGCTTATGATGCTGAAGCTCGTAGGATTCGTGGCAAGAAAGCTAAGGTCAATTTCCCAGAGGATGTTTCCCGCTCCTCATCAAAGCGTACGGTTAAGTCGATCCCACCAAAGCAGATCTCAAAAATGACTATGAACAATGGTCAGCCAAGTCTGAATCAGAATTTAGGCAGTCTCCTGAACAGCTCTGACGATGAATCCTACAACTCTGTTGGTTTCATGGAAGAAAAGCCCCCCGTGAATCAGTTTGCTTATATGGACTCCTTCATTGCCAATGGGGTTGATGAGCTGAATTCCATTGCTTCACCTGACAATACTCCACCTTACCTCAGTTCTGATCAAGGCAGCAACTCCTTTGACTGCTCCGACTTTGGTTGGGAAGAAAATGGTCCCCAGACTCCTGATGTTTCCTCTTTTATTTCTGCTGCTTTGGAAGTAGAGGAGTCTCCATACATGGAAGCTAATCCAAGTAAGAAGCTCAAGATCAGCTCCGAGGAGGTTGTGACCAACCAAGAAAGTGCTGTGAAGACTTTTTCTGATGAGCTCTTAGCATTTGAATCCCAGATGAAGTACCTCCAGATGCCTTTTCTGGAGGGAGGCTGGGATGCTCCAGTCGAGACTTTGTTTAATGGGGATGGAACCCAGGATGTTGGGAATGATGTGGGTCTCTGGACCTTTGATGACTTCCCTCAGATGTAGGGGGGAGTCTTCTGAGCTACCCCAGACTCTTCTTGCTCATGTAAATAAAGGCTACATGTTGTAAGTCCTCTTCCTACATGCTAATACTTGTCCCAAGAAAAAAAAAAATCCCCTACCTGCTTTTTATAGTCTGTTCTTAATTGTAATGTTCAAATTACCATGGATGTGAAAGATATTCGGTTCCATAGTCCCTAATGTTTGTCAATTTCAGGAATGACACGAGAACTTTCATGTGGAAGTCATCGAATGAAACTGTTGAACATGGTTAAGCCTCTGGGATGATGGAGTGTATGTTTTCCTTTCAGTAGCACTGTCTGTTGGTTTCTATTTGGGCTCTGAGACATATGTAATGGATATAAGACTCCATAGAACCTGTCCTGTACTTTAATAATCTGTTTGTGTATGTGATGGAATTGATGATAGCTTGTGGTATTATTGTTCGCTCCTGTCCTGCTATAGGGCCCTACAACTTCCTCTATTTACATTCTATGAACTAATTGCTTCAAATCCACAGATAATGAATGAGGAAATGCTGTTCTTTTTTTACCCGTCTTTTGTGGAGTGCAGAATGTGTTCAAGTTTACAGATTATTCCACGTAAAGACAGATTAACGGTGTCATGTCCAGTATGTACTAATTTGCTAAGTGAAGTGTTGGACTGTCATCTGTTTTGGTTCTGTTCCATTCGGAACCTTTTAGTTTTTGCTCTCCAAACGTACTAGGAGCACCTATTCAAAGTCAAGGGGTTTCATGACATGGCCTTTTTGATCGGAAGAGGAGGAGCCGGTGTCGATTGCGGTGGTTGGCCCGCTCTTTATTGGTGTTAGGTGGGGGGTCAATGTCTGAGTTTCGGATATTAGTTAGTGGAGTGTTAATTGTTTCTAAAGGGAAAAAAAAAAGAACAGAAAATCGACACAATTACCGCTCACCAAAATTAGGATTTTGGGCAGATAAGGTCCCATTTTCAAGAGTCCACGATAAGGCAAATTGCGTTTGGAGGCAAACGAGTTTGCTTAGGGATGTGAGCCCTCTGAGATTCTTATCTCTCCGACTGCATCGATGGTCGTCTCAAGCCTAGTTACTTTTTATAAGTTTTCTCAGAGGAGATCCGTGGCATGAAAGTTTCAGTGGGGGGAATGGGAAGCCAGGAGAAATGGCCAAGTGGGTGCCAGAGTTTCACAGGCGAAAGATAAATTTTAGAATTTCAAGGAGGAGACTACGTGTTTTAGCTAGAGAAAGTGATGTATCTGTCGACAGTGGGGACAGGACCACAGTAGCAATAAGTCGAATTTACTTGGGTCGTTTGAAGTCGTTGTGGATATATATATATATATATATATATATATCTTTTTGGGTTTTGTAAGATGGAGAGATGTGCTTGGAAAAAACATAATCGAAAACTATTGAAGGTAAAACCGATCCGATGATGATCATTCGGTGCTCGAAAGATTATACTCATGATTGTCAAATTTCGAAATGTAAATCTGAATATATGTATAAGTACACTTGCCAATGATTATGATATAAGAGAGAGCCGAAAGGAGTCCATCCCATATGTTTTGGCCAAATCAATTGCGTGTCGGATATTTATCGGGTAAATTTCTTCTTTTGCCCAAGAAAAGGAAGTAATAACAAGACATGAGACATTGAGCAGTGCCTCGGCCGGTCCATCTCCCTCAGTCGAATCATCAGTGTCCGAATTGTTCCTACAGTCGACTTGAACAGTCAGTCTGCTAGGCTTCCAATCCGAACGGGAAGACGTCGGTCCAATGTCCATTAAACGTACGGATGCCCTGATTGGCTGGACTTGGGCTCGGGCAGTTGCAGGCACAGCCCAGAACAAGACACGTATCCTAGCCCAATAAGCTATCTATCCCACTCGAACATCACGTAACCGGTCACTGACTTACCGACTCATTTACGTCGGTTACTACTCCGGCTGGTCATCTCCTATTTGAGTTTTACGAATAAATAAGAATGGTTGTCCAGAGAGCTATGGTGTAACATTTTTTTTCATGAGAGACTGGAAAGTGAGATTATAGTTATAGCGGTGATATATTATTTTCTTCTAGAATCTTCCACCGACTAACATAGATTCAATCATTATCTCTAATTATCTTAATTTGAGAAACCAATACCCCAACCGATCAAAATTGGTAAAGTTCCCTGGTATTTGCATGTGGGTGGGGGGGACGGTGGATGGGTGAGATCTTAGATCCGGGCATTTGGGCGATAAGCTTGGCGCATGCGCGTGCACTAACTTCTTCGACACTCAAATTTAGTGTGAGACCTACTTTGCTTGCTGGGTGAATGGCAATGCCCCTTGTCTAGGAAAACGTCCTCGCCTTCAACCAATGTGCCAATCCCACAAGGCCGATGCGCGAAAGTCCTGAGAGTAATGCAATTACTTTGCCAATCCCGAGTTAACCGAGCTCTGGGTCGGCGGGGTTCACCGTGGGCGACCAAGAGAGAGTATTCACTTACCGAGAAGAGGGAGGAGACACGGAACAGGCGAGAGAGAGAGAGAGAGAGAGAGAGCTGGGCCGACATCAGATCCAGCATTTGTGGAGATTCCAGCTGTGCTTGCAGCAAGCTGACGTCACCACCCCCGTCATGTCGGTTCATTCCCTGGATCCATCCCATAGCCGCGGCCCGCACGCGTTTCCCCGTGTGTGGACGGACGGGTCTGACTCTGACGTCACCCTTGGCATCACGTGTGTTCTTTAAAAAATAAAAATAAAAAACTAGTGGGCACGCACGCATTTCCATTGTAGAGACGTGTGACATTTGGTCATATTGCACATATATCCCTGCACTCCTTGCAAATCACAACTTGAACCCCCTTCATCATTGCACCTTATTTCTCATTTCTCGGGTACATATGCGCAAGTCAAAGTGCGGAGCATGAACCGACCAGGTTTGACTGTAATTAACCAATCGTACATCACGGTGTGGGTCCCACAAAAGAATCTTCCCTTTGAAAAGTTCCCGCTTCGGTTAGTTTGAACGCAGCATTTTCCAGTGGATCCCCCCACGTGAAAACATTTAATGGTGGATCCTGCATTAAGCCACCCTCACACTTTCCACCATCTCAAGCTCGGAAATCATTGTCCTCTGAGGCTCCTCCTCCTCTGACGGAAGATGGGAAGGTCGATCCCGGCAATCTGCGCGGTTCTCGTCTGGACGATCCTCGTCGTTCCTGGGAAATGTCATACTCCGTTCTTTATCTTCGGGGACTCCCTCTTGGATGCAGGTAACAATCTCTACCTCAACGGCACCCCAAAGACGGCCTTCCTCCCCTATGGCGAGACCTTCTTCAAGCACCCGACCGGGAGAGTCTGCGACGGCAGGATACTTCCTGACTTTATAGGTAGCCACATTTTCCAATGAGCAGCTTACACCATGTGTAGAATCTGGAGTGCTTTCGCTTCGGGAGAGATCATTCCCTGATCTCTGTTTTCTGGACATTGTGCGCATCTGCCTGCTTTTAAGTTCGAATGTCTCAACTTTGGGCGATATGGACAATCATTCACTGGTGTTTTTTGCAGCTGAGTATGCGAATCTGCCATTGATCAAACCGTACTTGCAGCCCGGGTTCAGCAACTACACAGACGGAGCGAATTTTGCATCAGCGGGTGCTGGGATACTCCCCGAAACATCTCCTAGAACGGTAAACATTTCTGCTGCTGGACGGTGATATATTGCTGGCCCAACAGAGCATATGAATCATAAACGCTCTATGAATTGATGCGATCCCGGATAATTGATCCACGGGCATTTTCTCGTTGGATGAATTAACAACAGATATACCTGAAGCTGCAACTGAGCTACTTCGAGGAGGTGCAGGAGAAGCTGAAGCAGCAGCAAGGTGAAAGTAAGGGCCGGGAGCTGCTATCTAAGGCCGTCTACTTCTTCAGCATGGGAGGGAACGATTACATGCACGCCGCCATGAGCAGCACCATGCCGTCAATCAGTAACACCACGAGCCAGCCTCTCCCGCCCTCTTACAAGAAACAGTACGCCATCATGGTGCTCAGCAATCTCACCTCGGTAGTCAAGGTAAGATATGCATTCATATTTTCTCGGTTTTTTTTTCTGCGGGTCATGTCATGTGCAGTATGCATTCTTATCATTCCAAGACATGGCGATTGATTGCAGCAAGTGTATGCGACTGGCGGGAGGAAGTTCTTGTTCCAGACGGTGGGCCCGTTGGGTTGCATGCCGTCCAACCGGGTCGCCTCCGGATCTACGGGCTGCGCTCATGATGTCTCTGTGCTGGCCAAGATGCACAACATAGCTCTGTCGAAGATCCTCTGGAAGCTAGAGAAGACGCTGCCTGGATTTAAATATGGTCTCTTTGATTACTACTCTGCCCTTGCTGAGAGAACAGCCTACGCCTCAAGATTCGGTAACGTTCACAGATGCGCACCAATTTCTTGTTCCCATAAATTGTCATCATATATGCTTCTAAGACGTCTGTATCCAATATCATGTTCTTTGATTCGGGTTTTCTCCTTTCTGAAGGTTTTGAAGAAGGACAGACAGCATGCTGTGGAAGCGGGAACTACAACGGGCAATTCACCTGCGGGAAGAACGGCACCGACGCTTACAACCTCTGCAGCGACCCGAGTAGGTATGTGTGGTTCGATCCAGCTCACCCAACCGAGAGTGCCAACAAGCAGATTTCCGAACTTTTGTGGAGTGGACCACTCGAAGTAGTGAGGCCGTACAATGGGAAGGCCCTGTTCGAAATGCCTTAGCCTAGCCGGCTCTCCGTTGAGGAATGGGACTCCATGCTTCTTAGGATCACGTGTTCTCTTAAATAATGTTATCACCAGCCGGAGTTTTGGAATGTAGAAATAAAACAACTTCTCAGCATCCTCTTCGTTTATTGAACCTGCAGAACTTTCTGCCGATGCGAATTTCATTTACCAAGTTGATCTGAAAAAAATGATCCTCTGATCTGGCCCCTTAGCTGAGGGACCCTTTGATTTGAATCATCATCATCATAGGTTTGTCCCCAAGACGAGAGCAAATGGAAGATGATTGGCCGAATGAGCTCCTCGATTGGGCTTCCACTCGGGATCTAAGATTAGATTCTTGGTCCATTTTTCCGAGTCTTGATTTGATATCGTGCTATGCTAGTTCTTCCCCTCCATCATCCATCCACAGTGGATTGTTCTCCCCCATGATGCAAGAAGTATCCTTCTATTTTCAATTTAATCGCAATAATAGCAGAGAAAATCTAAACGTTAATGGAAGATCAAAATTTAACCCATCTTCTGTGGGGAATTCGTACAACTCTACATAGACTACAACTATACCTTACAGAAACAAAATCAATAACACAATATAATAGAGGTAAAAAAGGAAAATGTCTTGGATCCCTTTTTCCATATCGATAATTAACGAAGCACATCGTTTCGCTACCACCGATCAGCGGGAATGGCAGCACCAGGAGGAGGAGGAGGAGCCGTTTCCCACCCATCAAGAGGCGGAGGAGCCGTGAAGCATCAGAAATGGAAAGAAAAATAAGAAGTGAATACGTGTCTAATTGATTGCCTGATTTCCAAGTTATGAAATATCAACCATGTTTAAGAAGTAACATCGTATGTCAGTACCTGACTCGGACCACCCTGAAGCCTGAATTGCAGCTACCGGTGGAGGCACGGCTGCGTCCACACCCCCACCGAGCATCAGCGATTTGAGCCGTCCACTGTTCGCCACCGAGACCTGCATTATAGTCTGTGACTCCATTACGGCGCTTAAGGACGTATGGCTCCATCTGGAAGTCGCAGTTCTTGGTGCCGAGGTGGACTTCAGCCGCCAACATCATCAGAATGTCAGCCTCCTTGTGCGACGTTTTGCCACGGCACGGCCTGCGCGGCGGTGGTAGCAGTTGCCATGCTGTGGAAACCCTGAATGGAGGATCGGTTCCTCGGACTTTCTTTGCTCTCATGGACTCACTCAATACGTCAATGGTCACATTAATTGCCTTCCCAACATAAACGATGATCACAGAACCCACAAGGTCACATTCCATAGAATTACACATTCGTTGTGCATATGTCCGAGTCTGTCATGATTTACTTTGGTAGGATATGTAGTATTCTATCAGTACATCTAAGTCACAAGGAATCAACCTTCTTGATTATAAATTTTCAGTATTCATAAAATAATTTTAAAACCATACCATATTTATCATTATTCATTTTAAGAAAATTAATTGATGATACTTTTAAGAGATGATTTTTCACGGTGACACCGTCCAAAAATTTCTGTCACTCCATTATTTTCCTCCAATTTCTTGTGCTTTAGTTTTCCTCTTGTGTCTATAAATACAAATATCATTCTATGACCGGAAGAAAATGATGAATGGTGTACTTCCTTGACCTTCGACGGAATTTGACACTTGACTGGTTGGGCCGGAGAAGAACTTATGGCCCAAAAGCAAGTCGCCCTGTTTCGGGCCTTGGTTGAGCCTCAGATCACAGATTATGCCAAGTTTGGAATATTAACACAACATGATCACATGAGAGAAACCCGATTGGCAATGCATGCGAAGATTGATGGATCGGTGAACATGGATCGGGACAGTTCTTGACATGTCTTCCTCTCCTTTGGAACCAATTAAATTCGGACAGACCCACAAACAAACCCTGCCACAGGTAGCTATGTTCTCTGCTGACTGTTCACCAACCAACACAGTCTTTTTTCTTCTCTTTTTTTGTTGGATAGATAAACACAATTTCATTACTGGTAAGAAAGAAAAGATACATAAGCTTTCAATCTGTGACTCAGAACCTAACTAACCCAGATAGTGAGCTTCCTGGTTGCTGCTAAATGTTGCCAACAACACCATAACCACAGGAACATCGATTTAGGGGATTCAAACCGAAGGCTCTCGAAAAAGAACAAAACAGAAAAACATATTTGTTGGTTAACGTGGACAAGGCAAAAAAAAAAAAAACCCATATTACAATTCTATACTACTTCATTTTTAAAGGTACGGATTATCGGTGTATAGAATTACAAATAAAGTTAGATTGGGTTATCAAAGATAAAAACTTAAATAATGATATATATATTTTTGTTTAAATTCAAAACCAACTCATTTGTCTCTATGAGCCATAGTAAATGAGAATTTGGAAATGGACTTGGTCCTCACTACCCAATATTTCGGACGACTAGTTTTGAAGTCATACACTCCACTGGATATAATTCTCAATTTTCTTTTAAAAAACTTTGGCTTAACTTATCCTTGCGGCCTTGCTATCATATTTTTCATTTATTTATGAAGAAAACAATATTGTCGTTATTGATCATTGTTGCCAAGTAGGAAATCAAAATTTCCCGGTGAGAGTAGAAGACATAGACAGGGGCATATTGTCCTGTTCACGAGCAAGTTTCATCGTGTTGAAAGTTAAAGGGGTGGCTGCAATTTGGTGGGTCATGCGTGATCCTGAAATAACCTCGCAAGTGGTTCAGTGCAAGACCAAGACGAAGGAGTTCAAGTTGTCGGGTTCAAAAATGACCATTCAGCCAATGTTGGCACAGACAGAGAGAGCCAACCATCAAGTTGCCCCCAGAAGAAAAAAAGATCTAATAGCAGGCACCATAATTATTAAAAAAAAACGAGCAAGTATAATATTATTCTAAATCTTCATAAATGAGATGAATGATTATATAATTGATTATGATACTAAAATTTACTCTCATTATTGAACGGTTCAATTACGTAAAAGGACACAGCTAGGGGTCGCATGACCCGACTCATCACCTCATTTGACTAGCAACCTCGGTCAGTCACATGGCCAGCCATCCTACCAGTCCGACCTACTCAGACACTCAAGGCTGGACGTATTGCTTACTTACTTCCCAAGTTCGACTAATGGACAATTCCATCGGCTGAGCCCACGGTTGTAACTAGAACGGGGTCACACTAGGTCCGCGCCCATACATTGAATTGAATAAGGTGACGCGTAGTCAATTTGAGCCCACGTCCATATCTCGATTAGGTCTTGCCGCATCAGCCTTTTTATCTTAGTAAAGTCGGCAGATGGTAGATACCCCAAATCTTGCAGTAAGCTTGTTATCCAAAATTCACTTAATACTGATGTACTATCTTCATGTTCCCGGCTTGCCCTCTTCCCTTGCCTCGTTCTGATGTTTAGCTTAAGCATTTAGAGGGTTGATCCATGCCACAAAACCCAGATTTGACGTTCTTGCAAGTGCGCGAAGAACCAGACTCGCCGTGAGTAGCCAAGTTTATATCCCTCATAATAGTCCGCGGTAGATCAACCCGACGAATCCGCCAGTCACCGAGCAAATTGAGCTCCCTTCTGCAACAATGCGCTTGCAGCATCTAAATATTTCCACACAGCTGCTACTAGATCGATTTCATACCCTTAGTCGCTCAATGTATCCCTTCCATCATTCTTGCGGCTTTGAAGCATCATTTTTAGAATAATCTTTGTAGGACCACAGGAGTTCTGATTTTTTTTTTTTGGACTGTTCTTGGATCCACGGCAACTTTGTGTCCAGATATATTACATTTTTCAATTATTTAATAATTCTATGAGTTTATGGGAGAGTTTTATTGATGATAGTCAAATTTAATATCTCTAGTTGTAGATTTTAGAGGGCTCGAATGGCATAAATCATCTGCCATCAGATATGCTACACCATCTATTAACATTGAAGAGATTTTTACCTAAAATGCCATGGAGTGGCTCGACACGTCGTCCATTTCTTAGCCACCTTCATGTTCCCCACCGCCACCAATTTGCCCGAAAGACAGACAGAACAGTGCCGCAAATGGTTTTTCCTTTCCCCCGTTTCTCCTCTTGCCCACCCTGAATCGAAAGAAAAGGCACAAAAATAATTTTAAAATTAAATAAAATACGGCATTATTAGCTGGGCTTCCCTGTGGGTCCCGCCATCCTCCACTGGCGGTTTATAAGGGAACCTTCCTCATCCCCTTCCCCTTCAGTCCATCCCTCTCTCAATCTCTAAAACATGGCCATAGTTGGAAAGCTGACGAAGCTGAAATCCGCCATGAAGCGGTGGCCCTCTTTCTCCAAGCCAGCCCGCAGTCCCTCCGCAGCGGCAGCTGCCCCCGCCGCCTCCGAGGGGGGCGCGGCGATGGCCGCCGCCGCTGCCACCAACAATCTCCATGCCGTCTACGTGGGGAAGTCCCGGCGCCGGTACCTCATCAGCTCCGCCGTGGCTGCCCACCCACTGTTCCGGGAGCTGGTCCTCGAGGAGGAGGGGGAGGAGGAGGAGGAGGAGCACGGGGGCGGGTTCGTGGTGGCGTGCGAGGTGGTGCTGTTCGAGCACCTGCTGTGGATGCTGGAGAACAACGCGGCGGAGGGACAGCTCGGCTCCGTGGACGAGTTGGTCGAGTTCTACACCTGCTGATCGAAGACGCCATTTTTTTTTATTAATGAAAATCTCTTTGGTGTAATTAAAAAGATCAATATCTTAGGGTTTAGATCACTAGCTAAGGATGAGAAAAATGAACCGGCAACATTCGAATATGGATTTGTCGGACTGAATTGCGGTTGAATTTCCCCCTCTAGATTGCAATGATTAATTTCTTACTTTACCTTTTCTTGTTATGATATGATATGTATGATGTGTGTATCCCAATCAATCACAATCTTATTAAGAAATTAATTACTAACTTTACAAAAAAAAACACTCTTAGAGTTCCACCCTTTTTTCGTTTTTAATTTTCATCTCGAGCCCTTTTAGATAGAATTTCGCTTGACGTCTTCACTTTGGTTCTATTGTTGAATTTTTGTCCACAGAGTGAGCCGCTAATTAAATTTTCATAAAAGTAAACTTTAGAAAGCTTAAAATTGAAAATAAATCTTATGGTTTAAAGTTAGGTTTAAAGAGAAATATGGTTCGATGCTCTAATACTACCATTAACTTATTAATTAAGAAATTATCTATTTAATTTTGTATCATATAATTTTAATGTACTATTTTATTTTCATCTTCGCTTATATCGTTTTAAACCCGTTATTTACTTTAAAGTGACCTTTGGACTATTTGATGAGACTTGAAATTGGACCTCGCAAAGCGTCACATACACGTAAGATGTCCCGTCTCCGTGAATCAGGCCGGATGTAGGCGCCCAAGCGTCAAGACGGGGCCATGTGTCTCCTTGGCGCCGGCTCATGCGTAAATTACTATATTCGTATGG
Source organism: Sonneratia caseolaris (assembly GCA_900006705.1). Classification (NCBI taxonomy): domain Eukaryota; kingdom Viridiplantae; phylum Streptophyta; class Magnoliopsida; order Myrtales; family Lythraceae; genus Sonneratia; species Sonneratia caseolaris. The sequence continues at coordinate 597,820 of CXYZ01002951.1, forward strand.
GACACTCACAAGATAGAAATGCCGAAGGTAGCGATCATAATGACTCTCCTCTAAGCACTTTAAAGTAACAAAATACGCTGAAAAGCGCCAAACTTTGGTCACTATGGCACCTCTTATCGGGTCTGTATTATATATTAGCCGCAATTGAGAGAACAGTTACAGCTATGACGATATCCCGATAATATATCAATCCTCTCCTTCTCAGATAAGTTTTAGACGTCAGTTTTGTCGCCATTGACAGTCGTGCAATGCACGACGGTACGTACAAAAAAGATTGGACAAAAGCATTGCTGATAGCTGGGACGGAGCTGTTTGGATGTGATTATTCCCGGAAAATCTTGCCCATCTGAGCTCCGTCCACACCCTCAATCTGACCTACCGGTCTGGCTTTATTTGTTTACTATATGGGCATTCGCATGCCCATTAGAGAGTCATCTATCTAGTGCTGCGCATGTAAGGCTTTAATGAGTATATTTTACAGGAGTTGGCAAGGAGCAACGGTGGTTTAGAAGTTAAAATAATACAATCTTATATCATTATTACTGAAAAAACAAGGTTATACCTTCCCTTGGGAACTTATGCGGCCGAGATGTTACAGACATATCGTTTTATAGGCTGGATGAGAGGAATGGATTCGATCGGGGTCATTCTTCCTTCCATAAAAAGAAAAAGAACCACCTGCAGAGTCTGTAAGAACAAAAAAATTCCATATGATCCTGCTTTTTATGTTGAAGTGTGGTTTACGACAATGATTAAGGTAGTAGTTGGAGTAGACCCCTGAATCACTCCAATTACCATCATCTTACGGTTGGATTGCAACTTGGAGGGCTTCCTCAAGAAGAGTTCCTGCCCCAAATAGAACACATTCATCAATGCGATGGTTATGGCAAATTATTAAGCCTTCCGTTCGAAAATCTGTGATGCGACCCGCTATTAGACTGCTCGTACTCCGAGCCTCGAGTGACATTGATTTTTAGTTTTCGATCGTTTATGAATGTCCCCGATAAGAATTTGGCGATACCCAAGTAACACATGACCGGTGGCCGGAATGTCCCGGAGGAAAGACAAATTCCTCAAACATAAATGGCGTGAAATATTCTCATCTGATCCGACCAGCCCAAATAGTCAAGATTGATTCGAAATTGGACTTTCACAGACTTGTCTGCAGATATACAAGCTGGCGAAAACAAAAAAGGCAAACAGGTTGGCCAGAAAAAAAGAAACAAATTAAGTAGGCTGCCATCCACGATATATTTTCTCAATGTTAGGTCCAACTAGCCAGCTAATTAAAAAAAAAACCCTAAAAAACATCCCCTAATTTTATAAATCCTGAACATCTACACAAATATATACAAGGGAGCAACTTGACATATGGTCTTGTAATCTGCTAATGAACAATTCATGTCCTACTCACTTAGATTCAACAACAAAACCATCTTATAGTGACAAAATTTCGCGCAACAATCCAACGTTTAGCTCTCAAAGTACATTTACCAGCTAGTCCATTTGTTAAACCGTGAAATTTTCGAATTAATCAGAAGGAAAATGTTTTGATGGAGGTGGCACTGATTAATAGTGGGCAAAAAGAGAGAGGAAAAACTAGACCTGACGGGCATTAGAAGTAATTGAGTTTCCCACCCCCTCCCCCAAAAGAATTTAAGGGATATATCAAGGTGTCGTTGACAGTGGAGCAATCATTTAAGTTGGTAGAGATGCTCTGGAAACATACTAAAAAGAACCTTCGTGCTGGGCAACTCTCATTTATCCTTTTTTATTATTATTATTTTTTGAATTTTCTATTTATTCTTTTTTTTTGGTACAAAACGGATGGCCTCAGAGGGTACCAGAAAATGGAATAAATGAATAGAGGAATTTAATAGAATCACTTAATTTTAAATGAAAAGTAGTATCACTATATATATATATATCATTTATATAAAAATTATTTTGGTATGGTTCATCGCCTTGCTGTTTTTATCATGAAAAACAGCCAAGCTTGTTCGAAAGTCGAATGATCTCTCTCTCTCTCTTTTATATATATATATATATATATATATATATGTATGTAATCTTTTACGTATGATCCACCACAATATCATTTTCAAATTGCGGATAGTCCTTCGTTTCCCCTGAGAATGTTTCCAGAAGACAGCAGAAGCCAACTGCCTAGCTGTCTTTTGGAGCTTTTTGGTCCACCTCCCTTCGATGCCCCGGGTCTAAGTCATGTAAATTAGAGTTTTTCCACGACGGATCGAACCGTTTTGAAGCTAAGATAACGTAATAGATCAATAAATAAAAGATAACGGCGTTGTTAATTCTTACTTATGTAACCTGCCCATATGGCAATTTAATCTCATATGGCACGCCGTTTTATTATTTTAATGAAATAATATAACAGATCATTGTCACATTGGATGAAAATTATAATTAATGTTGACAGTAATTAACATAATTACCATCTATTTAATGGTCCATCACATGTTAGGGTTTGCTGAATAAATTATGAAATAGAAGCTTTAGGATTGATTAAAACGAAGTTGAAAATGTACATTCGCCTATAGTTTTCTTATAATTTATCATCATTTCGGATTTATCAGCCTTTCTGATACCCAACTAAATTATTGTGTTATTTGACAACACTCAAATCAAGAGTTGCATAGTGACACGATGAGTCTTGATTTCGAGAACTTGTTTGTGGCTGCTGTATAATAAAGTTCGATATAACAACTAGCTTTGCTCACCCATTTAGAGTCTTTGCTAGAGATAATTTTTAGTTGTCCAATCATGTAATTTGAATATTAGGACGCGATGCCATCCCGGTGAAGAACAGCTAGATCCCATCGGCGTGTCATATGAAATTGACAGTTCATGGCAAGAACGTGGATGAGGACGTGAAATTCTTCCCATTTGGCCTTTTTCTTCTTCCTTTTTGATTGACCGGTGCGATAAATTTGGTTCGAGCATGTTCTCGTGGTGGGTGGGAGTGGGAATGGGAATGGGACTGCAGAGGCTTTCAGTTCAGTTGTCAATCGAATCCAGCTCAGCTGACGTTGGACAGAATGGGCCTAAGTCCCCCATGTGACTCTATGCATGCGAGATTTCTATGTGCCTCGCCCACTGGATTATCCCCCATCATCCTTAAAATGGGACCCCAAATGTTAACGGGGCGACGACTATCACTCATTTACTTCAGGATGTCCCAATTACAGGGGCGGAATCTGGAGAGCCGACAGGTTACTGCGGTCCTGGGTGACCGCTACCTTCCGCTCCTCCCCAGTCGGAAGCGGAGTGGGGGTGTAAATGGTTCGGATCGGGCGGGTTTTTCATCGATCCGTGCGACCCGATAGTTTTTGGTCCCGTTTTCTGAATGGTAAAAAACCGTACCTAAACGATTTAGGGGGAATGAAAGATTACCCGCTATCGGCTCGGTTTTTTAGGGCTCGACATTTTTATCAAGCCAGATAATAAGCCTTATTGATATTAATTAGATAAACAAGAGAAATTCAAGAGTGAGGTGTTAAAAATATGTGATTAAACATATTTCCACTCCGGAAATGATTATCGGTGATAAATTAAATAAATTATTAAGTATAGGAATAAAAATAAAACTGGATCGGGCCCCAACTATCTTGGGTCGCTTTCTTAGGACTAAAAAAACACCGAAATTTCAAATAGGCCCAGAGGAACCTATTTTCCGGGCCGGACCAGTTCAGTTCTCCGGTTTTCCGGTTTTTTCTTTCACCCTAGCCGCACTCGGTTAATATCGGGTCGAATCGGGAGCCCTTTCCTTTTTCGGATTCTAATTTGGCAAGTGGCAGACGAATGGCAATGGCAGCCTTTGATTCGACATTTCACCGTCAGATCGTGAAGTTATCAACAATGGACAATCCAAATCTCAACATGGATGTCTCGCTCCTGAGTTGCAGCCAAGCCAGTATGTGCCTGTCGGATTTGAATTGATACGGATATTCGAATAAAATTGAGGCAATTTGTGGTGGATTATAGAATTTTGAATGCTGAATTTGAACTTGGAACATGTATTATATAGCATAATCTTCACATCCTATTTTGAATCTATTCAAAAACTTTTTGATATTATGAATGACTGAAACTAATTGCTCAATTTTTTCATACATTTTAATCCAATTTTATGTTCATGTGTTTTTTTTTTCACCGGAATCAAAATTGAAATTGAAACTAGCCCATACTTAAATCTTGTAACTTGGCCCTACAAGAATGCCATTCACTAGGTGATCGCCTCAAATCAACCCCGACGCTTGTGCACACCATTGTCTAGAATGAGACGTTTAGCGGCGTGCCTCCAAGTCCGCACCGCTGAGACTGGCTGGGGGAGTGTTTCTGTGTGCCCTTAAGAATAAAACACGTGTAAGATTGTACGAAATGTGATATGTCAACGATGAATCTCAGTTAGACTCGGGCGAGATTAGGGATGACAGAATTGACCCGCCCGGATATGGCGCCTGCCCCCACCCCGCCCTGCCAAATGCTATGATATATTTATATAATATATAATACATATTATATGATATATAACATACAATATATATTATATTAAATATTTACAATAATTGATCTTTGTATAATTATGGTATAAAGTCAGTCGGGACGACCGACCCTCCCAGCGATTCTGCCATTGAGGGATGCATATGTGCGCCGCCTATTGAACTTGAATCATACTAGATATCTATATATGATAAATAAGGTAGTTCAATCATTAAAAAGAAAAAAGAAAATGTGTAAAAATATAATAAAAACATTGAAAATTATCAAATTATCAAATTTGAATATATATATATATATATATATATACACACACATATAGGATTACCCCCAATTTACCAAAAAGTCGGAGCTGTTCAGTGACTGGGGTAATGGGAATTTTAGGTAATCATGTGATTTTCATAAAAAAAAAATGGAGGGATAGATTTGGAAATTAGAAATGTTTTCAATGAAAAACATATCCGGGAATGCCAGTTCACTTGCACAGAAGCTCGAATGGATTTTTTCCACCGGCCGGCCTGCCTTTATCGATCCTAACTCTGGGAAATGAAATGGTGGCCGGAATCGCAATTCCGATTCCATTCCACTCATGCTCACAAAATATGCTGCAAAAGTTTTATAGGGACAACAGACCATGACACATCCATTTGTAAATTTTATCAATACACAAAATACATGACAAATGGAATCTTGACTAAACTAAATAAAGTCTTATCTGTCTCTTTTGGGCAAATAGATTTTAAATGGGAAGTTTTCTTATCGGCTAGCTCGGATTGATTTTATTTAAATTTATTAAACTTTTTAATATCGGTGGATTCATATAAAATAAATAAATAAAATTCATGATTTTCAGCTAAAGCTGGTTAACACCCGAAAGAGGCCCAGCGGCATCCGACCGGTCATTCCGACAGAAAGACCGTGTGGTTTGGTTCCATGTCCCCTTCCTCAGTCGGAGACGGACGAAACGGCCTATTCTTCACGTATCATTACCAAGAACTGACGCCGGTGACGCAACTAACCAATCGCAGCCGTCCATCTCAAGGCTTGAGATCCCCGGTAGCCTCCACGTGCCCTCCCGTTCTTCGCCGTCGCCCTCAACCGAGCGCTCTCTCCTCTCGTCTCCTCTCCTCTCCTCTCTTCCGTCAAAAACTCAATCCCAACGGCGCTGTTTTCCGTTACCTCTGAAATCATTTTCTGATACCTTCCGTCTCGCTCTCTCCCCCCCCCCCCACTCTCTCTTTCAGTTCTTCGTTGTCTTCCTCGGATCTTTCTTCTTTCCCCCTGGAATCATTTGAGATCTCTGATGGACGACGATGACGAGATCCCCTCCAACCAGTCCGGATCTCCGTCACTGCCGACCGACGCCACCGAGAACGGTCAGATCCCGGTCGATCTCGACGGTGCGTCCTCTGCCCTTGCCGCTCCGTTGCAGAGCAGCTTGAACGTCGCCTTGAAGACCCAGCAGCCCCCGGTAGTGCCCGCCGGCGGAGGCGGTGGTCGGGACGACTGCTGGAGCGATGGGCCGACGGGGATTCTGATCAGTGCGTGGGGGGAACGCTACCTGGAGATGAAACGAGGCAACCTGAAGGAGAAGCACTGGAAGGAGGTGGCGCAGATCGTCAGCGGGGGAGGTGGCCGGACGAGGACGCACGTACAGTGTAAGTACCGGATCGACACGGTGAAGAGGAAGTACAAGCTCGAGAAGGCGAAGGTCGCGACCGGCCACGGGCCCAGCAAGTGGGCCTTCTTTGAGACCATGGACCGGATGATCGGGACGGGCAAGGCCCAGAACCTCTCCACCGCTAGGCCTGGCCCAGATAAAGCAGGACGGCAGCAGCCGCCCCTCGATGCGGCGGAGAGGCCATCGAGGCCCCAACGACAGCCCCTCCGGGCCGCCACCAGCTCGGACTCCGACACGGAGAGCGACAAACCGGCGGATTTCCCGGCGAAGAGTCCTCCGACTGATCGGAAGACGGGGGCGGAAGAAGGGCAGGGGAAGGGGCTGGGGGAGCTGACACGGGCGGTAAAGAGGTTGGTGGAGGTTTACGAGAGGGCGGAGACGACGAAAATGGTGCAGGAGCTGGAGATGGAGAAGCAGAGGATGAGGTTCGCGAAGGAAGCGGAACTGCAGATGATGCAGCTTCTGGCGAAGGCGCAGGTGGAGATTGCGAGTATGAGGCGGCGTCGTCGTCGTCGTCGTCGTCGGCACGACCAGACGAAGCGAAGCGGAGAGAGCGGGAATGGCAGTAATCGTAATTAACTCTAGAGGAGAGGGGACTTTTATTTAGTTATATTAGGTGGGTTAGGTAGATCAGAGCCGTTAGGTTTGGTGCGATTGAGGTGCCGGTCACCGCAGGATTATGAATTTATGTGGATGCGTGATTGTTTTCTTTCCCCCACTAATCTTCGGATAAATTGATCCAATGGTAATTGTGGATTGACCGTTTGACCCCTTGAGAAAGGACATCCTTGTTGTGCGATATTAAAATATTGGTCAAGTAATGTTCTTGGAAACATTCGATGAGTATTGCCATTATTATTGAATCTATATGATTGATTTAAGTGAAGACACTTGACGTAGTAATTGAATTTTTTCTAGCTCAAAATATATTTGCACTTGGGAAATTTGCATTTTTTGTTTGCATTATTATTTCTTTTAAAAAGGGTACTTTAATATATATATATATAATGAAATAAAAATAGAATAGTATAATTAAAAATTTTACCTTCTTTTTCATTTCATTCATGGCATAATTAGGGGTGTTTTTTTGGACACGTGTGTATTTAAATAAATGTAAGGTGTGGGATGTGAATTCTTTTTTCACTAGGATTAGGTGATAATGTGAGACTGAGACGTATCTATCTAGATTAGCCCAATTCGGTCAAGCAATTCTCGGAGAGTCTGCCCCGATGTGATTTCCATCGGCTGTCAATTCAACTGGGCTGTCCACAATAGGCCCCAAATTCAATTGGATCTGCCCTGCCATTCGTCAGTATACAACATTCAAAATGATTTTTCCTTTTTTGCTAAAGATTTTTCCTTTGATCAACCTCTCTCTCTCTCTGTTTTATAATAACCATAACTTCATTTTCTTCCTATGAACAACGAATAGATTTCTAAATTTAATAAGTTTATGTGCAATTATATATATACAGACAGTTATACTTACAATTACGACTTTAGGGAATTTAAATTCGTCGAGTCGATATTTAGAATGCGAATCAATTAATCGATATATTAACGACATGAATAGAAAGAACAACATGGGAGTCACATCTACACCCATGTCATGTAAATATTGATGACGATGTTGTCAATATATTTAATTATTAGTATGTTGATGAATGTTCTACTTTCATATCTACCAGTGGATACGATGACTATGATCAGTTTGTTTGCCACCAATTTTGCTGGTACTATAGTGGGTGCCTTTCGCCACCGACCAGAGTTAATATCTTATTTTATTTATTATTTATTTACATTTTCTTTATAATTATCAATTGACTAATGATATCAAGTGAGAGAGAGAGAGCCGTTGAAGTGGAGAAATGGCTGGGAGGGGTCCTCATGGCCATCGATAGCCCATGGGCCCACATACATCTGACTAATGCCCCCAACGCGTGGGCCCAGCTCCATGTGAATCATAAAAAACACTTCATTTTTCTGCCCGATGATGATATTTAGAAAGTTGATCGTACACTTCAATGCCTAATAATAATAAATAATGGTTGTGGTAATCCTCAAAGCTATGAAAATCGGATTCTCCATAATGCCATCCTTCCGAAAACCAATCTCGATGTCTTTGTCCTTTACCGGAAAAGCTCGCCAAAGTTCATGGATTCATATAATAGTGCCTTTTGGTGCACCCGACCCCTAGATGAAAACCGACTAATCGGATCGGAGGGCAGACACTTAGTCCTTTACACCTCAAACTTTTCATATCGGTTTTTGAATCTTACCCTTGAAGTTTAATTTACCCATTTTTGATCGTACCAAATTTTCAGATGTTAGATTCTCGCTTATGCGTGCTTCAACATTTTAAGAAGGCTGAATGAGGTGAGGGTGTGGGCCAACGCACCATCTAAGTTAGCACTTTATTCGTTCTTTTGATGCTATGATAGGTTGCGCTTTCCTGTTGGGTGGAGGGGTGGGACTGAATTTGTCAGCCTTCAAAATGATCCCATGCCAATCATTGCGGCCGCGGGGCCACTCATAGGGTGCTGGTGGTGGTGGTGGAGGAGGAGGGGGACATCAGTCCATTGATATATATATATATATATATATATTTTCATGCTTGGGGTGATACCATCCCAATATATATATATATATATATTAATTAAAATAAATAAATAAATAAATTTAAAAATAGATACAAGATGATGAAAATAAATATGTATTGAAAGTTTTATTATAAAAATTAAAATTATAACTTATTTATCATTAAATTGGAACAGTATAATTATAAGAGAATATATTTTCAGTACAATTGATTTTTGTTTGTTGTTGATTAATGGTTTCAGTCTCTGGGGGGCCTCCTTCAGCATCTTCTTCAGAGCACTATACGCCACCTCTGCATCGGTCTCAATGATCACAGAGTGCCATTTATTCTTTTTAGCTGCCAGCAAACTTTCTCAGAGAGCCATAGCCTCTGCTACCTCTGGGGAAGCTACAAAGGAAGTGAATCCATAACACCCAGTACACTTCCTACTTCCTAGCTGCACCTTTGGCCACCACTCCACGTCCAGCGCGACCCCACTGTCTTGATCAAGAGCTCCATCACAGTTTATCTTAAACCGTACCTTCCTCTAGAGGTTTCCATATTTGTGTGGAGCTTTTGGCTTCGGGGTGTGTCTTCTGCTGCTGTCATCCTGTTGCTCTACCAGCTTCTTAATACTCACATACTCCTCTATGGCTGCCTTACAACTTCCTAATCACTCTCTCCGCCAATACCTTCTTTCCCTGATACATAGTCTCACATCCTGTCTTCCAGATATGCCAGCCAGGTAACATCAGTCTTGCTCATGAAGGCTTCCTTATCTCCTCTTCTACTGCCCATCAATGCCATCGAATATTGGGAAAGCCATTTATCAAACTGTCGACACTCTCTCCTTCTCCACTCGTAGACCACAGATCTCAAACCAGGCATTCACGTTGAATCAAACAGTGCCCTATACTCTCTCCCTCTTGGCAGAAAAGACACTTCCCATCCACACAGGCCCTCCTCTTTTTAAGGTTTCAGCATTGTCGGTGCACTCTTCAGACAAGCTTTCGTAGTAATCCTTCAAAAACCAATTTTCCCTCACCAAAAAGAAGGCTTTCTCCATCAAATCAAAAGTTTTATCTATTTTCTTTTTTTGGGTAAAAAGTCTTATCTATTTTCAAGAACCGCTGTGATAGAATAATCTTCCCTTCCGAGCTTTATGAAAGTTTGACTATACGTTCAATATCCCCCCCTGAATTCCCGATTTTGCCCTCCAGTTTCGGAGCAGTGGTGCACCATCGCTGCTTGGAGCGGGGCGCTGCTTTAAAACCAGCTGACAGAAATGCCCTCAAACACCATATGCGGGAGTTAAAACCGTAATTTTAAAAATTGGACTAAGCTAGTAGGTTTAATTGGTTTAACATGAATCAATCATTCATCTAGTTCAGTTATTATAAAAGATCAAATTGTACTTTTAATAAGGTCAACTTCAGTTGAATAAGGCCGATTTTTGGTCCGATCGATGAATCCAATTGAATCGGTAAAAAAATCGACATACTCAAAATTAAAAATATAAAAATATATTATAATTTATCTATTTTATTTTATTAGATTTATATTTATATTTTTATGTTAAATTCTTATTTAATATAATAGTTATATTAATAATTTTTATTATAAATTATATTCAAATTATGATATTATGTAAATTTATTAGTAATATTATTTATAAAATATGTAGTTCAACTCATTAAATCCAGGTCTAATTCATGAATTTATGTCTATACTGATTTTTGGTCATGTCCAATTTTAAAAATTATGGTTAAAATATGTTGCCATTTCTGGGAATTAATCATTAAAAATACAAGTGCAACAATGCCGATACCCTTGCCATACTGATGATGTTTTCACCTACGCCCTTCACTTTTCCAAAATTGACTATATATAAAACGTCAACGAACGTAAAATTCACACCGGCTACAAGACTAGAGAGTCTGTGTCCGGCTCTCTCTCCTTAACCCCATTTATCTATTAAGATTAGAAAAAAAACAAAAGCCCAATTTACGCGTTACGTGACTATTATGAATCATAATCAGTAAAAATTAGTCGAAATGATTTAGAACATCTTCTCGTTAAGTAAGATCTTTAATTTAAATATTATGAATCTAAAGAATTTTATGTTATGAGAGTTTTACTTTCTAGTGAGTCGACTTGACTTGAATTCAATCAATTAAAATATAATGACTTTCTAGTGAGTCGAATATTAATTAACATAAAAAATTAATTTAAAGTTATATAGCATTTTTATTGGATTTATAAAATATTTAAACTCGTATTCAATCTAAAAATTCAAATTAATAAAATTTATTATTATGATCTCTTTATTATTTAATATGAGATTGTAACTCTTGCATATATTTTTTATAGGTAAAATAACTTTATTTCAAATATTTTTTTTATCGTAAATATAATTGAATTCAATTTACATGCAATGTAACTCCAAAAGTTGTCATTTTCTTAGGTGACAAAATGAAACATGTAATTTTATTCCAAAATGATGCCGTAGCTCGTAAAGTTTTTGCATATTTTACCTTTTATTTTAAAATTTTACTCATATAATGTGACGCCCCAAGACAAATTAGGCATCAACCAATGAGTTAATTAAGCAAGGAGTAAAACTCCTCAATGATGGACTTTATCTACACGTACAAGACTTAACCAATGACTTTATTAAAGAGAAAAGAATTGTACTTTTGCATATGTTGTTGATGGATAATTAATACGATTTAATTATTCTTCTCATAAATAGTATCAATTATTTGAAATTTTAAGAATAAAAAATGTGCGACCACTTATCGAAAGAAAAATACTTCATGCAAATTCTTGCAAAGCCAAGTAGATGGAGGAGGAAGATGTTGGTAATTTTTTGTTGGAATTAGAGGAGAGTTGATAATATCTATTATTTTATTTTGATATTTTAAAATAAAAAAATCTCAAGCATTTTAGTAAGGTTGCTTTTTAAAATTTCTTGCGCTTCTGTATTGGCCTAGACCTGTTAATTGTCATGCCTTTCCTTCAAAAACATCTGTATCTATCTGTATTTAAGCCAAGAATAAGAGTAATGTTTCGATAAATTTTTTTTCGTGCGAAATACGGATCCAACCTGAGGCACGTGAATGCCACAATAAATTAGCAAAAGTTTTGTCCGTGCGATGCAATTGCCAAAAAATACAAACACATAAAAAAGGGGTCGTCAGAGATGGAGAATAGGCACGGGGTTCAAATAGTCATTTCAGAGCATTTTTTTCCGCAGCAGAGGCAGCAGAAGAGAGAGAAAATAGTGAACTGGCAACTGGCAAGTCCCGCTCTCTCTCTCTCTCTCTCACCCATCTAGTCCCAGTTTCTGAAGCTCACAAATTACCATACAAAATCCCACCAACGGCAACGATTCTGTCTGTAGCTTCAGAACAGAACAGAATCACTGATTCTCTCTCTGTAGTGTACTCCTCATCTTCTTCTTCGTCGCCGTCTCTCTTTCTCTCTCTACTGTGGGGCATAGGAGAGGGGGGAGAGAGAGAAACTCGGGAAGGTACATTCCACTCGAGAGACGAGTAAAGCAGACACCATCGCTGTTTGTTGTTTTTTACTGTTAGGTTTTTTTTTTCTTTCGAAAAGACATAGAAGTTCTCTTCTCTCTCCCGACGCCGAAGTTGAAGAAAGAGGGAGGTTGGAGCTGAGAGTTGAGAGCAGAGGTTCCCTTTCAGCTTTCGTTTCCATATGAAGGCCGGAGAAGTCTACGAGACCATTCAAACCCAGCTAGCTGGAGGATCCGGTTGGAGATCGATCTCACTATTAGGCAGCCCAGCTTTGACGATCTTCTCCCCCTCCACACGGTCGCTGAGATAATCTGGGCCTTTTCGCAGCACAGGTGCTTGGTCTCGATATGGTTGCTGTCACTCTACTGGTGGAGGGTTCCGTTTTAGCAATATTTGTCCGCGAATACGTTTGATATGATGTGACATTAACAATTTGGCGTCATCTGATGATTAATTGGGGGTTAATTATGGCGTTTAAATTTGGAATGTCGTGGAATCAGATCCGAGACATTTTCCGTTTTCATATCACGAGCTGTGGGTTCCTGCTCATCTGCATTTTGGTTTGTTAGCTGGAAATTTGAACTGAGATCTGCATTTATAGTTATTTGCCTCAACATCAGTGAACATGGAACAATAAGATGTCAGTCTCTGATCTCGGTTCTTTTAGCTGGCAATTCCTTCCGAAGCTGTGACTTAGTTCTCAATTGCACTATTAGGTGGTGCTCTTCTGACCTGCCTCCTCCTTACTTGTTTTATGTAGCTACTGCATCAGATAGTACTGGATTGCCATTGAAGCGATTTCAATAAAATAGCAGTAGATTTGTACAGCATCTTTAGAGACATCTCCGAGGCATGAGGTGGTTGGAAGATTAGTTGGCCCAATTAGCACCTTCGAAAATGAAACCTGATGTGCCTCTCGACTATGCAGTGTTCCAACTCTCGCCAAAGCGTTCTAGGTGAGATTGGATTGTGATTGATATGGCTGGAGTGATTATTTATTTATTAAGCGTGTGCTTTTTTCTATCCTGATCTTTTGCTGGTTTCTCTTTGGCAGATGTGAATTAATTGTATCCAGCAATGGACGGAATGAGAAGCTAGCGTCAGGTCTTGTAAAGCCTTTCATCGCACATCTAAAAGTTGCCGAAGAACAGTTTACACAAAATGTCCAGTTGATTAGGCTTGAAGCTGGGAAATTTAATCATGGAGAGAAATGCCTCAAAAAAGGAACTCTCGAGAGGTACCTGAATGATTATTTATTTTGGAAGATTTGGCCTAACTACTTAAGATCATTTACATGTTCGTGTTGAAAAAAGTGGCATATTTTGGATCTGACCATGTGGTTTTACTATCAGATTTGTCCGATTTGTTAGTACACCAGAGGTTTTGGAACTGCTCAGTGCATTTGATGCAGAGATGTCTCAGTTGGAGGCTGCCCGAAAAATTTATTCACAGGTAATAATTGTGTTCTCACATATGGATTTCTTTTATGGTAAAATCAAGTTGCGCATTCTTCCTCAGTTTTACTTATCTTGCGAATTTAACATCAGGGGACCAGGCAACAGTACTCCGCAGATTCAGGTATGTTAGCAATAAGTGTATATTCTTTTCCCTTTCCTGTACCTGGCTAATTAATGCATTCACCGCTCATTTTTTCCTGTCTATATTATTTAGGATGCTGGGCAATCTGTTGTTGCTTTTGATTAACTATATTTTTTCAATGAGTGATACTTATGTCCAGTTTCTCATCTATTCTAGGTTTATTAGCGAGTAATGAATTCTGCATATAAGAAAATTTTTAGAAAAAGCAAGTAATAATTCTGTTTCTCAGGACTTCTCCAAAACCATGAGTTTGTCTGGCCCCTTCCGGTAGATTATATAGGATTAATTGCTCCAGGCTTTACTTTTTCCAACTTTGTATTAAATATAAGCCTGCATTCTACTAACATGCTTACGTCTTTCCCTGCTCTAGGTGGCAATGAAGCAGGAATTGACACAGCAGCTGATGCTACCAAGTACCAATTTTTTTGCCTTCCTTTTGATTACTTACTTCAATATGCAAAGATAGTTTCTGGTGGTAGCTTGCATTGCTTGTAGCCTGTATTTGGTTTGCAATATTATCTGGTCAGGTTGGTGCAATTGGGGGATGTTATTGGTTCAGCATTAATAGAATGGACAGACTTTGTTTCACCCAACATGCTTAATGCATGGAATGGCACTATGCAATGATGAAAATAAACTGTGATTGTAATGAAACCAGTGCTTTCAATGCCTTTTATTGTATATGTAGAACGTATTGTGGTCTTTTGTGGAATATTAAGCATCGATCTCTCATCCTTTTATAATTATTTCTTTTTTTTTTAGGATGGAACTTGTGAGAGCCATCGATGTGCGGCTTGCTCAAGTGAGGCAGGACTTGACTACTGCTTGTGCTCGGGCATCTGCAGCTGGCTTTGACCCTGATAGCATGTCTGAACTTCGTCTGTTTGCAGAGTGCTTTGGAGCCTACCGCCTGAAGTAATAACAGAATACTGTTGTATCCTACATTTCAGTTTGTGTTATTACTGGCACATGGTCTTTTATATATCTAGAATAGAAAGAGACTGTTAATAGCTGAATTAGTATTTCACTCTTCTCTTTGTTGATGAATGTTCTTCCTCTTTGTCCATGCTTGTGGCATCTCATTTTATGTTGGCATTGTAAACCTTCTAGCTTGGTCACTCATCACATTTTTTGGCTCTTATTGATCTTTTATGCTTGGTTTCTCTCCAGTGAAGCTTGCATCAAGTTCCTCTCATTATACCAAAGAAGACCAGAACTGATCCCTTCATGGAAGCCTTGTGTCAATGATTGTGGTCTCAGATCATCATGTGAGTCTGACATGTCTCTTGATGATCCTAATGAAGACTCTAATGATCCTCAGCGGAAGCCCACTGCGGCGCTATCATGCCAAGATAGTCAGTTGACATGCCAAACAGCAAAATGGAACCCAGATCAGCCTGATTTTGTGGCCACTCAGCAGTCCAAGATTGTGTCACCTGCAATGGACCATGACATAAAGCAGAAAGACTCAGATGAGAAAAGGGGAAAGGATGATACCCCAGTGGAGCTGCCTATGAGTCAGACAAGTCAACCAACAAGGAGGCTCAGTGTCCAAGAACGAATAAATCTCTTTGAAAGCAAGCAAAAAGAGAATACTGGTTCTGGAAGTGGCAGTAAGCCTGTTGTAGTGAAGCCAGGTGAATTGAGAAGGCTCTCCTCTGATGTGTCATCAGCACTGGCAGCAGGAGAGAGGGCTGTGTTGAGGAGGTGGAGTGGTGCAAGTGACATGAGCCTTGACCTGAGTGCTGAAACGAAGGATAACAATAGGGAGAGCCCTTTGTGCACCCTTCCTTCTGCTTCTTCAGTTTCTCAGGCCAAAAATTCTTCTTTCACTAGTACATTTGAAGATAAGAGTCCAAACGAGATGAGTATTACTGCTGGCTCTGATAAAAGTGAGATTAAGAGTGTGACAAACAAAGTTTCTGATTCTGGGGTCAAAGATGGAGGTGAAGCGCCAACTGTGATCACTGGTTTATCAGGTAATGACCAGAGCTCTGGAGGAAGTATCAACATGATGGAGCAATTGGGTTCTCATTTACTGAAAATGCCCTTCAGTGGCAGGACAGAGCAAGGTGAGAGCAGTCAAGATAGTCCACAGAACAAAGTGAAGCCTTTATTTGAGAGTGAGGATGGTGATGGGAGCAAAATTAAAGCAGGTTCGGAGACACGGATGAGAGGTTTTTATCAAAAGGAATCAAAAGATCAGGTCGCACCTGAAAGACCAAAAGATCAGGCTGCACCTGAAAGACCAGAACATCAGGTCACACCTGAAATTCAGAAAGAAGGTTTGAGCAAGTTTTTAGAAGTTGCATCCAAAAACAAAACTGGGAGTAGGGCTGAGAATGCTCGAGTAAGAAATGAGCCTGTGGTTCAATCACGTTTTAAGGGTCTCAGAGGACATTCTCGGTCCCTGTCGGAGCAGATTGAAGGTGGCTTTAGACATAAGGCTGTGGATAATCAAGAAAAAGGAGCTATTGGCAATCAGTTATTTCCACAACTACAATATAAATCCCGTGCAGGTGTTTCTGAGCAAGTGGATAACAGAGACTTACTGGGGAATGAGAAGTTGCATATCTCATTTGAAGAATCTGCTCGCCAGAAAATGAAGACCCAGAAATCAGTCTCATCTGTTCCCGAGCACGTTGAGAGGTTACAGTCCAAAAGGGATGAAAAATTTTCTGCTCATGGAAATGGCACATTTTCTGTTTCTAGTGGAAAGGCCACAGAAAGTCAAGCAACTTCTCTTACACCTCCAGCAGTGGTAGTGGAACTGGTTCAGAGAGTAAGGCAATCAAAGGGGAACCAGGAACTAAATGAAGATCTCAAAATGAAGGCTAATGAACTAGAAAAACTTTTTGCAGAGCACAAGCTTCGGGTTCCAGCTGATCAGTCTTCTTCTTGGAGGGGTAAACCTGCTGATTCCCAGAAGGAGCCGACCGGAAGTTCAGGAAATAGAAGCTCTGCTGCATCAGAATTATCAACACCTGTTCAATTGCCTGAGAAAAGAGTTGTGGGCGACTTACTGGGGGGTCCTAGTGGCTTGTCAAACTTTAGCACTCCTCCATCCATGAAGATTGTAGACAACAGTCTGGACTTAAGCGATAGTTTAAGAAGAAACTTCTCTGAGCTCAATGATTCTAGAGGAAAATTCTATGAGAAGTATATGCAGAAAAGGGATGCAAAGCTGAGAGAAGAATGGGGATCTAAGAGAGCAGAAAAGGAAGCCAAATTGAAACATATGCATGATAGCCTTGAGCGAAGTAGAGCTGAGATGAAGGTCAGGTTTTCAGGATCTGCAGGAAGACAAGATTTGTTATCTAGTGCTTCTTATCGTATGGAGAAACTTAGATCATTCAATTCGCAATCAAATATGAAGAGGGAGCAGGTATCCTTATTTAAATAAATCAGGAAAATTAATGGTGGCACTTTGATTGACTTTGATATTTTGAAGATGACAATAAATTTTGGTTCTGATATACTGCTTCAAACTAACTACACCAAAGTTTTGCTTTTAACATCAGCCAATTGATTTTTTTCAAAGTGGGGAGGAGGAGGAGGAGGAATTATCTGGATCTCTAGAAGATAAATCATATGGACCAGATAAATTATTTGGTGATGCAGCTTTAGGTGATGGTGCTCCCAAGGGCATCCAAACTAAGAAGCCTCTTCCTAGTCGTAACTTGTCTTCATCCACTCCTCGCACTTCAGCAGCACCACCTTCACGGTCATCAGTCAAACCTTTGAATTTTACTTCTGCTAGGCGAAGGGTGCTATCAGAACACTCTCTAGCACAGTCTGTTCCAAACTTCTCAGATCTCAGGAAGGAAAATGCAAAACCCTCCTCTGGAGCTAGCAAAGCAGGGAATCGATCCCAAGGGAGAAGCTATACCCGAAGCAAGAGTACCAATGATGATGTACCTTCTACTAAAGAAAAGGGGGCACAACAATCTCAATCCCAAAAGAGAATCGCTGCTGGTCCAGGAGAGATTAAGGATTTTTCTGCTCCGAGTGATGTTTCCATTTTGGCAGAAGTAGAGCTTGACAAAGAACAGAGTGATCAGACCCTATATGACAGTTTCTCAAAGTACTCCGACTCAGAGCCTTTCGCTACAAAGGGTGATAGCATGATTCCTAGTGCTGGAGGCACTAAACTGAAGGCCTGGATGGCATCTCAGCATCTAACCAATGATGAAGATTTCAGTGACCAGGTCTTTGAGGTTGATGGTATAGTGGGGATGGCTGTAGAGAGAGTAGGGGAAGAGAATGAAGCTAAAAGTGGTGAAATTCCAAGATTGAGCCATGAATCTGGTAATTCTACAAAATTAGGAACTGATAATAGTGATTCCATGCTCCCTACTTCCCAAGTGGACTCTGCTTTAATCCCTGAGTTGCCTGCTTCTATTCCTTCAAAATTCTTCTCTAAGAGTTTAATGCTGGATTCACCTGGGGAGAGCCCAGTACACTGGAACCATATGCAACACAAGTTTTCTTTTCCACGTGAGACCTCAGATTTCGATGCATCTGTGGACTCCCCAATTGGAAGCCCTGCATCATGGAACCCTCATTCTCTGGTCCAAGCAGAGGCTGATGCTGCTCGAATGAGGAAGAAATGGGGCAGTGCCCAGAAACCACTTTTGGTTGCTAACTCCTCACACAATCAGTCACGCAAAGATATGACCAAGGGACTTAAACGGCTACTGAAGTTTGGGAAGAAAAGTCGAGGGGCAGAGACCTTAGTTGATTGGATATCTGTTACAACATCTGAAGGAGATGATGATACAGAAGATGGCCGAGATTCTGCAAATCGTTCATCGGAAGACTTGAGGAAGTCAAGAATGGGATTCCTGCAGAGTCATTCTTCTGATGATGTCTTCGTAGAGAGCGAGTTGCTGAATGATCAGGGTAAGCTTATTATATTTCTGCTCGTAGCACAAGCGAATGCATTAACCATTCTGTTGGACAAATTGGTATTTCAATTGCTGGACTGCTGAATCTTCTGTTATTGGTCTCCAAGATTTAGACAATTAGCAATTGCGCAAGAACAGACACTTGTAGAGTGTTTAGTACATTGGAGAAAATAGTCTTTAAAGCGTCTTTGTGCTTTCTGAGATCTGTTCTGTGAATGCTAAGGTTGCCTTCCTTTGTTTTTTGGGTCAAAGCTTTGTTAACACTTTTGAGCTTTATGATTTGTGTTTTCTCCCTCTGCTATGACTGTTTCTGTGAGCTCAATACTTGAGGTTGATGGTTTTTTGTTTCTTTTCTCTTCCAACAGTACAGAACTCCATCCCAACTCCTCCAGCAAACTCCAAACTGCAGGATGACCGTATCTCAGGAAGCTCTTTAAAAGGTGGTTTTTCTTATTGGAAATGATAAATAAGTAGTTGATCTTTTGTTTGGTTTCTTTACAGTATTTTCCTTCAATGTAGCCAAGGAAACTTAAATTCAATTTCCAATACACAGCTCCCAGGTCATTTTTCTCTCTCTCAACCTTTCGAAGCAAGGGAAGCGATACAAAGCTCAGATAGTTTCCCTTCATGAGCGATACAAAATCTCTGTTGGAATTATCTCCAACTGATGGTGGGCTGTGAAGACACTGATGCGCAGAAGGTATGAATTGCTTCCAGGTAGTATGATGCCATAGTCTTCTGTCCAAACACTACACGTGGAATTTTTGTTTACCTTTGTGAAACCGGGAGTGGACTTGCTTCTTCGTATGATTGGTAGTCGTAGGTATGTAGTTGTCTGGAGGTCTGTTGTAAATTTGTATGGATTGGAGGGCGACTCGAATCAGATATTAGGCTCTGCGCTGCCTGCCTCCAATTTTTGGTAGTCTATCTTTGGGTATGCCTTCAACCTTTTATGTCTACATCCTTACTTCGTACATCGGCAATGAGACACTCAAGAATAGATCTCATGATGACTTCTTCTTCGGTACAATGCCTTACCTTTTCCTCAACCTAAGGACTGGCCATCTACCATCCGTTTCATCGAAGAGGGACTTCTTGTGTTCGGGTGTATCTGTGGCTGTGGTCTTTAGTTTATGATAGTTAATGCCGCTCTGCCTCCGCGCGTAAGATGAGCTGCTGAACAAAAGCCAAAACTAAACCGGCTCGGATTGGCCGATAGACGTAGTCTTTCACAGGCACGGTAACCCAATGCTTCCGTCGATGCTTTTCTTAAGGGTTACGGACCTCCGCGCAGTCAAGAAAGATCAAACACAGAAAAAGGACATAAATGAAGAAGAAGGAGGAGGCGAGTGGCTTTCGGCCACTCTTGGGGTCATCCTAAAGCTACAGCAGAGCATGAACTCGAATTTGAGAGTCCGGGGTCGAGGAAGTATCGCATGGGGTGCTGAACAATTTACATGGAAGTCGCATGTGCCTGGCACAACGGGAATTAGCCTTAACGAGAAGGTGGCCAAAGGGGATGAGACTAAAGAATTGGTTAGAATATTTACTAATGCATAATTACTAACATTTCCTTCTTTTTTTTTTTTATTAGATACCAGATATATAAATATATATGAGAATTAGAGAACGATAATTTATAATTAATTATTATGAAGGAAATAATGTTATTATACTTAGACTTTATTTGTTTAATAGGAGGCTTCATAATTCATATTTCCTAATTTGAAACACACGATAAAAGTTATTTCCTCGTCTCCTTCTCTCTGCTAGACTTAATTGGATCATCCTTTGTCTCTTGATTTCCATTTCCCCGTCTGTTTCTCTGTGTTGCCGCGGAGGAAGATTCGACCATCATTGGAGATCCTCAATGCGATTATAGGTACTTACCTCCACCAGCGTAGATGCAATACTTCGTGTTCTCCGTCTTTCTCGGGGAAATATTGGGCAGTTGTGCATTTTGAATATGTTATGCGGACATGCAGTTGGAAGAGTTGCTGGCCCTTTCTTATAGTTCACGTGGGATTTTGGATAGTCGGCTTTCAGTTTCTCACGTTTCAGAAAGTGCAGAATCCGCAATTTGTGGGATTTGTAGTATTTGGCTCGGTAATTATGATCGATGTGAATAACTTTGCCTCTCTGATCTTCAGATCTGAGATCCGATCAGTCCATTTTTCAGCTTGCAAAACCCTAATTCGAATTGATAGCTTCTGGAGGTTCAGTAATTTTGCAAATTGACGAAGGCTACATTTAGTCTCTGTGGCTTGAATGCGAAGGGAATACCCTCTTTTGTGAGTAAGTTGATGTGATCTTCCATGCGCGTTTATCTGGACCTATTCTCCCGATGCAGTTTTTCTTTGCGTTGTTGGACACTGAGGAAAAATGGTGAAGATTACTATGGTCGCTCGTGTTACTGATGGCCTTCCCCTAGCTGAAGGATTGGATGATGGCCGAGACATGAAAGATGCTGAATTCTACAAGCAGCAAGTGAAGGCTCTGTTCAAGAATCTATCCAAGGGACAAAACGAGCCTTCAAGAATGTCAATTGAAACCGGTCCTTACATTTTCCAGTATTCCCCTTGACCTTATCCTTTCATTTTCATAGGTTGTGTAAGATGCATTTATATGTATATTGATATTCTGGGTTACGAGTGCCCCCTTGCTGCACTTGTCTGGTGTTGCCACAATGATCAAATTTATTCCCGTGACTGGTTTTTATTTGACAATTGGTAAAATGGGTTGCTCCTTTTTGTGTAATATAATTGGTTTACTTGTATGAGGCATATCTCAATCTTGAGGGATTGAATTTTTCTTTACATGAAGATCTAGCCATTTTTTATTCTCAACCCATATGCCTGTATCTTTTCTTAATATTACCTTGATTGAAATGTCAGTTACATCATTGAAGGACGTGTCTGTTACTTGACCATGTGTGATCGTGCTTATCCTAAGAAACTCGCATTCCAATACCTTGAGGATCTCAAGAATGAGTTTGAGCGTGTTAATGGAGCTCAAATTGAAACTGCTGCCAGGCCCTATGCCTTCATTAAGTTTGGTATATATTGACTTTATAGTTAGCAGATGCAGGATTTCTGTATCTTCTTTACTTTTCCTGCAGCTTTTAGCTCCTACTGATCCTTAAAATTTTTTTTTTTTAAGATACCTTCATACAGAAGACCAAGAAACTATACCAGGATACACGAACTCAGAGGAATATAGCAAAATTGAATGATGAACTCTACGAGGTCCACCAGATCATGACTCGCAATGTACAAGAAGTTCTCGGTGTTGGAGAGAAGTTGGATCGTATGATATCCTCTGTCATTCTTTGCATCTCAGTTCTATTTATAGGATGAAGCCATTATGATGATTGAATAATAAATAGTAGATTATTGCACTGTTTTGAACAAATTTTATGGAGTTCTACTCACTTGTGAATCGTTTCTCCTGATCATATCATCTGAAATCTGTGGTAAAAATAGCTGGTAGTATATCCATCTCCTTTTTGTTTTTTTGGAAGTGAAACTGCATTTGCTAGTGCTCCTTTTGAGAATGTATGTGAAGTTGAAATATCTCATATTTTCTGATTTTGCAGAGGTTAGTGAAATGTCCAGTCGGTTAACCTCGGAATCACGCATATATGCAGACAAAGCTAAAGATTTAAATCGGCAGGTCAGATTCTTGTATTACTTTGTTCTTTGTTTCTGAATTGTTTGACTCACTTTATACTGAAATGCTGCTACAGTACACACCTATAACTGCTTCTGCTTAGGTAATTTTGCACTTGAAGTTATTCCTTATGAGTTAGCTTTCTTAGTAGATTTATATGCATTATCTCATTCTTTTCTTTTTCTGGGTTAAGATAGGGCTGTAAGATTGAAATTGAAGGACTAGCATGGTAATAACGACAAGAGGATAGAGCTGTTATGTTTCTGAAAAACCTCTCTGACTTATTAATAATTGGCTATGTATGATCACTTTGTGTGCACCTGCAAGGTTTTTTTAATACAATATGATACATTTACACAAAATGCAACCCCGGTAAAAGAGCATGATTGTTCAATAAATTTTTCTTTGGGCTCATAGTTTACACATTCAATGGGGTATTGTATCATGGATGAAAAAATATATATATATATAGAGAGAGAGAGAGAGAGAGCTAGTTGTGTTTGATGCTGTTTTCCTTTAAATTCATACTCATGCTGGATATTTTGGGGTTTGAAATGTCTCTGTGCATGCTTAATTTTGTGGAGTTATATCTCAATTTGTGCTTGGTAATCGGGACATGACACGATTCAGCCAAAAGAAAAGGATATCTCAGGACAATAATTGTACTACTTGCTTGCAGGCACTCATTCGAAAATGGGCCCCTGTTGCTGTGGTGCTAGGGGTCGTGTTCCTCTTGTTCTGGGTTAAGGCTAAGATTTGGTGATAAACCTGCCGTCCCACAACCATAATTCTTTGTCTACCACAATACTGCGGGCTTCAGAGACTTTGGAATCAGGCGCAGTATCCACATTAGAATGGGGTCACATTCAAGTTAGCTCTAGTTTTATTTCTCTCTGTTTTGTATCAAACCGTGATTTAGTCAGTCAGTCCTGAATCTGAACATGAACGCTGGCGAAAGATTTCTTCTTAAATGACAGGCTGAGGAACTAGTAGATCATTTCCCACCGACGTATGAGAACACCACAGAACAATTGACCCTACGAACTTCTGATATATGTGCATGGTGATTCTTATACCGGCAATGCTCTCCGTCGTGTCATCAGTTGTTTTCTAAGCCCCACCGTTTGCTGACTGTCATACAAGTCGTCGGCACATTTCTGGAAGGATCAGAACTGTATGTTTTGAAGGCGCGAATGATGTGCGGTTGGTGTTTAAATTGATATTAGATTTTTATCCTCCGCAACAATAGGGTGAATGGATGGCATCGGAGCTCTTAGGTTGGAGTACAAAACTAGGATTACAGTAAAAAATGGGAAGGTCAAGCCTTTGAGGACTGGTCATTCATCCAGTTTCTGATTAATGTTCCAGCTAACAGATAATATATCTCCTGTCCATTGCAAATCCGAAGCTCAAGCTCTGAGTCTGAACAATGCTTCCTAGTTGTGTGGCCCGACGAGAGGCTGGAGGAGCCCGGCAAGCTGTTTCAGAGGGGATCAGCTTGGTCCGAGAAAAGAAATCGGCTTGTCTCCTCATACACTCGGACAGCCTTTTCCGAAGATTCTGCAGCTCGGAGTGGAAGTGGAGTCTAGCTCAGAACCAGACTGGTGGCTATCAATTTTAGATTTGGTCACGTATCGCTTTTTCAAGTTTTAAGTCTGCCTGAAAGCCTGGTATAGGAATGAATCAAACAGGGGCATCAGAAATACGTGCATTGCCCCCCAGAAAATCGACCCATTACAGCCAAATGGTATCTAAATTTGTTGGTGCTATATATATATATATTGAAGGATTGCCCGTGCGAAGGAGTCGAAGTTTGGATATTTGGAATCACTGAAGCTACGATTCGAGCTCGTTAGGTCCCCCCACGGTGTAGGCCTCATTTTGTGACTTCACGGGCTTCAATTCGTTGACCGCTCACTGACGCGGCCAGTGCTCGGCAAAAAGAAGAAGAAGAAAGAGTATAATAATATGATGCAAATGAATCTCTCAAGAAACGACGTCGAAGTAAGTTTGGTGCTCCCGACGAGGACTCTGAATCCAGACGAAGTCCGCCAATTGTTAAAAGGATTGTATCTGACGTGACGTATGAATGAATCGTTCGACGAAAACAGGAAGCTTCACTTGGTGTCTCGACGGAGTTCTGCTCGCGATCGTCGTTCGCTCGACCCAAGCGTGTACGTTTCATCTGATCTGAGCTGTTTCTGCTCGAGATACTTCTGGATTTCGTCGGCTCTCTCGCGAGGTACGCACTCCATATATCTTTCGTGAGTTCCGGGAATTTAGTTTCCGAGGTTTATGGTTCTTTGCTTACTGTACAGCTTTTGCACCGTTGACGGATCGTATGCCCTGATATATATACATATACATGTATACGTATTAAAAGTCGCTGTATTCCTCCTCATTCCGCGTATTGGCTGAGGAACAGCTGCTACTGATTTTGCACTCTGCAGTGGAGATGACCTGCTCGTTGTGTTTCTCTTTCCAGTTTGTACGACGATATCTCGCTTGACTGCTGAAATTCGAAGAGCGGAAGGAGTAGAATTTTGCTGCATGTATTCAGTAGCTTTTAGCATTGGTTTGACTCCTGTAGAACGGAATTACAGGATGGAAACGGACGAATTTGACCTTTTCTCCGGTGGAAGAAAGAATTCGGCTCGATTAGATGGAATTCTCCGCTTAAATAAGGAGCGTAGGAGGAAAGAACCTAGTAGTCTCATCTCCTCTACAAATTCTCAAATTCATGTTTAAACTGTAAAGGATTGTTATTTTATAGCTGTATAGGAGCCCAAAGTGACTGCTTAAGCACCTCACCAAACGAAATGAAAAGTTTGTGTTTGCACTTCAACTGTGCTCCATGTATTTTTGAAAGCCATAATTTGTACATAACACCGTTATTAATCTATCAATTATTACATAGAGCTTCCATATTTAGACACAAATAAGTTTTTCATCAATGGTTCAGTTATTTCAGAACTGGGAAACACCATATTCTGGAACTTCTGATGAGTCTTTTGCCTATAATCAGCTCATCCATATGCTTTCCGTTTCCATGTCAAACGTAGTCTCTTGTTTTGATGTTTATAGGACAGAACATGTCAACGGAACCAGTAAACGTGAATGAGTTCCAAGAATTGGCCAGGCAAGCCCTTCCGAAAATGTTCTATGATTACTACACTGGAGGAGCTGAGGACCAGCACACACTTAAAGAGAATGTTGAAGCATTTCAGAGAATATTGTAAGTGTCAAATGTTCTTTCTTTTTGGTCCTGATTAGTGTTTTGTCTATTTTACTAATTAAATATGTTTTTACTATCAGGATTCGGCCAAGGGTTCTTATAGATGCTAGTAGCATCAATCTATCAACTACTATATTGGACTATAGTGTATCGGCTCCCATTATGATTGCTCCAACTGCAATGCACAAGTTGGCTCACCATGAAGGTGTAAAACCTAAATCTTCTCAAAAGAGTAACTGCCGAAAGTTCTTATCCCTGTTTCTGAATATAGTTGACCCATTGTTTTCCAGGTGAGGTTGCTACAGCTAGAGCAGCTGCTGCTTGTAATACCATCATGGTATTGGGATTAACCGGTTCTTTTTTCTCTCCTTTAAGTGTCTTAGTTGTTGCAGCAGACAAGATGCTAAATCCAATTGGATATAGGTTTTATCTAATATGTCCACCTGTACTATGGAGGAAGTTTCTTCCAGCTGCAACGCCATTCGATTTTTTCAATTATATGTATGTGGTTTCTGGTGCCTCTTGTTTATATATTTCTCATTGATTTCCTATTTCCATTATAATCTATCTGTAGTATTTATTCTGTTCCATGTTGTTTTTAATAGGTATACAAGAGACGCGACATATCAGCTCAGTTAGTGCAAAGAGCTGAAAGGAGTGGATACAAGGCTATTGTTCTGACAGTTGATGCTCCCAGAATGGGCAGGAGAGAGCATGACATTAAGAATAAGTACCTGCTAAACCAGCATCTTTCCTTCTTAAAGGGACTGCATATGTAGTTTCCACTGCTCATAAAGCACTCCGTGCATAGAGTAGGACAGGAACTCTTAAGATATTTGGGATATTTACTGTCTCTGTGTGCATGGTCTTGTTTGACAGAATGATAGCACCTCAGTTGAAGAATTTTGAAGGTCTCTTATCCACAGAAGTCACCTCTGTGAGTCAAATGTCCACTCTTACTTTGATAGTTGAGCATGCTAATTCAACTTTACTTTTTTCTTTTACCCAAGCGTCACTCATTCCCTTATATAGATGCTGATACATATTAGGCAGAAGGTTCTTCTATATAATGCCGGTGGAAGTTTGCAACTTTATTACGTGTCCTGGCATCTGTCTTTCATCCTTATAGTGTTGGATCATTTGAGAACAATGAATTTTCAATTGCTCTAAAAGTATATCTTTTAGTATCTCAAACTGGATAAAATCGGTCCTTGCCTCCCTGATATACCTCTATATTGTTCTTCGTCCTACATTTTCTATCTTTACTACCATATGTGATTTCAGCCTTTTTCGTTTTCCAAAATAGTCCATGCCATAACCACTAGGTTTGGACAAAATAGTAATATTCTAGAAATAACTTCCAACCTACTGTCCAGCATTTCTCTCATTCCTTTCCTTCCCTTTCCGATTTTATATATATTTTCATATTAATTCCCATATTAAGATAAAGACTTTCAGAGATGCATAAATTATTTAGCAATTTCTGTGCACGGGTACATTGTTATCGTCTTTGAAGACGTAATAATCGACCCAAAGGTTCACCTGTATTATGCATTCATGATAAGCACGGTTCAAAAGCGGAGATGGATTTAGTGTATGTCACTCACTAGTTGACATTTCTCATCTGCTTTGGTATGTTCAGTGAGTACACTACTTTTTTACACATAACATTACAATCCATATGCTTCACCCTAGATTCTCATCATTGGCTAGAATGATATTATTGCAGATCTCCTTACGACTTTCTAACTGCCAAGAAACTTGATCCTATCAAAACTCAATGTCGAACTCGAGTCTTGCAGGGTGAGGGTTCAAATTTGCGGACATTTGCTGATGATACCTTAGATGCTTCCCTTTCGTGGAAGGTGAACTCATTATCCATCTATTGTAGTCTCTCTTATTCTCTCTATTCTCAAATTATTGGTTAAAAAGATTCATCTCGTTAACCATTTCAACTAATCTCGAACAATTGATTCTTGAAACCTGCCCCGAAAGCTTCTGTACCAGAACTTATTATATATTGCATGAGAAGGGCATTTGCCTTTTTCCTTTTCTTTTAAGTAAAAGGGCAGTTGACACGGTGCAGGATATTGACTGGTTAAAATCCATCACCAACCTGCCCATTCTGATCAAGGGGGTTCTTACTGGTGAAGATGGTAAGATATATTTGGAAATAGTCCAATCTTCTATGCGTTTTCGAGTCAGGCGTGTTGTTAGGTGTCCCCTGTTGAGAAATTATTGGATCATTGTTTACTCAGTGACTCCATAACATGCGATTAGTTCCACTAACCCTCTAAAACCTGAGTTGCTTCTTCGTCTGTGTATATTGCTTGTGGCTTGTGCAGACAGTAAGTAACATTTGGGCCCATAAAGGAATTCACCCATCTAATTTAGTAGCTTCACTCTGACATAAATTCTCTCCTTGGGCAGCAATAAAAGCCGTGGAAGTAGGCACAGCTGGGATAATAGTATCTAACCATGGAGCTCGCCAGCTAGATTATACTCCGGCTACTATCTCCATTCTGGAGGAGGTGATTACTCGTCCTTTCGTTGAGTTTCTATGTGCCCTAAGATCCAAACATTTTCATAGCTTCCTGTATCTCTTCTCCGGTGGTACTTCAAAAATGTTTCATTCTTCTCTGTTAGCAATTCCTGATATATGATGATGCATCGAGGAAGGTACTTAGTGTCATATTGATTTACTTACTTTGGATCCTCTCTTTCAATTTGTAGGTGGTTCACGCGGTCAAAGGGAGGGTCCCAGTGTTCATCGATGGAGGAATACGGCGGGGGACAGATATTTTCAAGGCATTATCCCTTGGAGCACAAGCTGTACTCGTAAGCCCGTTGATACTCTATCCAGACCTTATAGCGAGAAAGACCTCTAAATCCAACTTCGTGCGATTTGGTAATTATATTTTCACGATCAAGCAGATCGGGAGGCCCGTTATATATGGGTTAGCAGCGAAAGGGGAGTATGGAGTGAGGCGTGTTATCGAGATGCTCAAGGATGAGCTCGAGCTCGCGCTGGCACTCTCAGGCTGCTCGAGCCTTAAGGACATTACGAGGAAGCATATAATGACACAGCACGACAGAATTCGCTCCCTGCTATGATGTGGTGGCTGACCATCGGATTAGACCCCAGTCTGCTATTGAAGTAAAAGGCATTCTCATAATAATCCGAGAGTCAACATTTACTGAACCATAGACTATTTGAAGCCTGGTAATGACTCCACGGGGGGAGATTCCACCGACTGGATCGGGACATACGGTAGTTGATCGTACGTGCTTCATGTCGTCAACTGCTACCGTCAGTGCTTCCCTAAGCTACCCAAAATGCTAAAGATATTTTATCACTCAAGGCCTTCACCACGTGCTCTGGTTCATAAATTGGTCGCCGAGAGTCCCGATCAGCCGGCCAATCGAAGTTGGCGGGTTGGGCTAGGACTGACGGATGGACTGAAGGTACGGCAGAGATAAACCCATACTTATGATCGACTAATATCAATTTCACAAATCAATTTCATTTGACATATATCCGATTTTTATGGCGGGTATTGGTATTATATGTGCTGGAACAGGAATTAATTCTGACTTGTGACCTATCTATCCATCCTTGGCGTTTCGAGTTGCTCCTGTCTGTTCTCCTAACAAACCGGTGAGCCAAGCCCATAAAAGTGATCCTACGGGCCCAAATGGCTTCAAGTGCAAGCCTGATTGCAACCCAAGGCCCAATAAGACTATTACTAGATCAGCATATAGACTCACTGTAAGTTACCTCCGCGTCTAAAATAGCTGGCTGACTGAAGTGAGGCGGACGCATTGACTCGAGAATGGACATTCTTCTGGGAAGTGACAGGTTTCATGGGGGCTTTAGACTGGATTGTTACTATCTGTCGATTTCTATCTAGACTGGGCCCTGACCTACTCCGGATCAGTGCAGCGTTTTGGGCCTGAGTCCATCTACACCTACGGCCCGAAGCCATGGAGACGCACATTCCACACTTACATCGCTCGATTAAATTGACAGTGAATTAAGAATCTAATCGCATCATACCCCACTTTAAGTTTACAACCAAGCTACAAAAAAGGGACCAGTACCAGCATTTCCAGAGGGGAGGAATCATCTCCACCAGATCTCGATCTAGCTGCCTTTTGGACAACGATTGCAGACAGCCGGGAGAATCAAGTCATAGACCCGACTTCTGCAGGCATACCCGACTGTTCCCTCTCGTGCAGCTCCATGCTGCATATGGCGTATTCCCTCTCGAACAGCAAAAATTCCTGGAGATAAAGAATCAGAAGATCATCACAATTGACAGTACCTAGACAAACTTAATCAGTTCATGGATTCTCCTAAACACAAACTCTAGAGACAATAATAAATGTGATACATGTCAATCGCTAAATCACGGTTATATCTGTGCGCATTCCCTTTGGGATAAACCTTCTTAATCAAAATTTTGGCATTTCCTCTGTGTGGCTTATTGAACAGAGAGATTCTTCTCTCTGCTTCATTTTTCAACTTCTTTGCTGCCCACAGTTGTTGAGCCCGATAAATTCATCCACTAATTTTGAATTTTCAACGTTTCCCATGAAAGCAAGTGAAATAGACCATAAGCATATAGAGTGGTTCAAAGAGAATACTCCAAAAAATATAGTACAAAGAGATCAGCAGATTCTCTACGATATTGTTTGATAAACTGGAGAAGCAGATAGGAGTTGAACCCCTGGGCCTTTTTTAAGTCCCACAAAAAGGTTCTTAGCATCGGACTGACTCTTTTCCACATTTCTGTATCTCGTTGTGAATCTATAAATAAGACCTTCACGAAGTGCCGAGGACTAAGCTATTTCATTAATGACTAACTAAACAGTTAAATGTACAAGAATTAGCAGGTCTTCTCTAATAGACAGTGTTGTGTAACAGGCCAAGTATGAGTGAGACAATGATGACACCAATGAAGAGCAGACAAATCCAAACAAAGTATCATACCAAAATCAATGGTAAAAGAATTGGCAAGCATCTGCATTCAGATTTACAATTGTAGGACAAGAAACTTAAAAGTCAAGCAGCTTTGTTACCTGTAACTGGTGCTGACTAAACAAATGAAGAAAACCCATCTCATTTGAAGCAACTAGTTCAATAAACTCGTCATGGTTTTCCGGTGGCATCCCAGACTCCACGAGCGAAATGGAGACCTGCAAATGTGACCGGATGTATTCGGAAATTAATGAAGACCACAGAAATATCACTAAGATAGTCTGATAAAATTGAATGCGCCAATAGTTCCAGTTCATTGTTGTTATCTGAGGACATCGGCGGGAATATGAGAAGCAAAGTTGATGCATTCGCAGATGCCGTAGCTTTTAGTCCCAGGGAGTCTGAGACAATGCCCAGATTAATTTGGTGCCATGGGCATGCAGGGGCATGGGGCAGATCCATAAGTAGTCTACGAAAAAATTTTGTCTGTAAAAAACAAGGAGCATGCCTGCATGTGCCGTAGAATGAGTTCAGGAATACAACATCTACGACAAAGGCCCCGCACGATGTATGAAGCTGGACCCTCCAAGGAGACATCTTTGCTAGAATACCAAGCATCTATTCGAGATATTTCCATTGTCACTCCAGTCTGAAACCGAGCAAGTTCACCTGCAACGATATAAAGACCAATATCAGAATCAGAAGATCTTTTCATACAAATAATGTGGATATTTTGACTATCGGATCCATTAATGAAATATGCCAATTATCAAAAAGAAAAAAAGATGTCAGAATGAAAAGGAAACAGGGATAAGAAATCTAAAACTACAATCTTGCTGGATATAATATAAAGTCCCTATATCAACATATTTTAATGACCAGTAAGTGAATAATCAATGGCCCCTTTATTGATCACTATAAAATGATCTCAGTACACTCTGGTTGTGTTCCTCACCTTTGAAGGCGGCTGCCATCACACTAGCAAGCAAGCCGCCATCATTGAGCCCATGAACCCCAAATCCATCTCCTTCAACAGCCAAACATCTAAGTGCTACCTCAATGCAGTAGTTGTCTTTTGGTGAGATGGAAACATTCACCTGCAAAACGGAAATTGACAGCATCAAAAGCGTATAATAAATGAGGCAGCTTACTACCATTTCTTAAAGGGGAAATTTGAGAGGGAATGTCACCTAATAATAATTATTATGCTATGACATTGCAGTTCCTTGTTATTATCATCTCAGACAAACAATTATGATTACAGATCCATTCTGACAATATCTTTGTTAACTTCTCCAAGAAATTCAGTTTCTGCTCTAATTGTTTTTCACGAGGGTAAAAAGCTGAAAAGCTGCTCTAAGAAACTTGTCAAGGAGTGTCTTGGTATTCATAGGCAACTCCCTTGGTAAAAAAGGAATTTCATGGTAACTTTTGCACAAAATGTATGGGATTTCTAATTGAAGTTATCATTTTGAATGAAACTTTTAGAATAAAAAAGTGTCAACTTGAAAATACTACAGGTCTCGAGGACAATTTCAGAGAATGGTTGGAAGAATAGCTTACTCAATAAGCAATAGTCACTTTCAAAATTTACAGATTTCCATATGCCCAAGTCACATGAGAGAGTATGTAAGTAAGATCACTACTTAAGAAAATGTTTGTAGTGTCAGCCTGGAAATGCTATGAGCCACACTTTACCCAAAGTTTTTCTCCACTTGCAGGAAAATCAATAAGAACATCCTAGAGATGCTGAAAGACCTCCAAGTCTGACCGTAGACTGACATACCATCAACTGGCGATTTAACACAGCCTCCTCGCCCACTGAAGAGTATAAAGCACTCATCAACGCAGCACAAACTGTAGCATCTGGACAGAGACATTCACCAGATGGCAGGCACAGTATTGCAGATGCGTGCAACTCAAGAAAAACTGATTCAATAGCCTCATAAACATGGTCTCCGGTAGAAGCCAACCAAGGATTCTCTCTCTCTGTGGAGACAATCAAAACTAGTAACAACATATATTGAAATAATGGCTAGTAAATTCTATGGGCTTACATTGCAAAAGAAAACAAGTAACTCAAAAGCATGAATAAGAAAGTGCACTGTAGATTCTTGATTGAGATGCCTTTTTGCCTGAACTCAAGCATGAGGATGGGCCAACTCACTTAGAAGCAGTCGCATGGATGAGTCAAGTGCTTCTCTGGCTGCTATACTGGCTCTTCCTTTTTCCTCCAGAGAGAGCTCCTGTGAAGAAACCTCAGCATTCTCCAGCTCGATTTTAAGCCAGTTACGATATGTGGCATCCCAGGAGTAGAACTCATTCTGGAAAAACATTAGAGCAAAACATATGCAACACTCACTAGAAAGATGAAGTCCTACAATGTTTACCCATCTATTTTCCCAGTAGCTTTATAACAGTGATTTCAGATATCAAGAAGAAGAAGACAATGAGACAAAGAATAGAAGTTCAGTCATATTGACACGAAATTTACCCAGTCTTGGAATTCTCTCAGGTTCTCAGAAACTTCATTATCCTCAACATTATTAAGATTCTCGACTAATTGCTTAAGAGGCTCAGCAAGAAAGCTAAGCAATTTGTGGGCACCTATGGGCATTGCAGGAACTCTCCACATAGAGATGAGAGCGAATTCACGAAATAGTATGTTGCTGCAGAAAGAACCAGAATCTAGATTATATCATCCAACAAGAGAACAACAGAAGTAGTTATTAGGCAAGTGGAATAGATGAACTTCTTGAACACAATTTTGACCAGTTTTTTCAACCATTCTATACCAATACCATATTTTTATTTTTCTGCTAAAATATTCTAATCTGACTTAAAAGCATGAAGCGGTTGACACATATTTCCTTCATAATTAGTTTGGAAAATAAATAAGCCAGTAAAGTACATGATTCAGTAACTCTCTATTTCAAGAATAAATGGTTACCTATGCATCAGAGCACGAAGAAGAAGCTTAGAGCAGATTGCCTCTACTTCAGCAATTGTGGAGGGAGGTGTAAAGCAGAGCCACTGAATGGCCATGGCCTTTTGGAGGCTCTGTAACCGATGTTGTTCAGCAATGTTTGACGAATCATCATATTTTCCAATTTTTGTTTCCCGAGATCTTGATAGGACCCTAGTCCAATCAATTATTGTGAAACTCAGTACAACTGATGAGCAAATCAAGCAATCATCAGATTCATCTAGCACTTCATTACCTCTCAATAATTTCTTCAAATGTACCTTTTCGCTCATCTTCTGGATCATCATACTCTGGAGAGAAAGGCAGGTACTGAATAGCAGAGAGGAAGATTTTATGCTTGACATGCACACTGTAGTAAAGGGAGGGAAGTTTGAAATGCGTCATCTTCAAGGCAATAGAGAGTAACCCATTTGTATATGTATATATTAAGATATGTATACACAAATGATATTCAAGAGAAAGATATGTACACATAACTGAATACTAGCATTATATATGATGGCTTATTAAATAATGTGAAAATTTCCAGCAAAGAAATGAATATGTTCTTTACAAATCACTTCACAAAACTGAATAAACACAGTTGGCATCGCTTCAGAAACAATCTAAAAACAATATATACTATTTTTTTGAATGATAAATTTCAAGAAAAAACATATATCTAGGAATATTGGATATTTCTGCTCTATGAATGTCAATTTGATTCTAAAAATCCAATGTACACTCCATTTCGAAGGATTAATTCACCACGAGAATATTACAGATAATTGGAAGAAAAACCTCATCTCAGCTGAAAACAAAAACTCATTCCTAAAGTGGAAAAAATAAGCCTACTAGCTCTATCATCATATTCAACCACAATTAGATTAAAAAAGGAGGCAAGATCCTTGTCTAGGAATATAAACCGAGGAAAACAGAAAAGGTTGAGAAATAGCTGGGCAACAATGAAGAGCTAATATTATCTAACTAAACGATGTAGCAAACAACTGATTTTTCTATTCATCACATTAGTAAGGCAATTGCACTTACTAAAATAAGTGCAGAAGATGTACATGCTAGATATATTCCAAATAAGAATAATGATGTCCATACCTGCTATTCAGTCTGAGTTCCATCATGTGGACAAAGAGGTCAATGCATCGATGTGGTGCGAGCTGAGACGCATAAATCCCAACCAACTCCTCAAGCTGTTTTGAGAAAAGAAACATAGCGTACCTACAATTGGATTCCAAAACACAGAATTAAGAGAATTTCTAATTAAATATCAGCAATAAACAACACAATAATTAGGTTAATTTTTTTTGTGAATAATTTTATGCTTGTTGAAGATGTTAATCTCTTCCGTTCCCTTTATTTCATGAAACATTTTATGCTTGAGGAAACTATTTTCCTAGGAAAAATAACTTCCTGAAATGGTGGGTGGGAGGTGTTGGAATAACAAAGGTGAAAAGCTTCAGGAAAAAGCCACCATTGCCCCTAAATGTCATTGGCAGAGGCTCAAAAGACAGGCTAGACCAAACTCAGTTTGGCTAGGTCTAAAGTTCAAGTCCATGAATTTCTAATAAAAACAGCAGGAACATCAACAGAGGTGGCAGCAGGTAGTAATTTCGAGACCAGCAGCCACCACCTGATGATGATCACTGCTCTCAGCATGGGTAGAGACAGTAGAAGAAGATATCAGAAATTAAACACATCATTGATAAGTTTAGTCCTTTTTCCCAGGTCTCTTATTGAAAAGGGAGATTGGCACAATACATGTTAAGAATGAGATCGCCAACAGTCATAATCTTTTCCTTGAAAAGATCTTCAACTTTATCTGCCAACAAACGCCGCAGAACTAACACTAAATGCGCACCAAACCTCATCATCTGAGGATCACCATGAGGCCTGAGGAGAGAAAATTCATGAAATTAACAAATATAAATTCCAAACCAGCAAAGAATAACTATCTGCTAGGTGTTTCTCAGGTATCATACATCTTTGATCAAGTAACTTAATAGCTGTAATATAAAGATTAATGGACACATGTAAGCTATGCATGGAATTATGTAAAGAGACAAAACAAAATGAAGATACCAGTTTAAACTGATACTTTCAGGTGCATGTTGAAATGGGCAATGGGCCATGCTATGCACAAGTATTGACCAAGAAACTAAGACTAATAGTGAAACTTAATTTTCAATCTAACAACTGAGAGAGAGAGAGAGAGAGAGAGAGAGAGAGNAGGAGTTAGTTTGTAAATGGTCCTTTCAGGGATTTCATGAGACTAAGGGAGAGAGAATATGAGAGAGAAGTGTTAGAGAGAGATTTATGGGTTAGTTATCTCTAATTCATTGACTTTTCTTAACCAAAAGAGAGGATGAACATTATGGGAAATTCTCCTTTCAGTCTTTTGTTCATATATAGGTAGAGATTTCTCAATGACAGTATTAGTATATCAGAATGCAGGATCTCCCATATTAATATTTCCAACATCAATGCAAATATAAGAAATTTTGGTTTTATTAACAAAAGGCCCTAGAAGAGACTTCATATGGAAATACTACAGATTGGAATACCTGAAAATGTTCTCATCATCTTCTGAAGGGGCAATCCATGACCAAACTAGGTCCAGCAAGGCTGGTATATTTCCTTCCATAAGTTTCATCTGTCCAAAATAGCTTTAGAATAAGCACAACTAAAATGACTCAGATAAGAGAGATGATTTTGTCTTTCAAAAATATGAAATTGCATACGGCATCTCCAAAGCTGTAAAATTAAAGCTCTCTATTCTACTCTTTGAATTATAACTGAAATTTTTAGATATCTGAATTGTATAAATATTAAGCTGCTCGCCTCAATTTGCCGATGTTGCTCCTTGCATCCTTGCATGACTGCTTCATGGACCATATCACTAGATAAGAGAAATAAATGAGAACACTAATTTCATTTTGTTCTCTTGGTTTATCAACGCACTGAATGTAGTAAAAAGGTGGAAAATTGCAGAATCAGTAATACCCTGAATGTAGTTTTTGAAGAAGAGCAGATAGATTCCGTGGCTGCTGGTTCAGAACTTGCAGTGGCCAACTCTCTGACGCTACTGAAGATTGAGAAGAACCCTCAATTCCAACACTTACATCAACATCATCCCCAAAAAGTTTTGACTGATTCACTCCACCAGGCTGCAAGCGGGACAGTTCAATATCCACCTGTACATCTAGCCATGACTTGGCCATAGCCCAGCAGGCAGACTGCGATTATATTGGATGAATCAACTCACGATTTCCTCCAGTTAATAAAAGGAGAAAAAGGTGCTTGCATGACCATCATCTAATATGGTAACGCCTTAGAATCAGAAAGAAGCAACCGAACTACATGCAATAAGGGCAGATCCTAGCTACTAAAGTACTCATACTGATTCATCTAGACAGTACAAGGAAATGAGAGATTCAGGTAATAGTAACACCAGACTATTGGTATAGGACATGTCTCAAAACTTCGTACGATACACCAGCTTATCTGTTGCTTCCTACTTTGTATTTATTGGTTAGAGGGCACATAGCTTGAATACCGTAGACAGATGATCCTATTTCCTATCCAGCAGGACAGTTTGAGAGGGGCTTCACCTTCAAAAAAATGCCAAACTTGTCCCATATGGAAACCACAGCTAAAGCTAAGATCATCACTGTTCAGGATGTTTCCTAATATCAAATTGTATTTTTAACCTTGAATCATGTATAATATGGCACACAATTCAAATCATGAGTTTTAATTTATAATAATATGACCAGGATTTATTGCTTTTATTCGCATCAAGTTTTTTCGTCTTCACACATTTCTTTTACATTATCTACATGCAAATCTCTGAAGCAGCTGAATCAAGAGGTGTCTATACAAGTCAGTATTTTGGACATATGAAAAAGAATTCTGGAACCAACGGAAAAACATTGAAGAACAAACACATTACTGATTTTTTCAAATAGAATAGCACTGTATTAACAAGATTACTAAATCAGAGTTGGAGGAGAAAATATGTGAATATGAATTTATTACAAAAACACTGATAGTAAATATTTTTTTAACAAACAAGCGCTATAAACTCATTAGCTGAAGTATAACTCAAACCTCCCAGTCAGTGCAAATCGGAAGGGCACGCTTCAAGTTGCTACACTGCACTGCATATACAGCTGCTTCATATTTACTATTGTCTTGTTCAGCAATCCTCTACAAAACAAAAACAGGGAGAAGTTAGCCAACAGAAACCAAATTGCAATCAAGACTAAAGACCAGTCTACCAGCATCTAAAAATGACTTTTGCTAATTTACGATAAGGTATCAGAAGAACAAGGGGATTCAATCCTGCATAGTACTACTATTGGAAAGGTATGGAAAATTCATGAACAGTAAATAAAAAATTTAGAAGCAACTCAAAGTTTGACTTTCCATCATTGCCTATTCAAAATCATAATACACAACAGACAAATCCATGGGAAAACCAATTACACAAATAAAAGCATAAACTTTATTAGCTTAAAAGACTTTCCAAGCCATCTTATGGAAGACACCTCGGATGCACAATAGGAAGCCCACTTCCATAATCGCAACTGGTGTCCAATGCCACTTTCCAGTTCAATAGCTTGTAGTGTCTGGTTTTTTCCATTCTTCAGCAGGGCTTCAACAGAAGGAAATAGATCCAGCCCACCAAATGGGGAAAGAGTTGCAGCTCGCCATGGCTAAAGAAATGGAAGTAAAGTAATGAGAGGGGATAATATAAACAGTGAAATTTGAAATTACATTTTTTATGAATTGAAAGACCTGTCCAGCAGAGCGGCAAAGGTCACTAGCCTCCTCTAGTCTCCCAGCCCTTAATAAGGTCCATAGATCCTCCAACAATGATTCATCTTGTTTCTAAGAAATTAATTAAACTGTTACTAGCAGTCTAAGATGGTGACAACACATGGCAAATTTATAAAGTATAACAGTAAGTTGGTATAAAATTATTCAAAGGAAACAATGAAATACTTCATTCCGCATTTATATGATCCTTAGAAGAGCATAACAACTAGAGAAAGATGAGATAGCAATTAAATGAAGGTATGATATATCACCAAATTCTTTTGAGGATAAATGTACATCAACCTAAGCAGACAATTGACATTTTAAAGTTTTAATTTTGACAAGAATTACTACAGCTAAAAGGCAGATAATCTGGACCATATAGGCTGATAATCTGTAGTATATATGTAAGATAAGTTAAGAAACACATCTTGTCAAGCAATTGCAATTCCATGCCTTTCATTTAATTTGTAAGCCCTTACTCCAATAAATCATAGATAGAAAGAAGAATAAATCTTTTCTTTACATGCTAATATCTAGAACAACCAGAAAAGGCAAGCATTGAAAAATGAAGGTTCCATTACACATAAAAGTAAAGCAGGATCAAAGAGAATACTTTGTCATCAGGTAGCTGGTGAGCATGCTCACGAGTTGGAGCATCAAAATCCAAGTGATGAATGGTGTTAGAATCACGTATGGCACCTTTCTTTAGATATCTCTGGGTGTGATGCCATATTCCAAAACTCGGAGGATAAGGTCCAAGATAAGATCCTCGCACCTGACATAATTGACAAAATAGGTATCAAGTACAACCTGAGGAAGTCCGTACTCTTGAGAACAACGTTACTCCGTCGTAAGACATTTCATAAGATGAAAAAATTGACTACATTAAAATAATTTCATCTAAAAGACATCAATCACTCAGACTGCAAAAGATGAAAAAATTAAATACATTGAAATAATTTCATCTAAAAGACATCAATCACTGAGATTGGACAACCCTCAGCATTTCTAGGACAAGTACCACTCCACTTAGTCCTTGGGGTCCTACTGGGAGTGAATAGCCAGCTGGTATCTTTGAATAATTTTACTTTACTTTTTAAGTAAATGCAATTCACTAAATATCTTTTTTTTTAGTAGTCAATAAATTAACTTCATTAATATTGCATCAAGAAGATGCGTAAAATCAAAAAAGTTTGGACCATTTCTCAAAATCACTAAATGTCTTTATTTAGTTTTATGTATACATATAAGAATTTATTAACCTAAAAATGTCCTTTGAAAAAAGTAATCAACAGTTCCGATTCAATGCCTAAAAGTATTTTTAAGCACATAGGTTTATCATGCATGCAGTGATAAAAAAAATAAAGTTAATTGCCTAGATTGACCAGGTATAACACATGGCTTAAAATTTTCTGTAAAGTCATGTGATTTCATTTTTATTCCAACTGTCGTTTTTTTCCATCACCTTCCATTAGTTTATAACAGCAAATGCTGACATGGAAGTCACCAAAATTCATCTCAAGCAATCCTACAGACATGCCACCAAAAAATGACATCACAAGAGCAGTTCTAAGAGTTAAAATTAGCCAAAGTATTGTGGGGGGGGGGTGCGGGGTGCGGTGGTAAAAGAATCTAAAGCTTCAATCTTCTGCATCAATCATAAGTTCAATTTTCTTTCGACAATAAATTATGTCTATTAGAGACAAATTTGATAAGCCATCAGATTTTGTGGGTTCTAATTCTCTAGAACCAAGAGATCTTCCTTGTAGTAGCTGATAAAAGGACAGCATACAGCACAACTATTCTAAAAGGAAAGTAACATAAATCACTTATTAAGGACTATGTGAGTTATATAAGAATCCAAAAAGGATAAATTACTAACCTTGCTTTGTAGATCTAGGTCTTTTGAAGCTAAACCCTCCAACCATTGAACAACCCGAAGACATAGTTGTGCTGTAAGGTCATTTGTAACAAACTGGCAAGCTTCTAAATGTGATGTTGTTGGATACTGTCCTAGTTATAACAAAACAAGTCAGGCGAACTTCTGGGAGCTCACAAATCAAGCACTAGAAAAATTATGAGAGAAATACACTAATTTCTAAAGAAAAATTATAGCATCATAGCATGCTCCCTCAATATACCCACCTGAAATAAATCTTTCCGAATTTCTTCATTTCCTGTGAGAGATGAGAGATGTTAAAATCATGAAAGAGGCAGGAGATCATCCCAAACAATTAAGAATCAAATTATCATTATATTGTTGCCTTTCCTAATCCTTCTTCTAAGTGAGGACAAAGCCGAGGAAAGCAGGTTTTTTCTTCCTTAAAAAATGGGCCTCTTCCTTACTACTCTGATAAGAATGGTCTACAGGGTTCATAACTAGTATCACTAAAAGATGCTTGACTAGCCAGCATTGAGAAATAAAATAGCAGAGCATTTCGATGTCCTTGCACAAATATAAACACACTTAAGCACACATCAAGGGGGAATGCAGTGACTTCCCTGTTACGCATCTGCTGCAGTTTTTGCCCTATTGAATGAAATGTTACAAACTATATGCTAATAACAGAAAGAAGTCGATTGCTCACCTATCTAAGATATACATGACAAATACATTGCACTGCACATAAAACACGAACTTGTATTCACCCCTTATGAACTCTCAGTCACTTGGTAGAGAAAACAGTCAGCAAACGTGTTCTACATTCAGTGGGAGAACAGAACCCAAAGGTCAAAAAACCATTTACAAGCAATACCACCAAAAGATTTTCAAGAATCACTTGCTATAACAGTTATTCAACTGAGTGAAGAAAAAGGTCTAATATTACCTCTTTTTTTATCACTTTTACACTTTCTCGGTCTCA
The DNA here is from genome assembly GCA_900006705.1 of Sonneratia caseolaris. NCBI lineage: Eukaryota > Viridiplantae > Streptophyta > Magnoliopsida > Myrtales > Lythraceae > Sonneratia > Sonneratia caseolaris. The sequence continues at coordinate 639,198 of CXYZ01002951.1, forward strand.
AGGCCAGTTCTAGAAAACATTTCCACCATTTATTACCAATTTTGCAGAGACTTCAAATATTTAAATGCAAAGGATTCAACACATTGAGTTGAAAAGACAAACATCAAGCTTTGAAAAGGTACAGTCAGTACAAGTTTCCTGGGGCATTAGAAAAGCAATAGTGACATCATCTAAGCATAGGAACATTATATACAAGCAATTGTTATTGGTCAAAGACTTATTGCCTTTTCCATACAGGTACCACAAGAGCGACCATGTAGCAGCCTCATCTAGTAAGACATGAGCCTTCTGCCTCATCAACTTGTCCTCAACAACCCGATGCCTCACACTAGACCCATACCTTCAGAAGTAAAAGAGAACAGCAATTTAAGTCGAAGTCCATGCATAAAATTATGTGATCATTTTTATGCAGTAAAAGGAAAAGCCCAGGGAAGTTGAATCTTATACATCTAAATAATGGTGCATGGGAGAAGGCACCAGGATCAGAGAAATTACAAGAATTCCTGGGGAAAAATACTATCTAATCAACATGTTTTGCTATCGTTAGAGGGAAATTTGGCAGCTGGCAACTATTAATTTCCAGTAAAAAAATCCATATGAGAGCTAGAATCCCATCCTACAGGTACAGAATGTACGGAGATCCTGCTATAATCTTGGCATTACATCTCAGCACATAACTGCCAGTTAGTACAAGGTTAGACCTATCATAAATCTTTAATAAACAGGACAATAGAAATGCCCACATTGGAAGACATACCGAATTGATTCTGAAACATTTCGGCAAGATGTCTCGAATTGCTTTATTAGGTCTGGAATAGGCATCAAACCTGAAGAGATGTAATTAGCATAAGAATTCACACATAATATTCAAAGTTCATCAGCTATTCTGTGACAGGAAATGTAATATGAGTAGACTTCATTAGCGGCAAAGATTACAGTAATCAACATAACTCTCAGCTAGCACTCAAAGGTTTATTCAAGAAAGCACAAGATAATCATCCAATCAACCCCTCAGATTATTAAGGAAGCACACTGAAATTCCTAAACTATTATCAGATATTATTTTATCAATCTCTCAAGGATTCCATCGCATACAAACTAGAAGTGACACAATTTAAAAGGTAAAGCAGATAACTGAAGAGCATATACAAAATTTCTTCACCAAAAAAAAGGCAAACATTTTTCAATCACCATGAAGAGCAGAATCAAAGAGCGAAGCAAACAGAGAAAAGGTTGTCTCGCCACTGTCTCCCGATGTATCTTCATCCTCTTGCTTCACAGCTTTCAATAAGAAACTTCCTGCTTGATGAACTGCATCAAAATCTGTCCCTGCCTCCAAGATCCCTCTAGAAGCAGTGGAGTATCTCCTGGTAGAAGATTGCATCTTCGATGGAGTTCTCTCGAAGTAATCATTGTCATGACCCATAATTTCTTGCTTAATATCCTCAAGAAGAAGTGCGGCATTAGTTGGGCTGTGGATGCTTGTCCCATCATAGAGTAGCCTGCTTTGTCTAGAGGAAGAATGTTCTCCCTGTGGTGAAATGCTGGAAGTAGTGTGTCTTTTCCTACATTAACCACATCCATCATCATCCAAAAGTTATGTAAATGGAATCCCAATATTGTTCAGGACTAGTTTAAAAGAACTAAGTGGCTTGCCATGTTTGGAGATTGCATAAGATACATGCACAAGCTCCATCTCATTCAACATTAAACTTACAAAATGTTCACAAAACCAGAGAGAACTGATGAGATCAAAGTATTTATAAGAATCAACAATATACATGCAAAATTTAATACAATACCGACCATGTATTGTTATACATATACAAAAATGTCCCTTCTTTCACGTCATATGTGATACATTAAACCACCTTCATCTTTTTCGGCTTCACCAAGGTGGAACACCTTTCAGCTATCTACTAACTATGAATTCCCCCTCTTAAAGCTCAGGGAAGTTCCCATATCCCTTCAACTCACCAGATTTTAAGAGAATAATTGTGTAAACCATGTTCCTTTTCAAATTTATAGATGTTCTAGTATTGTCCCCTAAATTTTGGACGGTCTCCTTCAACTTGCCCTCCAAGAGTGAGCCTTTCATCTTTCCTGATCCTAGTTTGGTCATGGTTATGAAAGCTTTGTTGACAGTGTAGTAGAAGTACTAATCAGAGTCTTCATCGTTGGCAGCATGCATGAATGATTTTGGGCATTGCATTTGGTTGTGCACATTCGATCATATTACATTGCACTAGTTTTATTAATAATACAGTAAAAGGTGAGCAGAATCAAAGAAACAATTCAGACAAGAAAAGTTAGTAGTCGCAAATACTGACAATTTTCCAACTTTATGGATAAAATGATTGGCAAGTTATTTATAACCATGAACATATTAGTAAGACAATGATTCAGAACTCTGAAATTGAACGATTATTCAAGCCCGTATCTCGTTGGAACATGGAAAAAAGGAGAAAAAAATTAATTGAACTGAAATACAATTTACTTAGTGTGCTTTAGGAGCTACATTTTCAGGCAAGCTAGGTCGAAAATCAAAACGAGCTCCTTGTGCTGTGAGAGGCAGCCAAAGGTGCCACTCGGAGATCCTAGGGCATAGGAGTAAAAAGCAGTGCTGAAAAGGGTACCCGTATCGACGGAATTGCTGCCTGATACTGAGATCTTCGGGGTCAAAGTATCCAGGAGAAGAATCCATATCCACTTCCATGGCGGGATAATATCGGATTTCTTCCCACAGCCACCGAATCCCCGCACCCAGAAGCAACAGGAAACTGTGGAGCTATTCAGGCTTAAACCCTTTACTAGTTAGTATAAACCCTAATTCCAAGTAGCGGGAAGGCGAGTAAGGGGTCTGCTCCGCTGAGCAGGGCGGAAAATGGAAATTGTATTTTGCATCCCCTATTTGATAATAAGACCACATTAGACTCTGAAGTTTTACGCGTATCCGTAAAGCGTCCTCCTGCTGCTTGGCGCCATTTCCCTCGAGAAATTCATTCCGCCTTTGTGGGTAGAGACGGACCGACCCGATTTCAATTATGAATTACTCTCCTGGTCGTTGAATGCTCTGGTTGGTGTTTATGCACAATAGATTCCACTTTAACGAATGGAGAACTGAAGCATTCAAAGTAGGGATTGATTGTTCTATAACTCTCTTATCGTTAATACTCGTGGATAAATGGTGTTCATAATGAGATTAAAAAATGTTGGAGAGTAAAATCCAAAACTCCAAGATCGGGTTAAACAAGGATCATGAAACCGGCTTGCAGAATGTCATGATCATCCATGATCGTGTTAAGTTACATCATCATTTTCACAACTTAAATACCATCTACAGAGATTTAAAACTTCTCTTAAAATTATTTTTCTTTATGCGTCTGTATTGAATACTTTTTGTGCGCTCACAACTTCATCCAAACCTTTTCTAAGTATAATGCATGGATGCAGGTGGAATTGATGAAGATAATTCCTCCAACGATTACCGCTACATCATTTCTCATTTGTGCCTTCAATCATTAGCCATAAGATCTCTCCAGTCATCGAGAATAATGATTGTGAGTATTGAAAAATAATAATTCAAGTGGAGAAACGCAATGGACACGAGATAGCAAGCTCGATCGAGCCTCTATTTGGCCGCCTATCACGAGTGGACCAAGCTGAGCCTAGCCAATACCGTCAACATCCCCCATTCGCCCATGGATGGGACGATCCACCCGAGCAGTTCTTCTTTCTGGAGGGTATACATCTTAACTCATCCTACCATCACACAGGTCTAAAGTCTACACGTAACTCATCGTATCTAACTCGAGAACTGCATTCATTCATCAATGACCCCATCAAGATAACACCTATTTATAAAAAGTTTAATCAACGTGCTTTCTCCGTCATCTCTACTTAGCAGCTTGCTCACATTGGACGTTTGAGGAGATACAGCACTCGTACCATGTCCTCGGGAAGCAGCAGTAATGATATAGATAGAGTAAATAGTCGCTCAGTATTTTTACTAGAAAATTACAACTTATCGATTCAAATATTTACATTGGCGAAGCGAATCCTTAGATGATGTTGCCGTCGAGCTCATTTCCCATTTCACGATGTCTTTCTACTCGCCGGACTCGGTGGATCTTAAGGCTTCACATTCAGGGAAATTGTATATGTCGGGAGTAGGAATACACCTTTTAGTGATCATAATTGTATGAGATATATAGAATAGACACTGAGCTTTCATGCAGATTGAAGAACGATTAAGTGAACTAGTTAGTGGAAGCGCCACTTATTTGGAGACAACTCAGGTCTAGTTAAGTTATAGGCGCTGGGAGGCTTTCCCAGCGTCTAGAAACTTTGGGTGAGACCATGATGCGCCATCAGCAGCCACACTTGGGTGAGGAGCTGCTTTGCGTGAGAGGCCCCCGTGCTCTGTTTAGCAGCGTGGACCAGAAACAGGAGCCACCCATCTCTGGCTGCCGATAAATCCGTCCGTGCCCATCTCCTTTTGACTCCCACGTGAGTGTTTGCCCGAAACAGCAGAACCGATTTGCCATTTTTCCCTCCTAAGTGTTCCTGAATCTTCTGGCCATTGACGACGAGCTTGACCTGGCCGAGTATGTAGTACGCTGAGCTGAGGGACCACGGATGTCTTCCAAAAAATCCCAATGTATAGTCCAGAGTGTCTCGAATCGTGATGTGGCTAATCCCTTCGGGCAACAAGAAGGGGCAATTCACAGTTAGGTAGGCCATGTACGGGGATATCAGCTTGCTTATCTCNTGGGCGACAAGAAGGGGCAATTCACAGTTAGGTTACTGGCCATGTACGGGGATATCAGCTTGCTTATCTCAAGATTGGAATCTTGAATGTTCTGGTCCCAGTGGCACCACAGTTCAGTGGCAACGTGCCATACTAAGATGCAGTGGTCCATTTCTGACTTCATACTCCAGGACTGCTCATCAAACTTATGACGTTGAAGCACTTCCGATGCTATCTGTGGGCTCCAATTACCAATCTTGTACTCGTTGTAGCCTAGTTCTCCCAGCACCCGTCTCTTAAGAAACTTGTATATCAGGTCTTTCAGATCGCCGCTTACGCCTACATGGTACGTGTGCCAACTCTGGTCATAATTCGTCAAGTCCAAGAGCCTGCTGAAGCGTGGCCAGGTGCCAGCTTTGATCCAAAATAGCCCACCAAACGAAACTGACCCATGGTGGTGGGCCATCTGGGCTGTATGCTTCATCCGAGAGAGGGAGTTATGCACCCAACGGGCAAGCACTCTTCAAAGTAGCGCCAGTTGTTAGTGCTGTACGAGAACCATTGCACACAGAATGAATAAAACTCCCGAAGAGCTATTGCAGCCATCAACACCATGGTCAGGATTCGGTCTTCTCCAGAGTAGTTGTTGCGTTTCTCCACCTGGCCGGAGATGGCAGAGAAGATTATCAGCACGGTGGTCGTGAATCGAGCAAGGACACCGAGTAGAGAATAGAGCCACTCCGCTTTTGTGTAGAGCCAGTGGAACATTAAATGGAGCTCGATTTCCACGACCCTAAAGGCATACCCTGCAGAATCAAATTTCTTGAATATTGTGATGCTTCGCATCTCTTGGGATGAGTAGGGAGTTGATCGGCAAACAAGCGCATGAAGCCAGGGAATAGGACGTGAGCTTGGCGTATAGCCTTGAAATAATATGGACCTCTCGACGGATCCAATGCCTCATAAACCTCTGGATGGTCATCAGCATGCGAAAATTGAGTGACGTAGTAATCTCCATACAGTGGGGAGGAGTACATTGAATTTCCTGGTTCTCAAAGCTTGCCTTCCAGAGAACCCAGGCCTTCTCTCCGCACTTAAGGATAGTTGCCAGAAGCAGTATCAGAGACAGATGGCTCTGATATGAATTAGTCCATGCCATCACCATGATGTGAAGTGCTGCAGATGTTTGGGAAACCACACCGAGCCGGTGTCCCTTCCACAGTTCATTGTCTTCCAAGGAGAGAGCAGTGATTGAATCTGGGCCCCCGAGGAATAAGAGGAGGATCGGCACTGAAAGGGCGACGAGCTTGCCTGTTTCATCGACAGCACCCTCCTCGCTGAGGGCTCCAAGACGGTGTGAGATAATACCCTTTGCAGTTGCTGCTATTGCGTCCGCTCATGAGTAAGATAACCATAGGACTGGAGGACTCTCAGGATGGGGGAACGGAAGCGCCTTCGATGGCTGCTAGTTATCAAGGTGAGAGAGATATGAATAAATTGGCTCAAGATGACCATTATTCTATATATGGCCCCACTCCTTCCACAACGTCCTCGCAAGTGACAGACCCATCGAGTTCCCTTTTTCCCTCAGGCCTCTGATCGCTCCAAGACCAGAAGAGAACAAGTAAATGTTAGAATCAGCAGGTGCAAGCAGAAGATACCATGTGCGAGTCATCATCGTTGATCTTTAAATTGTATTGATATTTTGAATATGATAAATTATCGAACATGCTTAATTGAAATGTCAGGTAAAATAATAATATTATCACTAAGAGAAGTTCACGATAGACCTCTAGTGATGCAGAACCACCGATGTCGACAGTCCGTCTTACAAACCATCAATGTGATCGTCCAAGGGTCCGGCGTCTGACTCGTCCTCATGAATCACACTTGAACACAAACCTTCTCTTGGATTCTTTCGAAGAAGAAGTCTATGAAGTCTCAACCATAGCAGATGGGGCTTTAGTGGAAGATGGAAATTGCTAGAGCTTTTGCCCGATTCCCTCTTAGAACTAGAAATTTGAAGTATCAAATAAATGACTACGTTTACAGAAGAAACCGAAGGACTCTTTGTTTGGAACTACTCCACAACTTATTCTTTTTTTTTACAAAAAATGTCCTTCAAAATTTACACTCTTCCATAACCGACTTATAAAAAATTACATTCATAGAATCAATTCTACGAAAATTATAAAAACTCTAGTCATATGTGCACAAAATCTACTATAGTGGCAAGGAAACGTGGATGATTTCAGTCAGTCCCACTTCCTTGAATATATCAATTATCAGTCAACAACTTTCAGGGAAGTTCTGGCATAGTATTAGGCAATGAATATGGCTCCAATCATAAAAGAATAATATATGGGGACTAGTGAGAAAATTCATTAGTATATCGATCCTCTTGAGTATGCCCATGGTAGAAAAACAACACCACTCAAGGAACATTCCCGTGCCATTAATTCCTTGAGTAATCTCGCTATGGGAAACATCACTGACCATAGGATATTGATCCGGAGCCTCTTTTCAATATCCATCACATAATTCCAAAATTTTCAAGTAAATTTTAATTGATTTTGTTTCAAATTTGATCATAGTACTAAGGCACAGAATTCATTTAATAGTAGATTGCCCCCATTTTAGGTCTGAAAGCAGCACTATACTGTGAGGAAAGGGGTGCTAAAACACTATAATGAAATTTATCATGGATGAGTTATCGTCTCCAACGTGACCCACATGCCCTTTAAACCCCTTCTTGTTTCGTTGTCTTGTGTCTCTCGTGAGGTCTATATCTCAGATTGTACGGATGTCACGCTATGTGAATGTGTATATACATATTTGATGATTTGATACAGCCAATTAGTATGGAACCCGAAATGGAATAATGAGGAAGAAAGGATAAAATCAAGTGATTGTGATGTTTTTGCAATTTGTAAATCCGAATTAATCATATGATAAGATATTGACTTATTGTTGGGTTATCCCTTGTGGTATGGCTGGAACAGAACAGCAACTGGGGTTGCTAGCAACAACCGAAAGCAGTGGAAGATGACATAAAACAGGGGGAACACGGAGAGGGGATTGTGCTGCAACAGGACAGGACAGGAAGACAAGTGGAAAACGGGGTGTTTTTCTCGAATGTGACCAGCGGCAGATCGAAGTCTCGACTGAGAGTGCAAACCGACTTCGATCATGGCAACATTTTGGCAGCAGCTTCACAACTTCGAGGGCTAAGATACCAACGGTTAAGATCACCACGATCAGAGCTCTCTGAGCACCAGTTTCTGTCAAACTCGTCAGTGACTGTTTCTGATTGGGTTGTCCAAGGGAACTTCTCTTAAGTTGGAGTCGATCTGAGAGATTGTCCTTGAAGAAGAAGAAGTATTATTTCCACTACTACAGTGGAAAATTGATTTAAAACTCGTTCCCATAATTTATTATTTTTTTGGTTTAGCATTGAGTTTTCCACGCAAGATTTTGCTGTCTTTTTTCTTTGATTCTGCATTCTTGTGGGGAGATTTTTTTTTCAAAGTAAAAAACTTGATATCCTTATTTTCTAGTTTCCCATTTAAACATTGCAATAAAAGAGTTTTTTCTATAATGAATCGATCTAATTTGAATATAAATTAATTATAACCTATTAAAACCTATTAAACTTTTAGATAGTGGAGGTATGCACTTGAAAAAAAAAATGTTTCATNATTAAAAATATATTTCACCATTTTTTTAATAATTCCATTCTTATATGAGAATTCAAAGGTAAATAATCTTCACTTATATCCGTATGGGTTTTATGGTATAAAATTCATTTCATTCCATTTATTTCTATTGTTCCTTACCCATCGTAACCTTAGTTTCAACTTCTGCCCGAATGTGGCTTGTTCCATTAGCGATGATTCAAGAGGTTGCTCAAGTGGAGAAAGTCTTTCACTCTATACAAGGGCCCGTGCTTCCATCTTCTTTTTCATTGTTTTAATATCTTCACGTAAGTTAAATTTCCAATGGAAATATAGGAGGTCTGAGCTGATATCAAATTTCAATGGATCAAATTAATAAACACTTACTGTGTGCCATCCATAGAGGGAGACCCAAGAGACACAACATGGTTGCTCAGTTTGACTGCTAAAGCCGAGTATAGGTCTATGGCCAACTCAAAAAGTGAGATTGTATGGGTTATTGGCCTGCGGCAAGACCTAAAGATCAAGCATGAAGGGCCAACCTTGATGTACTGCAGCAATGAAGCCGCTCTTCATATTGCTTCCAGCGTAGCTTTTCACGAAAGGACAAAGCACATCGAACCGGATTGTCAGTCAATTCATGAGGGAAAATTTGAAGGCAAGACTGATCAAAGCCTTGGCATGTTAGTTCTCAGCATCAGTTAGCATATATATCTTAACAAAGGCTTTACATCCAGGACAGTTTCGTTTTCTGCTGGTTAAGATGGGGATGCACAACATCTATTCCCGCCTTGAAGAGGAGGCAATTGAAGACTTTCCCGCCAAAGAAATTAGTCATAGTTCTATTAGAAGTAGTTACTGGGAATAGATTGACTGCAGAGCAGAGTAGATCCCTTATAAACACTTGTTCAGACAGACCTTTGATGTAGAGAAAATAATACAATAGCTAGCTCAGAATCTTTCCTTTCATTTTCTTCTCCATTCTTCCTTTCCTTCTTCATTCAATCGTACCCTCTGTTTTACATCCGAATAGTTTGATCAGTCAAAGTAACATTATTTCCTATCCCCCTCCGTCGTCCCTCTCTTCCCCGTCACCTCTTTTGCCCCCGAAGCACAACCATCAACGGAGACCATAGGCCCCACAACCACCCCAATTCCACACTGCGCTGGAGATGGAGGCTCGTCAGAGGCAGGAGCTTGTCGGAGATAGGGACTCCTCGATTAAGAAGAATCAATATCTTGAAAATGTGAGGGGAACGAGGGGCACCGGAGGCGGTGGCTGGAGTTAGTAGCCAGAGGCGGAGGCGGAGGCGGTAGTTCAAATTAGGGTTTTAATGAATGAATGGTACATTTTAAAAAAAAATTAATGAATAACTAGGGCTAAACAAGTAATTATATTATTTTGACAATAAAAAATAATATTATTATTTAAATGTCACGTCGGTCACATTAACGGACAGTACGCAGAATTTGACGGCTTCATAGGCAATTTATTAATGGAGTTGGACTGATATAATTTATATGTGTTGCATAAAAGAAAATGCATAATTAAAATAATTATTTTAAAATAATTCAATTATAAAAATCACAAATATTTAGAACTACCAGTATAACTTTCCTTTCAAGTAAGCCATTATTTTTCAACCGGTTAGACAAAGTGTCCAGCTCAATTCTCCTACTATTTTCAGGTTAGGAAACCAAGTCATTATCGGCCAAACTCGGTCATATGCTCTCATCCAAATTGGAGTTCCATCGTGTAAGGCAAGCATTTCATTGTTATACGTGCTTGTCTTAAAAGGGATAAGGCTATTTAATATTACAAAATAAAAATATCTCATTGTTACATATGTTTCTCTCGCTTTGGTCCGTCCCTCTACGAAGCATTGCCCAAGGTCATAGTCTATCCAGAATGTCTCGGGCTGCAGGATTACCAAAGCTACCGCATAAAATGATATAACAAGCAGCCGACGGACCACTACTCACAATTCATTCCATGACTGCGATATTCCAAGAGGCCCAGGTTCAACTGCATTTCAATTTGATCAAGCCAACTTAAAGATTCAATACTCGTACAGACAGAACATCGTAGTCTAGTCATAGTCTCGTTTGGTAACTACCACCAACAGCGGCTGCCGCCACCCATACCAAACCACTGGAGGAAATTGATGAAGCCAGCAGCATCCTGAAGCATACAAGACTTTCTGGAGCCAGCGACCAGCGGAAAGTGAGGATTGCGGGTGGTTCCTAGATTGACGTATCAACTATCGTAGAGGAGATCGATCCTGCACCACGAATGCACGCTCTTGTCCCAGGCATGCTTGCTTTCCTGGGGTTGCTGTGGGCGGTGGGAAGTTACTGACAAACATGGGAAGATGTCCTGGGAAATTTCCGTGCCCTTTTCTGTGTGTTCAGTTGATTAAGTTAATCTGGTTGATCATAACATCGTGCGGTGCAATTATACTTTTCGGAAATGAACTAACGAATGATCAGCAGACACATGCTTATGCCTCCTTATTTAATGACAACAGGACAAGCGTCCAGCAGAAATCATCAAACGAGAAGCCACCTCTGCTAACCCCAAGAAATCCAAGTATTATTCCGTCTGGCATAGCAGGTTACTGGAATTGGACTACAGATGCAGACAGCATATTATTTAGTCTGCTTGCTACTTTATTTCGTTAATTTCATCACGACTCAAAGTTGATGAAGTGATCGACCATGATTAGTAAAGGCCGAATTGAAAAGGATAATCTTCTGAACTCTCAAGAAGGGCAAACCCATAAGTCAACATATTTGCCATGGAATTTTTTTGGCAAAATAAAACGTATATACTTCATCAACACGGGCTTTCTTCCCTAATCAGCTACACAACAAGGGCGTGATCCTTTAATGGAGGAAAAAGTACACACCTTAACATACCCTCCACCAGCACAGGTTTGATAGGTAATGGGTTTTTGCCTTGTAAATTTCGATTTATGATTTGTTTTATTTATTAACTTGGCTTAATGAGATACTTGTGGGGCATTTGAATCCAGCGAAACTTTATACGGAGGTAAAGTGAGTAATCATAAAGTGATCGCACACTTACAAATAAGAGAAGAGAATGCCTCTTGTACGCTAGACTTGGAAATATTTGGTTAGAGCGAAATGGCAAAAAAAAAAAATATACAAGTTTTTTATATTTTATCACCGCCCTTACTTATTTGAAATATTCTATTTACCCATGGATTTACAAAAGTGCATGAGCCAAACAATCAATGTACCAGATCATGCGATAAGTTTTGTTCCCGCAAAACTTCACATAAGACCTCATTTAGTACCACAATAAGACAATCTACCATTATCTAAAGGATCGAGTTTGAATACAGAAAACAAAGTCATAAATCAAACAGAAAATTAGAAGACGAAATGATAACATATATAATCAGATTATGAAGCCCCAGGCGTCTCCATTTCCTCTAGTTTCTTATCCAAAAATTGATGCCATTCCATCTATGCTTAATCAAGCAGTTAGCCTATGGTTCTAGTGTCGTCTTAAGCTGCTGTGGCATGTACGTAGTAAAATTGCACCCCCACCAGCGGATTAATCATATCTACGTAGTCTTGTTTGATCGAAAGGAATGATAGTAGTAATTCCCCCTTACCCAACCACGTACACCATACTCGAACATTCACTTATCCCAACAATGCAACACTATTGAAACCTTAATGTAGATTAAGAAATTGATGTATTCTAATATTAGACTCAAATGGCAAGCTCCAAGAACAATAATAATTGAATGCTCGGTAAGATTTAATTCTGTTTAGCACCCTAGGATAAATGAATTATCCCTAGACCATTCTCACCACCTTGACCTAGAATTCCCGTACTGGATTCATCTAGATTTCAAAACCAATCCAATGGGTGGCGAGTCAATTGAGTACCATTAAGAGCAATAACAATACAAATAACTTGAACTAACTAATAGAGATGGAAGAAGGGTAAACAAAATTCAGAATAGAAAACTAGTCCCACAGATCTACTTGGGAAAAGATATTTAGGTCGTGTTTGGTAGGAAAAAAAATAGGAAGGAAATGGAATGAAATAGAATAACCTTTAGTATCGATCAAATTAATTTGAATATACTTGTTAATTACATACCTATCTAAATCTAAATAGTACTTTTGAATCGATAGAAAAGTTGGATTTCAGTTGTCAGTATTTTATTTTTCCGTTGTCGTTTCTTTGTAGACCTATTGCTGCATATTTGGTCCTAAACCATTCTAAAGATGCTTTTGGCCTTGTCATTATTTTAACAAAATAATGATTACACTGCAAAACAACTAAATATTAAAATTAAAAAAGGAAAGTGGAAAATCGCAAATGGACGCGAGCAGGAATGTCAATCCGTAGCTCATAAGCCGGAATGCTTTTTATGGAATAAAAAAAAGGATAATTCCAGCCATTTGATTTGTTATAATCAAATTAAGGAAAAGGATGGTGATCAGAATTTCGATGCGGATTCCATTGCATTTCAGCTAACCGAACATTCATAATTGCAGAGTCAAACAACACAAAATCAAAAGAGGATAGTGAATGATTAATGAGAGTTGAAAATAAAATATAATTAGTTTACGATAGAGAAACCACGTATTTACTCAAACTTCAACATCTGACTTCTTGTAATTGATATTGTCCTCCCTTCAATACCTCAACAATAGCTTCTTCCTGCGTGTAGGTTGCTTCTTGGGCGTGAAAGCTGAAAACCAAAATCAATGTCTATGGCCGTGGCTGTGCCACTTATTTAGAGATATTCCTTAAAGCTCGAATTCCTAATTCTTTGCCGACTCCAATATTCTCCACGAGATAGCAATATCTTGTTTTCCTTTCCGGTGTCTCGAGATCTCAAGAGTTGTCCTTTCGGTCTTTTTGGTGTAATCTCGGTGCCCCAAGAATCAGGATACTCGATCTCGATGAACGTGGACATTCACCTGTGAGAGTTGCAGCATTGTCAGCTTACATTCTGCTGGAGGAGGTAGCGGCACAGTGCCACAACACTCTTACCCGGGTCGGCCCGAATTTCCTTCTCGCCTTTGCGGGACATAGTCAACCTGTTACCTGCAGAACGAACCTAAATTGGCTCAGGCTATACCATATAGCATCTTTTAGTATCCAAAGTTGATCAAATGACTATACTTTTATAGAGTTATGAAACTTTCAAGCATGTTGGAATCGATAACTATAGAATGTACATCTGGTTTTTGGTTGAAAATTCGCCTCTTTAACAATTTTCTAAATCTAAAAAATGACGTTGCTTTTATGGAAGAAAGTCAAAATTCTTATTATTGTATTGGCAATAGTCCTTTTTATATGTATCAATAATTACCGGCTTTATATCAGCCTGGACCTGGTCCAAGTCGTCATCAATATTCTTCTATTTCTGACTTTATCTCACCAGTCATTTGATGATTTTTAAAGAAAAGTAAACTATGATTTCAATATCACCAGTCGTCATTTGAAAGGGAAATTCCTATGTAGCTTAATTCTTAAGTTGGTACATACATATATATATATATTTATTTAGTTTTTTTATCTCTTTTTTTGTAAAAGAAAATTTACTAATGGGAGAAAATTATTACAACTTCCATGTCATAATCATGACGACAGATTACACGCTTTGTTCCATATTATATCAATTTCAATAAAAAATATGGAAAGTCTCTGAATGGATGGTGTGTATATATACCCTTTGCCTTGGTGCTTGAATAATTATTCCACACCCTGCACCGAAAGAAAGCAGAATGTCTCAAAATATAGCCGTACTGAAGCAACAACTTACGAATGGTACCGAGGAGATTATAGGTGGTGCTTCGAGCAAAGTTGCTAAGGTACATTTGTTCATGCACTTCATCTGTCTCCTGACAAAGCATCTATGATCGATTAAATCTTCGTCCTCCACCCCCCGTCATGTCCCATCGATCATTTTATGTCCATTTCCAACCACTGGAAGTGGCATCCAATGAATTATGCCTATATATCCATTACCAACGAACCTGCGCCAATTAAGGCCAGATGATCTTCAATTCAGTTCAATTTCTCGATGCATACCGGTGTCTCTGCCATGTTTGCTTTTCCCGTGGTTACGACTAGGTGGTGGGGGTGGACACAGCTATTGACAGGCATGGGATCGTAGACGGTCCTGGGAAATCCCCGTGGCCTCTCGCGTGTCCTTGATAGATTAAGCTAATCTCGTTCAATTTACCGGAAAAAAGTTATTCTGGCATAGTACCGTTTGATGCAGTCATAATTTGGCCATTAATTAGTGATTGATTAATATGAGCTTTTGCATTTACTTCTTAATCTAATGATGACAGCAAAGGAGCCTCAGGCGTGGATTGCGGCAGAAGTCACCGGTGGTACACCCCAGAGATATGAGAATTACTTGGTCTGAGGATAGCAAGTACTGGAGATGGATTAGAAATGAAGACGGCCGGTAAACATTTTGTTCAAGAATTTCTTTTGCTTTTTTTGTTTTTGGGGGTTCAGGAATTTATGGATAACCATTTTGACTTGGCCTCAATCTTTCTCAAATTTTCAATTACTTGGATCTTGGAAACTTTGAGAATAATGATTGTTGTATCTAGATATATCTTTTATCTACCTATATTATATTACTCTAAACGAATCATATCATGATAATTTTGATTTTATTTGTTATTTCTAAACCAATTTGATTTAGAGCACATTTTTGTGGTCATTTGCCCCTCTTTCCAATTGTTATCCATATTTTTCGCTTCTTACTATTCTCTTAGCCAACTAATTTCATTTAACTGCAGCAACAGCTAAATTACTTCACTTGTCCCTTCTCACACTACTCATATCCTCTCACTTCACATTTAATTTGATTTTTTCGTCTCTATTTCTCTTCCACCTCATGGTACCTTCTTCCAATTTACTCCTATGATTCTCGTTATTCTTCAGTTATGAATCATATACTATTGATTTCATGTCCTCTATATGCTTATATTTGTCACCAGAAAGAGTGTTTGACTAATGATTAAAAAACTCACTCGCGTTCTGTTTAGTGAGTTTAAAGTTGGCGTTCTCGCAGTTTGTGTCAAAACATGTACTGTAATATGTTATTGATTTGGACCTTAGATAGAGGATATCGACTTTTTAAACTACACACTTCTGATGGTATTATGTTATGGTATTTATACAACATCACGCAATAGAAGTGGTTGGATCATCGCCACTGCCACCAACCCTTTTTTTTAAAAAAAAAAATTATGCAATCAATATATCCACGTGTTTGTCTCTGTACATATGTTACATTTCACACCATCTCGTAACCTGATAGAGGAATCTTTGGTTTTCTCCGTTCAGCGAAATTGCCCAGCTAAAACAAGTGTGTTGGCTCGACATTTCTGGGAGGTACCGAACGATCACGCTCTCACTGGGAACCGCCTATGAAATTGTGCTCCACTACAAATTAGAGAAAAACAGCACGGGATTCGACAAGGCCCCCATTAATGTTGAAGTGAGGCTTCCAAACGGAACTAAGACGCAGAAGGTCTTGTATTTGGGTACGCCAGGAGGATCATGGCAAGATATCTCATTAGGCGAATTTGAAATGTCACCGGAAAATGTGGGAGAAGTCTCCTTTCGTATTTATGACCACAGCCAGAGCTGGAAAAGTGGACTCACAATCAAAAGCATTTCCTTCAACCCGAAGAAGACTCAGCAAAAATCTTCAGGAAAGTTACAGGAATCCAAAATCATCAACGATGATGGAAAAGTAATAAAACTAAGTAACTATATTCGATCCTTTATAGCACCTCTCTCTTAAATAAATAAATATATATATATATATATTGTCAGCTTCCATGTATACTCAAAATAAAATTAAATATCTTAATTATGCACCGACTATTTCACTATTTTGGTCAAGCGTCAATTATACATCGTTTATTAAATTCAACACGACATTTTACCCTATGCAATAGCATTATGCCACATTAATACCACGTAAACTATTGTCAACAGTATCAGTAAAATCAACATGTCATAAATGACCACGTAACAAAAAGATGTACGTCATGTTAAAATTGATAGATAATGTGTACTTTGAGTGTAATCACTGTACGCAAAAAAATGTTTTAAATTTGAAAAAAAAAGTTATTATAGTTCGGGCTTATTTCAAATATTAACCTTTAAAAATTATAATATATTTGGGATCAAGAATCTTGATTGAGATGCAATAGGTATATCAGTTTCTGTGGATATTGATGGATTAGGTTCTACTACTATATGCAAGAGCGCTTTCGGAAGCTCCAAGGGGCTCTTGGTGCTCTGGGACCTCCGTCACGAGGTGGACTTTCACTAGGCTCAAGTAAATTGAGATTTTCTAGGGAATGTGCTTCATACAGAAATAGCCTAGGGATTCAAAATGACAGTTCAAATTTGCAGTGCAGCGCATCGATTACTTTCTTCCTCTTCAACAGCTGTGCTTCATCATTACCCTATGCTTGTTGTTGCTTCAGTTGAGGAATCACATTGTTTTGCTTCCCCCGAAGCGCTGCATACCTCAATCTTCCTCGAGACAGATACATTTTTTTTAATATAATAAGGGATTTTGCATAACTCAAGCTAAAGTTCACATCTTGCAAGAACCTAAATTTGAAAAAAAAAAAAACCTAACTCATATTTCGTTTTTAAGACTTGAAAGTCCGGCTGCCTTTCATGGTTAGTGGCTAAGAACAAGACCTCTTTATGGATTTCATGATTAGTCGATCCAATAATTGGTAAGGATATAGTTGTTCAAATGCTTGTGGCAAGGGTAAACTACATTATCATCTAAGGGCAAATACTAAAATTAAAATTTTATATTGAAAAATTGAGAGAAAAGTTCTTGAAATATATATATTAATTATCACTATTATATAAATTTAGACTTTTACATTAAATTTGAGCACAGTTCTATTATAAGTAAAGTAGAATTTGACACAGTGTTTCAATATGTCTACTGTTTTCACACAAAATCCAAAGGGTCTCAAATCCTCCACACACTCCCTACTGTTTTTAATTCTTCCTGTAGTGAGTTCTCTCTTTTCATCTTTCCATGGCGTCTTCTAGCCAAGTGCAGTTATCATCCAAAAGGGTTAGGGTTTTGAAAACTAGCGGTCTCCGTGCCGACTCTCGGAGACAACGAAATTGGGGAGAATCGGAAATTTTTTCTACCTGCGATCGATTTCCTGGTGAGAGGGGTTCCTCCCTTAGCCTCGTAAAGGCAAGATTACTACGCATCCAGAACAAATAAAGGTGGGCTTGACGTGGCTGCTAGTAGGTTCCATCGTTTACCCGGCGCGGTGGAATGCTTAGACCACTGGTCAGCAAGTCTCCTAAGTTAGCAAGACCATCCACTAGATTAGGAACTAGACTATCCTCCATACCAAGAACCACATCACTTCTTAATATTTCTAGGGATCATTAAGGTTTTTTTTAATGATTTATAGATATTCTTTTGTTGTGTATAATGATTGAAAAGAACGACATTCGTTCAATCCTTGTTGATTGGCGTTATCACGAAGTATACCACAGGGTGATATCGTTCCACAAGGTACCTTCTCCAAAATGCAAAATGCACTCCTTAATCTATCCCATGGACTTCTAAGGAAAACCAAAAGTCGCCAGTAGATCGAGCAAGAAAATTTGCAAATACGGATAGGGCTTTTCTAACTTACTATGCGTATCTCGGTAATAATTTATTCACCAGTTATAATTTCCAAAAAAAAAACTCTTTTCCTTTGATTTGAGAATTAAATTTCTAATATACCAATGTTGAAAATGCAACTATAAAAAAATACATGAGATCTAAAAAAAACAAAACAATTGTAAATTCTTAATAATCTACAAAAAAATATTTCAACCTGAAAGAAGACTCAAAAGTCACAAATCATGAACCTCAACGATCTAAAGAACTATGAGAAATTTATAGAAAAAAATATAAAAAAAAAACTAAACCCTGAAATATCAAAAGCACTAATTATTCCACTTTTCAGTAATTAAGGATTCAATATATCTAAGTTTATTTTTTTTCAACAATTATATCAACTATATGAACTTTTATATTAGGTAAGGGAATTAATTATGTACACTTTGTTTACAAAATTAAATGAAAGGTACATTAAATATTCAAAAAAATCAGACCATTCATTTAATTTAATGGTCATTTGATCTTATCATACACAATAAAATAATTGATCGCTCCTATCATGTGCCCAAATGACACATCAGAGAAAGAATACATAAGGAAACATTGGGAATATAAGAAATTTGAAATTTTACCACTTATCAACTTAAAATTTTAAGTTGAATAAGAACCGGTCCCTTGCAACAAACTCAACATGATCAAACATTGGAAGTTTAATTACTTGCGAGAACATAAGAAAAATTACTGATGGCTATCTAATTCCAATGATTAATGGCTTCTAATAATCATCTGCTGGAGAGTCAAAAGTCAGAAGGGCGATATAATATAATAAGATTGACTATACCGAGGGCTGGATCTTGTATCTGATTAGGATTTTGTTTCAGCTAGTCATAGCATATTCCGAGGCAACCCAGCTGCATATTCTTCGTAAATCCGATGACGATAAAATTACCAATAAAAGGCAAATCAGATCATGCTGGAAGCAGTTTTAAATGTACTGTGAATGAAAAGCAAGGGGAGCTGTTCAGTATTCCTTGACATTTCCCCCTCATACGTTTCACAGCACTTTTTTTTTCTTTTTAGCTGAAGACGTTTTACAACAAAACATATTATTTATTAAAATTGTTTCCCTGTTCATCTCAGTGTTAGAGACAACGTGCATCTTGCTGCATCCTTTCCACATTTTATACTCTGATTACATATAAGGGGTTCATGGGATGGTAGAAATGGGGAGTAAATGAGAAGATAGGGGGAGTTTAACGGTAATAATCGAGACCACATATTTGTAGATGAAGACTTGTTGACAAAAGAGTTTACTGGATTATCAAACACCAAAAAATGGAGAATCGGCACGAAGAGATCAACCCCGATGATGGGAATTGTTGGAAATTCCACCGTCCCATAACGTGACGGCAGAGGCACCAAGGAGCGCATTTCATCTCTGGTCCCATAATCGGCATCTAGATTTGCAGGAAATTATACTGTAGGCCTAAAATGGAAAGTCAACTTCGACAAACGGAGAAACCTTGGAGTCAGACGTCAGGAAGTCAACTGAATTCCGTGGTAAGTAAGCTATTGGCAAAGGTCAACTCCTTCCTGTCCATTCTCTCTGCGGAGCGCAAATTTAAAAGATGATGACTCAGTCACCGACACGTGGCCAACCTGCTTTGCCTTCGCACGTCCTATGACATTGAGGGAGGAAAACTAATAGCGATCCATAACATTCACCTCCACGTTTGTACTTATCTAGAATAATTTTTAATCGATTTTTGACCTTAATATTAAAAGCACTACTCCCTATAATTTTTTGTAACAAAAGTATTACAATTTGTCTATCTTATACCTTTAGAGTATAAGACAAGCAACATTAACTTATATATATGTGTGTGTGCGTCGGTTATTATTAATTAAAAAATAATTACAAATTTAATATCAACAAATATACTTTTGTTCAATTTTAGCAACACGTTTTTCTACATTAATGGTAACAAAATATAGTTATAAAAAATATTCAATATTATCTTTTCAAATAAAAAAATCAAGATAATACAAATTCTGAATT
>CXYZ01002951.1:659909-671976 GCA_900006705.1 Sonneratia caseolaris
GTCCGGTTTTAAAAACTATGGTTTAGAGTTATTGAAGATTTCCTTTTCTAAATAGTATAATTCATACTTTGCTAATAAAAAATTGATTAAATATTAGTTTCTTCTAAAATTAAATAAATGAAAAATTAGCCATTCAAGAAGTTTTCATTCATTTATTTATTAAATGCTCATCTAACTATAGATAAAGAGAATTGATTACTTACCCCGAAAAATCTTTATAATAATAATACACTTAAGATTAATAAAGAAATTCTAATAGTTTTTCCACGAATTTGGCAGCCTGTTCTGCCATCGTAGTGGAATGATATCATAATCCCACCATCATGCGTTCACTAATTTTATTTATTAAGCGACCATGGAATATAATTAAATGAACGCGTGTTCTTGCACGCCTTTCACAGTGACGCCCAAAAATTATATGAAAGAGCAAGCGACAGCACAGACTACAGGGGGAAGCACGACGGAATCCGCAGTTATGTGGTCAAAGAATCAATTATAGATGTTTAACACCCGACGATGGTGGGTACTATTTATTATATTCATCAGGGAAGAGAGAGAGAGAGTACCATTTATTAATAAAATATGTGAATTTTTATGTGACATTTTAAGGATTTTCTCTATTTAAATCTATCTATGTTGGCTAAACTAAGTAGGACAGATTCCTTTCTCACCATCTGCACTTCCTCTCGCAGTGAATCAAGCTAAGCTACCAATGCCAGCAACTGATAGATAGCTAATTGGACGATGCAATCAACTTAATTCGTCACTGCAATCTAAGGTACGTAACCTCCCCGTCTCTTCTCTTCTCTTCTCTTCTCTTCTCTTCTCTCTCTTCTTTTTTCTCTTCCTTTTAAAATAAATAAATGGATTTCGGTAAATGCGCAATTACTGCCATGCTAATATTCCGGTTGAAACAAATGTCTGAATGTGCACATCAATGTGGATCAGCAGAACCATATCTGGATCCGGGATATGGAAACTATAGCTCGGTTAACTCTCCAATTTTCTAGCTTTCGTCAATTTCCCGGAACCCTTTATAGGGCGTGGGTGCCACTTTACACATTTTCTTTCGGCTAGGTATCATGGCAATATTGCATAGTGTTAAATCTTCAATCGACTATGTCCTGTGCAAAAAGGATAAGCTAAAAAGGCGGTGGGATCCTAATGTCATCGATTCCCAGGTTTTCTTATTAATTCTTAGACATGAGATTACGCACCCCACCCCTCAAAACCTACGCCTACACTGCATTCTGCCCTCGAACACCCGCTCTAACAAAGAGCTTGAAATGGACATTTCTTTTCTATGCTTCGGTGATGCTCAGCGACTCACCACTATATGAGCTCTCTCTTTCGTATTTGGAATTATTAATTACAGATGTGAGCCCCCGCGGTAATCGAATTTCTCTGCCTGTTTACACGATCTTTGAAATTGGGCACATGCTTAACCACTTGTAAGCCCAAGCGGGAATTAAACGAAGGATTTTGCAGTAGGGCTAACACCTTGGACCAGGCCGACGTGAAACTTGTAACCCTTAAAACCCCAGCACATGAGAGAATTGTCCACGTCGTGGTCACTAAGATGCGCGTGAAGCTGCGCCTGATTTGGAGATGGATGGAGGAGCTTCAAAGTCAGCTTGGGAAGCTTAAAATATAAAAAAATGAAATAAAATGGGAATCATTGTGAATCTCGTGAGACATACCACTAGAAAGATGATGATAATCCTTATAACGTCCTTAATACTGATTTAACTCATAACTCTCCTATTAAGCGTGTCATCATTGCAATTAACGAGGCAGGTGTTACGCTCGTAATCCCACATTATTCCCGAGCAATCACATTAAATCGCGGAGAATGATCCATCACGATGTTATCAATTCTTGCGGTTTCTCAGCTCATCAGTCAATGCCCAAGTCATGCCTGAATGTCTCACGATGCATTTTGTGATATCTCATTTGTCATCATTTGGGCAATGTGTTGTTTTCCTGATCTCTTTCCACTTCCTTCCTCATGCTAAGTATGTTCAAATGCGAATCTCTGTCTTTCTTTCTTTCTTTTTTTCCTAAATGAACCAATCATTTTTCTGAAAACATCGTTTTAGGCAGCCGGCTTAATCTTCATTTGGTTTCTTTCAGTTAGATGAGAGCATAATGGGGCTGTCAAATGCGAGGGAACTATGGAGGGAGTGGGGTATCAGAGTGATGGTTCTTTCGTGCCTGCTGGTTCAACTTTTGCTCAGCTTGATCATGTGCAGTCGACGAATTCGTTTTCGCCACTCTTTTATTAAGTTTGTTGTTTGGTTGCTGTACTCATTGGCAGATGCCCTCTCAATATTTACCCTCGGAATGATCTCATTTAAGCTCGGGGTTGCCAGCGTTGGCTCAGGTCCTCTGAATGAACAGAGCAAGCTGATTGCATTTTGGGCACCGATTCTTTTCTTATTCCTGGGCGGGCCTGATGCAATTAGTGCTCTGTCCTTAGAGGACAATGAACTATGGAAAAGGCAGTTGCTAGTATCAGTTTCCCAAGCAGCCTGGGCATTCTACACTATAACTTTGGCATGGACTCCCTCTTATCTATCCTATCTAGCCATAACAATGTTTGTAGTTGCAGCTTCCAAGTGCGGAGAAAAGACATGGGTTCGCTGGAATGCGAGCACTGAAAAACTCAGAAGTTCCATGCTTTCTCCTAATCCTGGTACTAGTTATCCTAGATTCATGGACCAGTATACCTCAAGGCAGTGTGAGGGATATCGGGTAAGGCTCTATGAGATAGTAGAGGCAAATCCGGAGCCCAGTGATCTTTCAGCTGATCATGCTTATGCAAGAGATGTAGTTCGAGCCCATGCACTGTTTCCTCGTTTCAGGCGCCTCTTTGCAGATCTCATTTTAAGTTACAATGACAGGGATGCCAGTATTAGCATTTTTAGTTCAATTCGATCAGCTATAGATGCTTTCAGGGTAGTGGAAATTGAACTTCATTTTATGTATGAGCTTCTTCACACGAAAGCTAGGTGGCTCTACACCCTGCAGGGTCTCCTCGCTCGCTTGGCAACTTCTATTTCAACTCTTGGTGTGTCGATAGCTTTCTCTATCAACTCCTATACCAGGGGTGAGCACCACTTCAAATCCGATCGAATAGTAACGATGGTGTTGCTGGTCGGGGTTTCCCTTCAGGAGTTGTATTTTCTATTTACACTTTGGTACTCACATGCACCTAACAGTTGGCATCTCAAGGAAGAAATTTCAATTATCTCACGGATAACCCCGTCTATCAAATGGAGCAAACAACCTAGATGGTCCAACTCCATGGGTCAGTTTTGTTTGTTGAAATTTTTCATCAAAGATGGTACTTGGCCAGCATTCAGCAAGCTACTGGAGGCGTTTGGTCTAGAAAAGAGTTGGCATACATCATATGAAGATATAAGTGACTACCTGAAAGGATTTCTGTACTCCAGCCTGAAAGATCGGATTGTAGAATCGAGCCATGGGTACAGAAGCAGAGACGGCCCAGAAGAAGTAAGCAATGTACTCAAGAAGCATAATGCTGGTGACTTGACTTGGAGCGCTCCCACGACAAAAGGAGAGACTTTGGGTACAGGGATTGAGTTAAGCAATGTACTCGAGAAACATAATGTTGGTGACTTGACTGGGAGTGCTACCACAACAAAAGGAGAGACTTTGGGTGCAGGGATTGAATTCGACCATTCCATTTTAGTATGGCACATTGCCACTGAACTGTGCTACCATGCTGATAAAATTGGTTGTCGAAAAGTTGGAGTGGCAACTCTCTTAAACCTTGAGTTGAGCCAGAAACTTTCACGGTATATGACTTATCTGCTTGTAAACTATCCGTTCATGTTGCCTGGTGGGATTAGTCATATTAGAATCCGAGACACATATGCTGATGCCATTCAGTTTTTGGAGGATGCTGAGAGTTACGATGAAGCCTGCGACAAGCTTCTCAAGCTGGACACCCAAGTGGAGCCATGTCGAGTGGTGGGGAGCATCAGCAAATCCGTTCTATTTGAAGCAGCTAGGCTTGCATCAATGCTAATAAACCATGAGACAAAGGACAGATTGCGTGTCACAAATGACAGATCGCCTGAGACAAATGAGGAGTTCCTACAGTGGAAATGGGAAACAATTGCTAATGTGTGGTGTCAGTTTATAGTTTGCGCAGCCAAGAAGAGCAGGGGAGGCGATCACGCAAAACAGTTGAGTGCAGGAGGAGAGCTTCTTACTCAAGTATGGATGATGATGGCTCATTTTGGCTTAACTGGCCACTTCCAGATGCGACGAGGCTCCGTCATGGATAGACTAGTACTTGAATAGGTAGCAACTGGGCGCCATGAAATTAGGGAAGATGCAGCTATTGATACCTTCAACGTATGGGTGCCAT
Source organism: Sonneratia caseolaris (assembly GCA_900006705.1). Lineage (NCBI taxonomy): Eukaryota > Viridiplantae > Streptophyta > Magnoliopsida > Myrtales > Lythraceae > Sonneratia > Sonneratia caseolaris. Next base: position 664,309 of record CXYZ01002951.1, read on the forward strand.
CCTATCTCTCTCTTTCTAAAAGAATTTATGACGGTACCATGCATTGCCGGTAGACCTTTCCCTCGGGAAGAACTTCGGTGCTTCAACCTGTATCCTTCTTTCAGTATCGTCAAAAGAATCTTCTGATGGCAATGAAGCCCTACGTACTTTGTTTATGTTCCATTCAATTAAATTTTCATTAATCTGGAGTCTTGAGCTGTATGTCTCCGCCCCCTCGTGGCAAGAACAGGCAATTTATAATAACAAGAGTAAATACATGAACCCAACGTTGACAAATATGTTTTATCTCGGTTGCATCAGCTTCACATTTTGTACAATACTTTTGTTTCGATGAATATACATGAAATTACCCTATTATATTAATTTCCTCCCCAGATATTTCCCGTTATTAACTCGGTTAAGTGTCCTAACGTCATAACAAAGATTGATAAATTAGGAGAAAAGCCCGGTGGATGTAATGCGAGATTGTCTATTAATAATGACGTTGTAACACCATATATATGGCCACCATATATTACAAATGAATATACAATATTATTATGTGCTAATCCTCTTGCCTTCTTGCCACAATTGTATCCGGTCGAGATTCCAGCCATTATTCTCCAGCAAGCGCAATGAGAAATGCTCCATACTGGTTTACATTTCTATTCAAGGAGTTGCCTCCTCTAATGCTCCCATATTCTCCCAATCTTCACTCTTAGGATGCGTGCCCATGGCCTATCCTCCCTTGCCATTCTCCAAGCTAATCCTCCTAGTGAGACTAGGTTTCATCCTTTAGCTTGTGGTATGCCCAATCCCCCCTCATCCTTTGGCCTGGTCTGGTCACCTTCTCCCAGCTCACTAAGTTTAGCTTGTGGGCTCCCTCAGATGATCCCTAGATGAAGTCTCAATTAACTCTTTCCACCGCCTTGCAAATTGATTGTGGTAGGAGGCCGGTGCGTTGCATGACATCAGTATGAATGGAATTAATTACCAATTTGACCAATTACACTGCTCTTCTAAGTGGTGATAGAAATTTCAATCGCCAACTCATCAGTTCCTCCTTCATTCTATCGATAATGAAGTTAAAAGATGATAGCCTTGCCGATGTCATATTCATTGGAAACCCTGAGTACTTCCCCAGCTCTCTTGTTTCTCTAATCTGCAAGCATCTCGTGGCTTTGTCTCTCCAAGCTTCACTGGTATTCCTAGAGAGCACCATATTTGATTTTTGGAGGTGATTCTGACCTGACGAACTTCCAAATGCCTCCAATATTTGGCCAATAGTCTGTAAGCTCTCATTGTCCGCCTGGCCAGGCAAGATAATGGTGTCAGCCGGGAAAAAAAAAAAAGTCAGTGAGCGGCTCTGCCCCACTCGGGAGTCGGAACCTTCACGTCAGTCCAATTCCTCTGCCTAACCTCATAGGATGAACGAGCAGGGAGAAATAGAACCGCCCTGTCTTAGACCTCATCTTGGAGAAAACTGTTCCAATTTTTCCCCATTAAAGAGCACACATATTCTCGGAGAGGAAACAATGCATGATGGTTTCCTCTAAATTATCTTTTACGATATATTGTCAAAATTTTGTCAAGAAGAGTCGCAAAAAATTAAAATTTTCTCCAATTTGACTTGCCTCAAAAATGAAAAATTCTCGCAACTGTTCTTCTGGGTAGAAAAACAGAAAAAAAAAATCATTATCTTTTCGGAGGGAAAAAAGAACCGTCGCAACCACAAGGTAGTTAGTTTCACAGGAACATGTTCACAAGCATATAAACATTTTTGTTTTTGATAGATACAAATATATTAATAACATGTGTATATTACTGTTGACATGATACGTGCATAAAAATCATTGTACAATAGCATCACCTTTGATTGGGAAAAGACCTGAATTCACTCATTTCCAAGCAGCTCTATTTGCTATTCTTGACATTGAAATTCTTCCTAAAGCAAGAAAACGAAATTACACTGCCACAAATGGAGAGGTAAAGCTGTCTTATGAAGGCCAGAAGAATGAACAGAAGGGATGATCCCCGTGATTGTCCGCCGATTGCTCGTTTCTGTCTGCATTGCCCGGAGGTGGGTTGTCTGAACAGAGAAAGTTCGAAGGTGAAACCTTATCAGTAGTCAGCACAGAAATTGTTCTAGGAGCGATACGGTTGGTGTAATAGAAAGAGAAACTCACCTAGTAATTGTTGACTCTAATAAAAGTTTTCCTGTCTTGGACCTTTCCTTTTAGTTTATTCACGAACCGCTCTGGCATTTTCGTTAGTATCAGCTCGCCCAAATTCTTCAATTTGTTGGCTCCTTTAAACTTTCGCATGTTATCGCATTGTCTAATTTCTAATAATTCGAGCATGGCCATGCTCGAATCCGGCACAGTGAAGCGCTTTAGTTCTGGCAGCATCCACAGTTTCAAGACGAGGAGTTTAGGGAAATGCCCGCATTCCATACACTGTCCTCTGTAGGAAGATGCCAGAAGCCTAAGGACAACAAGGTTGCGGAGTCCACCTAGAAATGGCATGGGATCGTCTCTCAGGTTGGACATTGATAAAGTCAGCACTCTGATGTTATCTGTGACGAGCAACCTTAATAGATGCCCATCTACATTGATAGGCTGATTATCTTCTTGTAACTTAAACTGCAAATATAACTTCTGTAGATTGGAAGCAACTTGCAGTTGCAAATCCTGCACTGGAAGTAATTTGACGCTAGAAGCATCAGCTGATCTCAACTTCAAAGATCGAAGGCCGGTCATCTTGGATATGAGCTCTGTAACAGCATTTATTGATTGATCAGTTGGAGCGCATGTAACCTCCAGTTTCTTTAATTTATCCAGCCGATAGTTTACACCATCAGTTGGAACCACTCTTCCGCCTACATATAGCCCTACTAAGGTCTGGAGGTCCAGAAATGCTCTTACACATGCACGTGGAAGATATCGACAAATGCAAGGCCCTTGACTGATGAAAGCATCCAGGCGTACCTCTTTCACATAGAGATGCCGAAGCTTCTTGGACTTGAAAATTGATCCAGGCAAAGTTGTTACATCAGTGTGCTTCAGATCTAGAGTCTCTAGGCATGGCAGAGTTCCTACAGACTCTGGGACAGAATCCAGCAGCGTTGATCTCAATCCCAGGAACCTCAAGAGGACCAATCTTCCTATTGAGGTTGGCAACTCTGGCTTGTAGACACCCTCCAGATCAAGGACCTTCAGCAAAGCAAATCGATCCTGTCTGATTATGTTATTCAAATGGAAAACCATTTCTTTGTTGGGCTTTCCTCGTATTTTGGTGTGGAAAGATATGTACGAGCGAAGATGCTGATGCAGACATTCTTGTGGGAGGAATCTGTTTGTATATCTCCCGAGCCTCCGGATGGGCATCTGATTATTTTGGTGTTGATGGCACTTGCAAACATGAAAAAAACTTGCATCAGATGATTTCTTAGTCAGGAAATCATGTACAACATGTGACAGTCGGCAAACTTTGGGCCTTCCGTCTAACTTCCGCCTGGTTACATCAATTAACCTTCTCTTGAGCAGCTCATCAAAGCAGCTTCTGGCCAAATCTTCAGGATCAAGACGGCATCCAGGAGAGCATGTGCATTGATCCAGGAATCCTTCTGATTGCCATAGGTACAGCAACCGACGGACTGGGATCTCAAACCCATAGGGGAAGATGCCCATATAGAGAAAACAGGCTTTTAATTGGAGAGGCAGCTCCTTATAGCTCCAATTCAAGATTTCCAATGGGAGTAACTGAAGTTGATCTCCGGAGTAAGCTTTAATTCGTTCGATAGTTGTTGTGACTTCCTCTCTATCTGATCTTGACTTCAAAGCTCCATCCAGTAAGACTACTGCTAGCGGTGAATTACAACAAATTTCTATGCTATTCCTCCTTTCATCTGATGGCTCCAGATTGCACAATAACTCCCTTCTTTCCTGATCATTCAACTGGGGCAGCCTGAATGGACAAATTTCACCTGTCCATTCAAGCTCAAAGGAAGTGGTGATGATAATTCTGCTTCCACCTCCAGTTTGTGGAAAGCATTCCAGCAGGTCCTGCAAATTGTCATCGGTGCAGACATCATCCAGGACAATCAGGTAACGTGCACGCTCACAGAGCAGCTTAAAGATATCATCAGCTAGGTCTTCCACTTTTCTCTTCGAGTCCATAATCATCTCTGTACTACAAATCTGTTCTTTTATGTCTATGAGGATGTCTTCCCTTGAATTGTACTTGGGCAGAGATATCCATGCAAGACAGTCAAAATGGCGCTTAATATCACTGAGCTCATAGAGATACTTGACAATACTTGTCTTGCCAGAGCCTCTTTCTCCATATACTGCAAAGAATCGGAGTGTATTCGTGGAATGAATCAACTGTGCATGCAGCTTACTTATGATTTCAGCACGTAAATTACTGTTGTGCTGGTATGTCCACCAAAAATTGACTTCACCAGCTTCTTGATGATGATTCGTCTGTGAACTGTCAGGCGTGGCCTGCCTGTCTCTTCCATCTGTTGTTGCAGCCCACAAACTCAACTGCTCCTCCAGGAACTTCGTCATTGCCTTGCTCAAATCCTTCTGTCTGCAACGAGGAGCCAGACATTGGAAGAGTCGATTGGCAGCTCTCTCCCGTGCTCTTCCCAGAGGGAAGCTATCTGTTACATCCTCCATGTGGTAAATAACGTCCATAATACAATTCACTGCATATGGTGGAAGATTGGCATCTCCGACAGAGCTGGAAATCCATTTTAAGATGCTGCTGACAGATTTTATTTTATCTTTCAATCCTTGATGTACAATCTTGTCAGCCAGCAGATTCTGGAGCTTCATCTGAAGTAAAAAGGCAGGCACCTCAGCAGCCATGTATTCTCTCAAGAACTTCCTCGTCCGCTGCGATTTCCACAGGAGAATGGGGCGGCTTTTGCACCGGACTAGAAGAGGATGATTTTGTTTTTTCGTTGAGCGGAAGGATGATTTCAAAAGCTTCAATCTTCCACAGTTAACATAGCTGCCATGGAACTTGTTGCGGTTGTGCTGTCACTTTCGCCTGTCGTAACTTTATAATTGAACTATTCATGCAGTTGGAATTAATTGTGAAGCTTGCCCCGCAAGTTTTCTCTTCCTTTCAAGTCGACATTGGTAGTCCATCTTTTTCTTTTTCTTTTTCTTTTTTTAGTGGCAATTCAGAAGGAGATAAATTAAGAGAATGAAATCGAGGAGAGCCTCGCTTCCAGCCAGGAGAGATTTGAGCAATCAAGCTGGCTCTATTTATTGCTGCTTCACGTAACTGAGGGAGGATACTCCAACTTCCAGATGCCCATGATGTAATTAATCCTCACGATATAGCAGAAGGCAACCGCGATGGGATCGCTGACATGTGATGCACAGCTTCCACAAGAAGTCACCATCATTTGACACTTTTGAATGTTTTGGGGGTCCCATGAAATTGAACTCTTTGGCCCATAAAATCTGTGAGCACGGTTGAAAATACGTAAAACTGATCTCTGATAGCCTAAAAAAAGGTTAAAAATTAAAATAAAACGGGGACTTTTAGAAATTCACATATCTTCTCAGCAATTTATCCTTCAAAGTTTTGCCATCTTTGACGTTAACTTGCCGTAGTTTTATATATATATATATATCCTTAATAGTAGTAGCTAGTCTACTCCTCAGCATACTCAAAAGACTTTTGAAGCCACGCATCTTCTGAGGATTAATTACTGTGGAACGCTCTTCGGTTTTCTCTCTTTCCAAGTTACATACATACATACATATGTATATAGATTTGCTTAAGAGAGCTTCCGCTTGAGGGACTCAGTGCTACTCCAGAGCATAATCCTGTTGCGTTTTATTGCATGAAGTTCTTGCTTCTTCCGTGAAATTCGAAAATAGATTTTGGAGAATTTCTTTTCTTTAGGATAACTTTCACGATCGGACAAGACAATATATGCCTCTTTATATATTGGGTAGCTTGGTACCATATAGAGGGAAACAGTTCTGATATCCAAATAGATATATGTCACAAAATGTGTATCGTTTTGTAAAGTGAACCTCTCTTTTCTGGATAATAATGTCGCAGATGGTCAAGCAGAGAGCAGAGCAGGGGACCGCTTCGGACAATTCTCTGGCTGGTCTAAAGTTGTGGAGGAGCTTGAGTTAAATACATCTATCTGCTCGGATGCCAATGTTGGGCCTTTCTATATTTTCACAGACCTCATGTGATGCCGGATTGCGTGATGGACGTTCAGCATGAACCATTGCCAAGAAAGGAACACATCTTGTTGAATGCCACTGTGGTGGAAGCGCTGAATGCAAGGCCCATCTTGTTACCGAAGGCTAAACTGCAGTAGAAGCTTTCGACTTTCATCAAATGTAACATCCTGTTGCTGAATTGCGGACAGATAATTCAGTGCTTATGAAGGGATCCAAGTGGCAGATATCTTTTTCGAGACACTTGATTGTGACCAATTCTTGCTGCAGCCAGCATATTCGTCAACAGGCTGGGCAATGACATGGAGCATTCCGTAACACTCTTGTCTTTGTGTGGTTGTCTTTATTCGCTTTATTTTTCTTGTAGAGGATAATAACGTCGCTATGATTCAACTAACCCTCAAGTTGACTTTTACATTAAACAACAATCATATAAAAAAAAAAAAACAAACAAACAAACTGAACAACAGTGTCCAGCCATTGAAAACTTAACAATTGTCTTTATTAGCCCTATTGGTGGAGTGCTTAACTCCCTCTCAAACATTTAGATCTTCAGTGCTGTCTATTATTATTCCAAGTGAGCAGCATACTAGCCTCTTTATTATCTGAACGCCTAAATGATCCTCCTCACTCAATGAAGCTTCCCAGATTGCTATTAGCTTCTTGTCATTTTCCATAGATTATTTTAGATTTGTCATTATTCAAGGCAGCGATAATTTTCTTTTGTGTGCTCCACTAAGCATTTTGAAGTTTCTTCACGGAATCAGAATTTGCTGTTGGGTCGTCGTCTTCAACTGCCTCTCATCACCCCTCTCCTTCCCCCGCCACATAGTTGCATCTTGGCCAGAACGGTATTTCTCTCTCCCGTAACATATTTAATGGCTTACTAACTTACTTATATCATTATACTTTTAATCACATATTATATTCGATAATACTCACCGTGCGAAGCACAGGTCATATGCTAGTAGTAATTAACTAGCTAGACATATATAGAGATCCACGTCGGCAAGCAACAGGGATGGATTTTTTTCCCCCCTCTCTTGTACCACCTTTAATTTAACTATTTTTAAATGGAATCTGGCGATTCATTAACCGTCCTAGTCAAATAGATTGATCCTTGTTTATCTTATTATTAGTTGGATTGCTTTAACCTAGGGATAATCTTATGACATGTTTTTTTTTTTGGTTATGGTTAACCAACTAAGTTACTACAATCTCAATTGCCTAATTACCTGTTTTCTTCAATTTAAGAAATAAATGTCTACTATTGCAACAGTGCAAACCCCAACCATAGAAAAATATATAAATCCCTGAATTTTTTAATAAAAATTCTAAATAGTAAACTCTTAATGTTTTAAACAAATCTTAACATTTTCAAACCTAAAATACTTAAAACCCTAAAAAGACATTAAAGCTCCTGATAACTAAAAATCTTTGAAATATAAATAAATATATATATATATAT
>CXYZ01002951.1:672111-691185 GCA_900006705.1 Sonneratia caseolaris
ATTATGAATTTAACATATCTGAATTTCTATGTCAATAATCATATCAATAATGATAATTTTTATTTGATAAGAGAAATTTAATTAGATAAATATTATTTCTAAAATTGAATGAAGAGTACGCTCATATTTAAAAATTTCAGACCAACTTTAATCGGACATATGATTGCATATGAAAATTAATCATTGCTCATCATTTTCCTTTAAGGGGAGAGTATACAAAAATCCTTACCAACATAATGAATATATAATAATGGTCCAAATACCTTCGGAATACTATATAATATATATATGTGTGTGTAAAAGAGTATAGAAAAATCCTTATTTAACTCTTAAAAAAAATCCTTATTTCACATGTCATCTTTAATCCATTTATATATATATATACATATATATGTATAAGTGTATCCACAAATACAAAAAGGTACCTTATACAATAATGATATACTAATGTGATATATTTGTCCGATAAAAATTTTACAAATATGAATTTTTAATTATTAAAAACTAAATATTACTAAATAAACCTAAAAAGAATTAGTAAAATCTAAAAAATTAGTGAACAAAAAAGGTAAATATTAAATAAAAAAGGAAAACAATATTTTATTCATGTATAAAATACTTTATGAATCAAAATTGACAAAAACCTATGCCATTTGGCATGCTCCAGGTAAATTCGGATAGAGTCTTGGTAAATAACTTGAGAAACGGTCGGTTCCAATTTTAGTTTTGGCTCACGAGGCACACGATTTTGGAACAAATCAAAATAAAAAGATTATTATAATTAATTTTGATCATCTATAACTTGTTAATTTGAATACTAATTCTTGTGTCATTTCTATTATAGAGGTTAGGTTGTTAATGAAAATTCCGCCAACATATGAAAGTACTTAAAATGATTATACTATGCTAAATTTTGATAAAATAATTATGTTAGACTAATAAAATGATAAAATTTTATACTAGACTCGATTAATTGACTAGCAATTAAATATGAGAAAAAATGGTTAGGTTCCAGCGAGGTGGTCGGTTGGAACTTTTAATATAATAAGATTCCAATTATGGTCCTCATCCTTACATTTAATAGGATAGAATTCATTCAGGTATTATATACATATATATATATATATGGTGGTTGAATCTTACCTCTCCTATTATTTATGTCTGATCAAACTCATAGCTAGATGTTAGCCCAAAGCATGTAATTAATATTTATGAAATCTAATAGAGGTAATGACTCATATACGACTTAAGTAATTAATTATAGTTATCTTTGAATAATGAAGTTTTTAAAATATGATTAGTGAAATAATTTGTGATATATGAATTGAAAAGTAAATTTACACATTTATTCCTTATATTTAATGTAGTCAAGGTGTTAGTCCCTCTGACTTTTTACTACCATAATAGCTTAAATATTCCATCTTTTACTGTCATTTTAATCCACATGTGAACTAGCTGTTAATTTTTCGTATTTAACTGGTAAAATGATGAATGCTTATATCAAATTAATGGTAAAAATAAATTAGGGATCGAATTAATTATATAAAACATTAAGAATACAACTGTAGATATAGATTGGTGGAAAAAAAAAGAAGAAAGAAATTGCAAGAGGGTATATTGATTGATTGGACAATTTTCAAAATGATTATTATATTTATATCACTTTTTATACTTAAGGATCGCCTAAAATTAACTTATAATATGTTAAATACTAAACTGAAAGGAGAATTAAAAGGGAGATCCTTTGCATATAATAATAGGTCGGTCTCTTGATATAAAATTATAGTTTATTTGATACGCATGTGTATATACTAATTAAGGGACACGCATACAACTTGAAGTTAATAACCATTTTCCCACTAAATTAATTTCCATCTCCTTCTTTATATATATAAAATAAATTATCTAATATACACAAACTCCATAAGTCATGGCTTCAAGTTGATTGTACTTGGAAATTGTATAAAGCATAAACCTGGGTACTAATTCAAAATGTGGACAATGTCTTATATATATATATATATATATATATATGTAATATTGACTTCTCTCTCGACAACGAAATAAATCATATCTTTTTCGTAAAATTAAAAAAAAAAGGTACAACATGGATTTTTTTTTCAGTGTATTCATCTCCTTTCCATTTGACTTTCAATATACCCAGCAATTAATACATCATTAGATCTAAAACTTTTATCATTCAAAAGTGTTTTTAGTTACTTACTATCCACATTAAAGAAAATATGTACTAGTAAGTAATGCCTTGGATATACAATATAAATCATTAAGGTCTTATTGTCTAAATTTAATCAAATTGAAGTCTTTGCAGAGGAAGGTGGCAATTGTGCAATGTATAAATTGTCGATTCGTAAGGAGTAGGTATATATATTGACTTACTTCATTCAAACGGGTGAAAACTTCCATACCCTTTATTTACCTGGCATCTTTCAGGCATAAAATCCGATTTGATTTTTCTTGTAGTAGGAGAGAAAAGGACGTTGCGGGAAAGTGAGGGAAACACATGCACACGCAGTCTTACGTTGAGAATATGTCGTCTGTCAATAACAGCTCTAGTCCTCCGTTTGCCGATACAAATGGCCAATTTTCAACCGCATTCCAACCAGCAAATTGTCCGTCGCTTCCTTCTAATCTGTCATCTCGTCGATATTTAAGTGTCTGATGGATTTTAACGTGCAAGACTCTCGCTTCTGGAGCAAACGAATCCCCAACTTGTCATTCCTGGTACGTACTACTGCTCCGTGGACATGATTGGGGGCCTCGTTAAGCTTTGGTATCAGTAATCCCATTGCTTCTAACAAAGTACCCCTGGTCGATCGAAGTCAAGCTCCAACCCTGCAATCGTCACCCACTCGATAAGTTATTCCCAGTCATCAACCGCCCGCTGTGCCTCGCAGCGTATTCCTACTTAGCAACCCGGTTGGTATATATAATTGCCCTGATACGCGAAGGATTCCTGCTTAGACAACAATCAATAGCAGAAACTTCTAACTGAGAAATGTGAACATGTCAAAGTCAATGAAACTAATATCTTCGGACACTTGCTATTATACGTATGCTGGCAGAGGCACACGAACTACCATCGCAGGCCTAAAACGCCAAAGAAGGCTACAGTGCCATCGCAGCGTTGCTGTCTCGCTGGGAGACTCCAGTTTCTGGTATGAGAATATGTGATTCCGTGAGCAGCTGAAAATAATACGACGAGGCCACTGTGAGGAAATTTGACCATGGGCCGCATAGCCAGGCAGGCATTGCCAGTGGTTGGGCCGGACAGTTCCGCATGGAGCCTTTTTCCCTCCCTCATTTGAATCCAATCCAAAATTTTAAGTTTAGATTACAGCATTGTATTCGTTCTTCTATTGATCTGAGTAAGTTAAATTTATTTATTTTGGGGGCATGCACTTCGCATCAATATGGTCATTTTCCAGATTTGTACATCACTCTCATCTTCCTGAACACATCAATTTGAACCTGCATCATATATGAATTTGATCAATATACAAATAAATTTTATCCTCAATATATCAAATTCATCTTTTTTTTACATGTCAATTTCGTTCTCTATGTATCAATTTGGTGATGGCAGCACTTAATGTATCCATTTCCTCCTTTAGCGCATATCAAGTTAGTCTCTCCATCATGTTTTCCATTAAATATGGACGGAAAGAAAGGAATCTACAAATCGGTCCCTCTATCAATCAGTTGAGTAACCTGCAATTTAGTCCCTACTAATTTGATTATCTTTTTCCCCTTTTCCTTTCTCACTCCCACTGTGCAACTTCTGACATTTTAAAGCGTGAAAAAAAAAAGGTCATCCTCAATCGAGACAAGTATCAAATGGGGAGAGAACATGAAGACTAAACTAGAGGCTTAGACTTGTTCCTTCGATTTTGAGCCATCATATTGATCATGGGGTGAGTTGTCTGATCATCTAGAGTCATTAGCAGAGTTAGAGAGAGAAATTTTCGTATCTGTCATTAATAACAACTTTTCAAATGCAACTTTTATGTATGATTTTTCTTTAAAAAAAACAAAGAGTATGTTAAACAGTGATCCTTGGATTTCGCAAGAAGAGCCTCCACCATAGTTTTTAAAATCAGACCGGGCCGAGAACCGGTTAAAGTATGGGTTCATGGGTCAGACCGAAAGTTTAATGGGTTGAACCGCATGTTTAATAAATAATATTAATAATATAATATTCCAATAAATTGATATAATATTATAATTTAATTATGATTTATAATCAAAATCATTAATATAGTTATAATATTAGTCACAAATTCAACATAAAATATAAATATAAGTATAGTAAAATAACTAACTATATTATAATATATTTTTATTTTTAAATTGATCGGTTTTCTCATCGGTTCAATTAGATTTATTGGTTCAAGTGATAACCGACCTGTTCAATTGGATTTGACCTCATGTAAATAATAATTGGATTTTTTATGAGAACCGGACCAGATGAGTGGCCCGTTTCCGATCGAACCGGCCGACCCGGTTTGGTTTTAAAAACTATGGCATCGACGGAGACATAGGGAAACATGTTTGTAGATGTCAACTCACTTGATTGAGGTAATCCAGTGGGCTCTCTCCTTTTAAGTAATGAAGAAGATCCTTGTTCTCGATAGAGTTTCTCCCATGATGGGCAAATTCAACAACTCAGTTGGGATCAATTGTTATGACTAGCCAGACTTTTAGATACCGATAGATTACCATTAAAGGAAAGAAATAGTTCATGCACTAATAAAATAGATTTTTCTATGAAATTAGCCAACGTTCCTACTTCTTTTTTTCGTTTTTCTTTTCTTTTTTTGGTGTTGTGAGAGAAAAACCTACAAAATTAATTTTAATGACTGAATGAGCGATACCAGTGTGAAGATGTTATAATTCAAGCTAATCAGTTCCGTCGTCTCCGCACTTCATGCTCAACGTTAGAGCCTCGAGTATCGTTGGGCCTTCATTTAATGGATATGGGCCGAATATTCTGAATGGGCTTTCAACGAGCCCAGTTCTATTCCACCCAATGGCAGCACACTGTAATTTGAGCAACTATGACGGCTGAAAAGACACGCGCGCCGCGGAAATAAGGCTCGCCGGAACTTTGAAGATTTTATCTGGAGTCGCAGAACGGGAAGTAGGAAGATAGCAGCAGCTGAAGCAAAAGTAGAAGATGGCGATGATGCTTCGGAGCTCCTGCCCCTTCAGCCGGAGACCTCCGCCCCCTTCAGGCTGCTTCACCTTCAGAACCCGTCTTCCTGGCCGGCCGTTCTTGCTCTTGGGTACCTCGGCCTCCTCAATGCGCAATACTTGTCTGCCTGTTGCTTGGGCTAGAATGCACTGCCTGTTGAATTTGGTTTGAATTCTGGTGGTGTTTTGTGTTGTTTTAAGGTGAATTTGACCATCCCCATGCTGGGAAGAAGTATTCAGCGTTTCTATGCCGATTGATTTGATGATACGTACACTGGGAATAACTGGGCCCTTTTCTTTTTTACAATTGGTTGCTTTCTTGTCTGATACTTCCTGTTTCTGAACAAAAGAAATCTCCATCTTAGGATGGCGCACGGGGCGATGTTCTGTTCATTTTCTTGTGCTGAGTAAAATTTCTCAAGAGGGACCAGTTTGCATATCTTAGAATTCAATTTTGCATCAGCTGCACATGAATTTGGGCGTTCTTTGTAGCAGCTTAGCTGCAGATTGGTGGATGCTGTTGAATGCTGAGGTAATGGGAGGGAAGACAAACCTGTTTGAGTGAAAGAGGAACGAAGATAAAGATGTGTTTCTAATATTATGGGTAGATCGGTTGATGAACTGATTGCTCCTGTAGGAAACAGAAGTCATGTAACTCTGATGCCTAAAGCAGCAAGTCTAGTGGGTGCACAGATGCACCCTCTCATGAAGTAGAACGTGTTTATTCTCAGAAAACTCTGCCTTTTCAGAGTATATGACCAGGAAACAAATTTTTTTTAGATTCTTATTGGGAAGAATGCCACCTATGTGATATATATATATACCAATGTACTCAAAATTATATGAGCACAGCTGTCAGCCTTCTTATTCTTCAGATGAAAAACTCTTCATAGTTGTCACTTGATTTGCTTTTTCTTTGAATTTGTTTGTTCTTGAACCAGGAAAACTAGCTTTTCCTTTAGATAAAGCCGGAAAGTTCGCATCAGCATTTGCAGATGCTTCAAGTGGATCATCAGAGATTCAACAACTTCAACTTCTAGGTGAAGGAAAACTTCTATCATGTCGTTTCCATGCTGCTTATAAACAGTTAACAGCTCATCAGGTATGATGGTGAGTCTGCCATATGTAAATTGTCAATTTTCTTTCTTATATATTTGACCAATATTAAAAGTTCTGTTTAACGTTTCTCGATTTATTAGAGTGGAGCAGGTTTTTGTTGTTCGTAATATTGCTAAAATCATTGACTGGTTCAGTGTTTAAACTTATTAAAATTCCAAGAAACTCAAAGATCATATTTTTGCTGTTCACACACTATGTAGTGATAATATTTTTTTTTCCTGAATAATCAGTCCTCCAACTGTGATTGATCCTTTAATCAGGGGAAGTTACACTTTGGACTACCAGCAAAAGTTCTGCTCACCTATAATGCTTTGATGCTTGCCGCACCATTTCAAGCATTGGCAGAAACATGTGAAGCTGACAATTCAATTTTCAACATGCCCTTGCTGCTGCTTGTAGCCATAATTGGGGCAACCGTTGGAGGTGAGCACTTCCATTTTCTTCTTTAGTCCAGTCATTGCATTAAAAAGGACCAGCAGAAATGATGATGTGTAATTTATGAAATGAGAGAAACTTAAGTTTCAGATTGGCTTCAGTAAATTGGATGATTTTCAGACTGTATTTTTGTTTTCTGGCTCAAAGATTTTTCAAACTGTATCATGTTGTCTTAATTCTCTCAATTCACCAAGTCTTGGAAGCCACAAACTACCACTGTTAGTTTGTTAAAAAGAATAGGATCACATGCCAATAATGTGACTTTAGTAGGTTTTGGTTTACATGATTGACAATTTGGGTTTATTCTACTTGAAATTTTAGATTGAGAGCTTCACAGCCTGCCTTTGGTATCAGCAACTATATGTCAAGAAAGTTGGATTAGTATAACTTTTGTTGCATGCTCATATAAGCTTAAGACTAGAACAAATATGTGTCCTGATCGTGAATTTCCATGTGGCTCTGGAAAAATGCAACAGCTGATATGACAAGAATGAGTTTAAACATGAAAATAGAGGCTAAATTTATTCTTTATTCGCCTCTGCAATTCATCTCTTCTTGACAGGGCTACTTGCAAGACAAAGGAGAGGTGAACTGCAGAAGGTGAATGAACAGCTTCGCCAGATAAATGCAGCCTTGAGGAGGCAGGCTAAAATTGAATCCTATGCTCCCACGTTGAGTTACGCTCCTGTAGGCAGTAGGTTTATAGAGAATGAAGTTATTGTTGACCCAAGGAGGGAGGAAGTGATTGCTCGACTTAAGGCAGGAAAGAGTTTCTTGAGGAATCAAGATCCGGAGAGAGCATTCGGGGAATTCAAGGCAGGCTTGGAACTTGCCCAGGCACTCAAGGATCCTATCGAGGAGAAAAAAGCTGTGAGAGGTTTAGGTCAGTTTTTTTTCTTCTTCTTTCTTTTACCTTCATAATAATCCAGAGTATGGGACGGGTTCAGCATCATGAATGTGCTTGGACCCCAGCATGGGCCGTATCCTGAAATTCACTTTGTTTATGAAAAATATGGTGAACTTCCCAACTAGTCATTTTTCTTCCGCTCTTGCCATATATAAGAGGGGGCAAAAGATGTTGATGTGCTGTAGTCGAATGTTTCTTGTTTAAAGTGTAGTCAGATACGTATTTTCCATTTCCATGACAGACTGAGACAGCCATTTGACTGGTCTTGTTTTCAGGGGCCTCACTTCAAAGGCAAGGGAAGTACCGCGAAGCCATCAAATATTTCAACATGGTACTGAAGATTTCTGAGAGAGAAGGGGAAGACTCTGGAAGCACAGAGGCCTATGGGGCTATTGCAGATTGCTATACTGAGCTTGGAGAACTCGAGCGAGCAGGGAAATTTTATGACAAGTACATAGCCAGGTTGGAATCAGATTGATACATTTCCACCACCAGATTCTATTTCCCAGTTATCTGTCTGGTAAGTCGGCTGAGATCATATGGTTTTGGCAAGAGGGCAACAGTATGGTGACAACCGGTTAAGGTCAAGTACGATGAGATCATTTTTCCCTAGCTAGCTTGGTCCTGCTTGCTGATGCGGAGCTGCCGTGTTCAGTGGTTTCCATTACGATGTAACAAGATGAGGGACAGACATCCCAAACTCAAATCGAACCACCTTGTGCAATAATGTTATTGCTCCACATTCTTCTTCCTTTCGAATTTCGGCTGTAACGTTTGAATCGAGGCCAATTGTGAACGTTCGCCCGCAATCCATTCCCATGAATTGTAAAGCGCGCCAAATTGACGGGAGCCGAGGTAAACGACTGCACTTCATGAACATGAACTGTTACCTTAGGTCTAACATCGAAGCCTCAGCCTCAGCCTAAGCCACACACATTAAGTGTTTTTTTCTCAATTGAAAGAACTTGAAGCCTAAAGAAGCCTGCGGTATGAGAATCGAGACGCTCTTAAATCAAAAGGATGAATATGAAATAAAATCAAAGGCTATACTCGAGAATATATATATATACATATATATCATCCCCATCTGGGATCTGTGTTGGACCGTAAATTTTGTTTCTTCTAATACCAATCGTAATTCATAAACTAGAATGGATACTTTCATACAGGCTTAAAGCAGCATATATTTGAAAATAAAAACAACAAAAACAAATGTCGTAAGATTGGATTAACAACCTCACCATTTGGACAAAACAGGCACAATATCATAAGCACAAATCATCTTCCTACATACTTAAAAAAGAGGGTAAAGGAAAAAGAGACAACGAGAAAGAAAACTCTAAAAGGTGAGAAGCCCGCAGAAAGGCATGAAGGAAATGTATGTTCTTTCTTTTTTGTTCAACTCAAATATAGGCCATTAGATTACCCTCGGTCGGTATTCACTGGTAGTACATAACATTCTGGAACCCACCATCGTAGATTGCTTGACTAGCTCCAGCAGTGCTCATTCCCATGGCTGGTGCCGCTGCTGCGTGCTTGAGAGGGTGGTGCTGGGCCTGAGGTGCAGCCATCAAGGCCTGCATGCCACTAATCTTGCTCATCGCAAGCTGCCGCTCATAGGCCATTATGTCAGTAGGTAGGGTCATGGGTCCAGGTGCTGGCGGAGGAAGTGGATTGGAACTTGTCCCCGGTACAGTAGGTTTGTTTCCCCACAAGCACTGAAAATAGTAATAACAATTTTGCTAAATAACACAGCTAGTAACTGCAATCAAAGGTGATTATTTTTGTCACTGTTGACAAGAAAACATCTGGAGAGCCATGAGGATCCACGCAATGACCAATTCAAAAAATACACAGAAAAATTGCATTAAACAAGGGATATACTTTATTGACCTGTCAACCTACCTCCCTAACCACATGATCAATCTCAGGTTGAAATTGAACTCTTCTCATGTTAATCTTGAAGAGCAGCCAAAAGGTATTACATATACACACCGTATATGCTGTAAAAAGTGCTAAAACAAGGATATCCCACAACAAAAGGAGGATTTCCAACTTACTGAGACCAAGTTATATATTAAACTGGCAGCAATAATTATGAGCAAGTACATGCTCTTCTAATTCACAAAACTAAATTATTCTGGATGATAGTTGCAGCAACAAGACAAGACAAGAGACAAGTACCTTAATTTGCCTGCCACAAAGGAAGGGCTGTGAATTTCCCATCTGAATTGCCAAGGCAGCCTCACCATGAGTGCTATATCTAACGAAACCAAAGCCTTTGTCTCTTTGGACCCGGACCTCCTGAATCGAGCCCGCCCCAAGAGCATGGAAGTGTCGGTGAAGGTCAAACTGAGTCGCCTAAAACAAGACAGGTCATAAATTCAGCCATATTTCTCACATTTATCCTATTTAAACAGGTAAATAAATGCAATCTTTTAGTCCAACTAGTGATGCGAACCACAAAAAATTTGCCTTCGGTCGCTTAAACAAACTTGAACCTTTAATCATGCAAAATGAGAACACACAATATATCATCTGTAAATGGAAGATGGGATCCTTACCTCAGGAGCAAGATTACCCACATAAACAGTTGTGTACAGAGGGTTATTCTCAGGAGCATCACTGTTTGTAGCCTCCTTATTATCTTCTGTAACAAGGAATTTTGTCAGAGAAAATGATTACAGCAAGATACTAAAAACTGTGAAATTTTTTTAAACAGATATCATTTATTTTGAAGGGGAAAAACGCAGGAGAATGAATCTTAGCTATTCAAGATTAACCTGATGATCCATTTGTGAGTTCAACCACACTCCTTGAATCTGAACTCTGCTTATCATCATTTGTGCCAGCACCTTTAGTCGCCCAATTACAACGAATCTGTCTACTGCCAAGCCACTTCCCTAAAAACAGATTAGGAAAACTTACAGTGAATGAATTGAATAGTACCAGAAAAAATTGAAAGCGCACTTGTATAAAAATCATATCATCCTTTAGGTCTAGTTCTAATTCAAAGAAGCCTAATCCCCTTTTATCTACAAGTCCACCAAAGCTAGTCCAAGGCACAAGAAAGACAACGTTAACAAGTGACATCGAGTCTAACTGTGTTTGACTTTTGTAACCAATAATCAAATTAAAAAATAGGAATATTTCCGTATTATTAAGGGAGGAAAAAACCTTTACCAGTTAAATCATTGATAGCACTCTGCGCATCCTGAAACAAGATAATATGTACATATATCACATATGAAACTTGAGTACACAGAATGGGGAAAAAGATGAAGTCAATGAGGAACTGAAATTGAAGTTGATACCTGCTGGTTTCGGAAAGAAACAAAACCAAATCCCCTTGAACGCCCAGTCTTTTGATCCCACATAACCCTTGCATCTCTAGGTTTCAAAGGAAAATTAAGGTAGGTAAGCACTCTATAAACATAAAGACATGAAAGCTCACAGAGAAGCTATTGCACACCAGACATTTTCAGATATTCTAAAGCACTAGAGTAACCACTTCTAGTATCCCCAAGGACAAAAGGCTGCATAAATTAACGAGGGATCTGAAGCTTACGAACAACTGGGATAAACTGAAAAGCATGCATAAAGCACAGCATCAGTCACCTCAGGGCTGAGGTCACCAACAAAAATGTTGAAATGGCCTGAAATTTGATTGAAGTACCATAGACCCGTATGAGAAAATAAAGCCACCTTTGGTCATTGAGAGAGAGAGAGAGAGAGAGAGAGAGAGAGAGATTCAAACAAGAACCTACTTGATGTATCTTCCCTCTGAGCACTAGCATATGCCCAATTAACTTTAATTGGCTGTCCAAATCTGCAAATAACACAATATCATAAGCACTTACTTTGTTTCACAGGAACAGAAATGAACATAGCAGTACTCACAAGTGCCTCCCATTGAGAGAAAATATTGCCAGAGCTGCAGATCTTCTATCAAAATAGTGAATGAATCCATAGGACGACTGCAAGACAAGAAAAATACATGTCAAGACAAAGACTTAATAACTTAGACTATGGTTTATGCAAGGACAATAACAAAGTAATCCATGAGTTGCACGCATTGTTAGATTCCTTCGTCCAGCCATGGAAAATAATGCTTGAACAACAAACCTTTTCCTTTCGAATAAGTTTGCAGCCTTCTACGGGACCTGTGCTTGCAAAAACCTCTTGAAGAAGTGGTTCAGTCACCTGTGTGTGGATGTTTCCAACATACCTGCATTTCCCCAAAAACAAAACAAAACTGATATAATTTCAAATTAGAAAGCAGGAAGGAGGACACATGATAAAGGAGATCCTCCGAAATAGAAAGGTCAAAGGAGATTATCAGAAAATTAATTATATTGGAATTTCGGATGTTAAAAATGAAACAGTTCACATGACTATACATTACGAATTTATGACTGAACCCAGGAAGTTTAAGATATAAATAAACCATACTAGGTTATAAAGGCAAAGGCATCACAACTCAGTTTAAAAGCACACACTGGATCAGAAAACCAGAAAAAGAAAAATTAAAAGAAGAAATGCTTAGACAAACACTCACACACTGCGGCAAGTGCTTGGATCAAAGCCAGGAGGCAGATTTCCACTTGGGATTGGCTCTATCTGCAAAAAGCAAAATGCGAAAAGGAAAAGAAATGAAAACTATGGAACAAACAAAAAATCCCTAAGCCAAGAGCGAGAGCACTTCAGCCCTACAATCCCAAAATGAAAAACAAACAAAAAGAAAATGAGCAACAATTCAATACTCAGCCAGCAATAAAATAGTAGCAACTACACAGACATAAACTCAGCAAATAATATGATCAAACTAAGCTCCAACAACAAATGATTCCTAATTCAGCATTTTGCCTGCTCTGACATTCTCCTTACTTGGGAAACAGA
Organism: Sonneratia caseolaris; assembly: GCA_900006705.1. Taxonomy (NCBI): domain Eukaryota; kingdom Viridiplantae; phylum Streptophyta; class Magnoliopsida; order Myrtales; family Lythraceae; genus Sonneratia; species Sonneratia caseolaris. The sequence goes on from CXYZ01002951.1 coordinate 684,683, forward strand.
TAAAGAAAACAGATCTGGAGATTCTAAATGTTCAAAAAGTTACAGAGGCAAAATCTACAGATATTCCATAATTCGGATATATTCTAGAGTTTAGAGCACTCTGTATTTACGAGTTATGAAACCAAAAGAAAATTATTACACCGGCATCACCACTTAATAAATTCCAATGTGGAAACAACTGTTTCAAATCAACTCAAAAGCAATCAAGCAACAGCTCATTTGACATAAATTTAGATTGAGATATATTAAAGGATGATCAGAAGAACTTGAGAGTGAAGTAGGAGTAGCTATCGATTTTTGTGCAATTTTATTGTAAATAAATTTTAGCGATATCAGCACAACTTTTCTGAAGAAAGAAGGAGGATCGATGAAGATCATACAAGTACAGAAAGGATGCTTCTTTCTTCAATGGTTAAAAATGGCTCTCAATTGTCGCCTTTCCGTGGGGAAGCACATTAATATTTATGGTCACCCAGCAGCCTCCAGACCAAAAACAAATATCAAAGTCATTAAGAAACTGGAAAACTACGGACGAAGTGAAAACTTGGAAGAAGATGTTCAGCAAAGAAGAAAAGGACTCATAAGAAGAGTTCAATCAGCATCATCCGCAGATATTGGAGAAGGAAGCGGGAAGGAAGCATAAAAGGCTGACGCAAAGCTAGAAACCAAAGAGACACATTTCCAAACTCAAACCAACTGGGCCAGCGCAAAGCTCAGAAACAAACGAAATGATAAATGATCGACGGAGAAAAAACAGCATCCGCAAAACATAACTTCTAAAGAACGGCATCTCGAAGTTCCGCCAAACCGTACCTAAAACGACAATGCCCATTCAGAATCAACTGAGGAAGACCTAATAAAAACAGCAATGGGCGGAGATGAAGACTATCCTACCGAGTAGAAAAAGAAAAAAACCCTAGATGCCGAAACACAAAATCCGTCACGAAACAAACGTATCGAGCGAGCGATCGATTGGAGGATCGAGGGGCAGAGAGAGGGAGACGGAGAGAAACAAGGGAGGACGCGGACCTGAGGATGAGCCAAGAGGCCAGGGTGGTAGAGAGACTGCTGCTGGAGAAGAGCTGCTTGCTGCATCAAGGCTTGCTGCTGCTGCTGCTTCAGCCTCTGCTGCTGCATTCTTCAGGGGGGCCGATTTCGAGGGAGAAATCGAGCGAGCACCCGGGAGGAACAGCGTATGATTAGGGTTTCTGGGGGTTTCGAGTAAAAAGGCCGCGAAAAGAGGATGAAGAGAGAGAAATGCCACGAACGTAAACGAGAGAGAGAGAGAGAGAGAGAGAGAGAGAGAGAGATGTCTCGACTCTCGAGAGCGTGGAGGACTCGCACGTCTTAGTACACCTTGGGGGGAGTAATCTCCGGCCCCGCATATACATTTCCTTTCGAACCAAATCTTGATTTATGTTTAATTTATATTAATTTTGTAATTTTTAGTGGAATTGTGATATTTAAAAAATAAATAAATAAGTAATTGGTAAAAAGTGTAATATTACCTGGTTAAGAGGAAAAAAAAAGTAAAAATCTTATAAATTTATTACTCTTACAATAAGGATAGAGGAAAAACTCTCATATTTTTCGTTCTTGTAAATTATACTTAAACATTAGTATATATTTCATCGTGAGCGTGGTAGAGTGGTTGAGTGATTCGACACTCATCATCTCAATGAGATGACTCAAGTTCGAGCCGCACCACCTGCGGCGGGGAGTTCTTAACCCCTAAATGGACCGACCCAAGACGATCCGGATTAGTCAGTTTAGCTGAATACCGACGGTTTATAAAAAAAAATGTTAGTATACGTACATACGTATCGCTCGAAGGCAACGGGTGAGAATGCTGCTCGTGACACGAACATTAAATGCATTTAATGCAGTTTTTGTCCTATGACTTGCTGCTCTCACTGTACGATTGATTAAATGTAAGGTAGCTCTTAAAAATATACGAATTTAAAATGATGGATTATTTATAAATTTATATAAAAAATAAATATTATTATTCATTAGTCGCTCTATTTTTAGTGTCAATTAACAATCTTAAGTTTTCCTTGTGGGTTCTTGTTCACTCTTGTTTTTTGGATCTAGTTACATAAATAAAAATTTGTTAGAGTAGTTTTCTAAAAAATAAACTTAGATTAGTTCAACTCAAATCAGGTTAACCTATTTAAATGATGAAATTATTTTAATGTAAATTTTTTTTATTTATAAGGTATAAAATTAACATACTATTTAATAAAAAATATATTAAATTATATCAATCCATTTATATTATTATTAAATAAGATTTTCATAAAAATTATACACCAACCAATCATTTCTAAAATACGTTGTGTGCAAATGCATTAGATGGCTATTAAATGGCGAACAAATCGCTAACTCCTACTCCTCGCTAAGCAACAGTGTTTCAATCTAAGAAAGTCTAGAGGTGCAAAATTTGGAATGACCGGACCATAGCAGGAAAAATTGTGTTTTTATTAGTATTTTTGGATTACGTTGATCTAATATAAAATTTTATAATAAGAAATTATGAAAAAAATTTAAAATGGGTTAATTATAAATTTTAATATATTATTGAAATTAGTACAAATTTTATGTTAATGAGTGAATTATATTATACAAAGTTTATTTTGAAATGTAAATTATTTAAATTTATTTTTTAAAAAGAATCATTTGTATAATTCTTCTCGGGTTGAGCGGCTAAAAATATAAACTATTCGTACTCGACCTAGGATCTTTGGGGGACCAAGGATGGTGGGCATAGTCTGATAGTAGATTCATACTATATCGGCACAACTCGGATTTATCAGGTCGGCCCGAATTAACATGTCTAGGAAAAGTTAAGGGAGCTGGCATGGCGCTTCGATCAAACGGGCCCTCTCGCCGAGTCGGACGTACTGGATAAGATCTCCGTGCCATCTGATCAGGTTTTCAGGCTATGGCCCAGAGGCGGATCGACACGATTTTGCCAAGCCTAATCCAGCCGTGTACCAATTGTGATAGGGAACGGTCAAGAAAATCATAGACCACTGGTGGAGAGAAGGTAAGGATCGTGGTCCCTCTCGGGCTAGTGTAAATCCTGTGGTGCCCTCTGTACGTCAGACCACACACACAGAAAAAAAAGAGAGAGAGAACAAAAAAGTCCAATGAAAAAGAAAGAAAATACAAAAAAAAAAAACATCATCTCGACAATAGACGGACGGATCGTCGAGGTGGTGGCAGAGAAGCGGAAGAGAGCAGCTTCACAGCTCGTGGTAGCACTGTAGATAAAAGCAAACACTCGAGCTCGAAACCCTAATTCCCAGCTCCGACCTGTCTTTTCTTCCTGTCTCCTCTCCCCCTCGTCTCCTTCCATCCCCACTCTTTCCCTCTGTCCAGTCTCATCGTTTGGCTTCGTCGCCGATGGGCCGATTCGATTTGTTTCGCGAAGGTATACGATTCCTCATCCTCGGATCTTCCAATCTCTTGACGGGCCGTTGGTCGAGGGGATACTTTTTGCCCCCTTTTGTATTGTTAATTGGGGAATTGTTGAAGATGTCCTGCTGTTGTGTCCGTCGATAATGGCATCGTTGCTGCTTGAATCTTAGCTACTAGTGCTTTTAGCCTAGCTTTGAATGAAAAATTGATCATTTTGCATTCTTTTGTCAGGGTTTTGGTGTATCGGGCATCAGCTTCTTTGAATTATGGTGGCTTTTGTTTATTTCTGTTCATGATCAGTTGACTCTGGTTTCTCGTTTAATAAACTCCTTGTTCAACTCCTGCGCATTTCTGATAGTTCTCCCTCCACTTGAATTAATCTTGATTTTGAGCCGATCTCTTCTATTTCCATTTGACTGGTTAGTTTAGTTGGTCAGTCTATCTGCGGTGATTTCAAAGGTCTTAGCTTGGAGCCTTGGTGATTTGTGGGCAACTTTTAAACTAGTTGAGCGTGTTTCTGTTAAAATAAAGCTGTTCAAGATTATGGGATGGTGCTTCTCGTGTAGAAGAGTTCCTTGGTCTCAGCCCTATGCGATTTTTTGGGTTGCCTGCAACTCTTCAGTCAATTACTTTTGTGCTGTCTAGATAATGAATTAAGTCAATGAATTGAAAAGCTGAAGTTACTGTGCAGGTTTTGGTTGATGGCAACACTCTCAGGACGTTCTCTTCTCTGAATGTAGAATCTTTATTTGCTTCAATCACAATCAAAGGATGAGCTTATCCAAAAAAGGGATCCAAACGAATGAACCAAAGATAGGCACCTCTAGAGGAGTAACGGCCTTAAATCCAAATGCTGCAGAGTTTGTTCCATTCTCTCTTAGGTCACCATCCTCTGGGCGTGCAGGCAACACGGTTGCTCCTTCTGGATCATTCAAGGAAGCAGTTATAAATAGATCGGAGCCATCTGTTTCAGACAAATCTGATGAAGAAGCTCACCAGTTCTGGTGCCACCAGCTCCCTGACGATATCACTCCTGACTTTAAGGTTGAGGATGAGTCTCAGAACTTCAGTAGCCTTTCTTTGGCAAATCTTTCTTTGCATGATGATAGTGAAGCAGCGAGGTACTCTGCCTCCACCGCTAGTGGTTATGTTCTCCCAGAGTTGTCCACCCATGGCCTTGATGGAACTAGCTTCTTGACTGACAAGACTAGGTACTCTGGTTCTTCTGGAGAAGATGTTTCTTCTACAGCCTTCTTGAATATGATTTCTAAGTCATGGGACAAGCAAATAGGAAATAATCAACTCTTTGGTGGAACCAGGGAGGCTGCTTCGTATAATGTAAATCCTGGGCATAGTGGCAATGATGTCTTTGGGGAGCATAGGATCGTTGATGCTACTGAAACAAACCCTCTAGAGTTTTTGGTATCTAAATTTCCTGGGTTTGCTATTGATAGTCTTGCCGAAGTTTATTATGCCAATGGATATGATCTGAACATGACTATTGAAATGCTCACACAATTAGAGGTATGAGCTTATCTCTTAGAAGGTGTACTGTATGTTTCATTTTTCAGTTTTGTTTAACTTTTGAAGATTGAAAAGGAATTTTATTAACGAAATAATGTTGTATTTTGCTGGACAATTGGTCTCCAACCTGCCTTGTTTTTCAAAACATGCAATCGACTTGTCTTGCAAAGTGCAATTTATTATATCTTTGCCTTGTTTTCTCATTTTTACTTGTGGGTGGTTGTTTTTTTGTTGATCTCTTTCTACATGGACAGGTGAATAGTTAGTGAGCATCTTCTTTGTTCTCTTCAATGAAATGATCTTTTTGCTCTTATTTGTAGATCCCATGCTCATCAAAATCACTAAGTTCATGGATAGAATCAAATTTTATGTGGTAATTTATGTTATTCTTGTTTCATCCATTGTTTTTGGAATTCGGTAATTAGTTGCATCAATTGTTGACTTTGGATATTCTTTACTATCCGTGTGCTTGCTGTTGGCTGTTCATCCAGTTATCCTTTCTCATCTGGAAATGGAGTAGTGTAACTATTATAATAAATTTGTTTTGAAGTTATTTGATATTATCCTTTTTCTCTCCCTACATGAATTCAGCTTCAAATTGACGGTGCCATGAGCCCAAATCTGAGCACAAAGACCTTGTCAGCTCCTAGTCTGGGTGCAATGGATTTTCCTGCACTCTCTGCATCAGAAACTCGGAGTGGTCTCCAAAACTACACTGGAGATGATCTTGGACAGAGTGGAAATCCTTTCAGATCCACCGACAAAGACAACTTGCTCTTCTTCAAGTCCAGCTCCTCAGCTCCATCAAGAAGCACTCAGGATTTTGCATCAGCTGTTAAGAAATTGCCTTCCCAGGATTCAGGTATTTGGAAGTATGAAAGAAACGGTTCCAATAATTCTGCTGTTGGGTCAAGTAGAAACTCCCAGATACTTGGTAGCGCTCACAGTAGCAGTGGCAGCAGTGGAAGAGCTATCTATGGTGATAGACTGAAGAGTCGAGCTTCGTCTCGGGCACCTTCTGTGTGGCTTGACACTGGGGAGGCCGTGGGTAATACCTCTTCATTCAAGCAAAACTCTATTTTAATTTACTGCAACATTTATTTGTGGGAGAGGTAAGCCACTGCATGCATTTTTTGTTAACGTTGTTGAGATGGCAGCAAATCTGTACACCGAACTGCGGGAAGAAGCTCGTGACCATGCACGCATAAGGAATACTTACTTGGAACAGGTTTGTCCTTAAGATTCTTAATGAGCGGATATCCTTAACTTGATAGCACCATCCTCTGCAACAATAAGATGAGATATTCCTGAACTTCAATTTTGTGGAAATGCAACGAACCCTATGATATGTTCAAATCATAGTTTTTAAAACCGGACCGGGCCGGGAACCGGTCAAGGTATGGGTTCATGGGTTTATGGGTCGGACCGGGGGTTCAATGGGTTGAACCGCATGTTTAATAAATAATATTAATAATATAATATTCCAATAAATTGATATAATATTATAATTTAATTATGATTTATAATCAAAATCATTAATATAGTTATAATGTTAG
>CXYZ01002951.1:704934-724912 GCA_900006705.1 Sonneratia caseolaris
TCAACAAACCCTCACATGAGAAATGTTTCCAACAGATCAGTCTCTCGGAAATTTTGTGACATTTCTTACGGGATTTATCATATTTTACAGCCATTTGAAATCCTGTATCCATCCATCCATACATACTAGCAAATAATATGCAATGAAATTACACAAGAAACCCAATTAGATATATTTATGATTGAAGAGGGGAGGGTTACAAGATAACCAATTGTGTCATGCAGTGATGTAGCTCAGCACAAAAGCACAAATGGACCCGCATACAAGGAAACATGCAGATAGCTCATTTAGGCAAATCATCGAACACCTTACGTACCTCCGAGGAACCGGCACCGCGCTTCCTTCCGGCAATGCTGTCTTCCCATCTTGATGACCCCGCGAAGCTGTCCTTCATTGGTCTGCATCCTACTTTGTCTACGCCGCAGCAATCGAACGCAGACACAAAATAGAAGAATCACAAAGCAAGGAGACAACCGGAGAACGAAAGCGAAGGGGAAAGAACTGAAGCCAGATGTCGTCAAAGCTGGGGAGGAGACAAATGTATGGGGGCCAGCGCTGAAACCTTAAGAGATGCACAGTGCTCGGAGAGCTGCAGCCGTGAAAGTTAATTAGGGACTTTGGCTTTTCTAGAAAAAGTTGACGGTCTACGGACGAATGCAAGCCGTCGATCAACTTATGAATCCAACGGTTGAGGGTCCCTTTGTGTTTTATTTGTTTTAATCCGGCTGGGAGAAAAGGGGCCCAAGGTTCAAAAATTTTCCACTACCTCAATTTCCGACATATCGGTGGGAGACATAAATCTCACGAAAACGATTTGTGTGAAAACTTTTCGCTCGGAAAATATTTTTGAGAAATTCTTGTGAAAGTATTTTTTTAATGAAAAAAATATGTATTTATTTATTATNATTTCCGACATATCGGTGGGAGACATAAATCTCACGAAAACGATTTGTGTGAAAACTTTTCGCTCGGAAAATATTTTTGAGAAATTCTTGTGAAAGTATTTTTTTTAATGAAAAAAATATGTATTTATTTATTATGAGCTATTATATTTATAATTATAATTTTTAAAATCAAACTAAATTAATCGGTCTAATTGGTTTGACTAGGAACTGAAAACTTATTCAATTGAGTTTACTTAATTAACCTAAGTACACAATAAATTTAGTTAAATCTATTTAAATTGGTCAATTTTCAATTTAACCATCAAATTCAATTGAATTCTTCTCGTTAGACATAGTGAATTAAAAATTATTTTAAATAAACTTTATTAATATCTACACCTATTTTAAAAAATATTAATATTTTACTTTATTTTTATTAAATTTATATTTATATTTTAAAGTTAAATTTAGATATTATAATAAATATTTTAAAATTTATATATAACATATGATATTTTAATATATAATCAGTAATCATATACTATTATGATTATTGAATATAGGTATCCGATTTCAGTACTGTCCAATTCTACAAAATTATGTTTCCACCTCTCTCTCTCTCTCTCCATTTGGAGTTTATGTTTTATTGGTCGAGAATTTATGGCAATCGAGAGTGGCAATTGACCAAGAAGGCCCGAGCGAAAGGGGACAAAAATACAGAGCGGATCCGAGCTCATTGCACCCGGCTCATCCTCATTCCCACTAGTCTCATACTCCCATCAAGTCTATCTCTCTCTCTCTCTCTCTCCCGCCCTCTATCTGTCCTTTCAAAGGACTCCTTTGTCCTGTCTCCATTTTTCCTCGCAGCATCCGGCGCACATAGACCCACTGAATTATTACTGCACTTTCACCAATCATTGGTATCGCTCTTCTCCTTCTCCCGGCTAATCCGCAAAAGGGTCTATTAAATGTGCGGTTTTGGCACCGACTAGCTCAACTTTGAATCTATGGTACTGTCGGGGACATGTCAAAGAATTGTCGGCCATTTTATCTCATGCTCCTGGTGCAGCATTTATTATTCATTTGCCGTCTCCACTTAGTTCACCTCTTCTGGTTTCGCCTGCACAGCAGAATACATTTCCGACACACAGACAGACAGGCGCAGACGCAGAACCCATCACTCACCCTCCTTCTTATCCTTCCTTTCAAGCTTCAACTTCACCGCTTTCGGACAATAAAAGAAAGCGCACGAGAAAAGAAAGGAAAGAAAACATATAGCTCACCATTCATTTGCTTCCCCGAGGCTTCTCTCCTTCGTCTCGGGGACCCGGTACCCGTCAATCCAGTCTTTCGGAGAAGCCGATGGACCCGGCGGAAGATGGGGTGAGGGGCATGCCCCTGGAGGCGGCGGAGAAGCTGATCCTCCGTTGGGACTCGACCGCGTCGGAGGATGGCCAGGGGAAGATGATCTTCGACTCCGACCGCGCCGAGATCGAGCGTTACCTCCTCGCCGTCGATGAAATCCGGCGGTCCATGTGCGGCTTGTCGCTCTCAGACGATGAACCCAGGGCGGCGAGCTCGACCATCCAGATCGCCATGGCGAGGCTGGAGGACGAGTTCCGCAACATCCTCATCACACACACGAGCCCGCTCGAGGACGACTCGCTCTCCGAGTCAACTCACTCCATCTCCGAGTCAACCCACTCACTCTCCGAGTCAAATATCTCATTTGCTGAGTCTACCACGCACGTCTCGGATCTCGATCTTTACGGCGATAACCTGGGCAGGGACGGGGCCGAGTCAAGCGCCCGGCGGAGCAGCAGCAGCAGCAGCGGCAGCATCAATTACCGATCCGCCAGCAGCATACGCGAGAACGACCTTGTCCCCTATGAAGTGATATCCGACCTCCGCAGCATAGCCGACCGGATGATCTCGACCGGATACATGCGGGAGTGCGTTCAGGTGTACGGAAGCGTACGGAAATCCGCCATCGATGCCAACTTTCGGCGGCTCGGAGTGGAAAAGCTTAGCATCGGTGACGTCCAGAGGATGGAGTGGGACGCCTTGGAGACCAAGATCCGGCGTTGGATCAGGGCTGCTAGGGTTTGCATCAGAGTCCTCTTCGCCAGTGAGCGGCGACTATGTGGGCAGATATTCTCCGGGATCGGGACTGCCACCGAGGACGCCTGCTTCATGGAGACCATCAAGGGCCCTGCGATTCAGCTCTTCAACTTCGCCGAGGCCATCAGCATCAGCAGGCGGTCTCCCGAGAAGCTCTTCAAGATCCTTGACCTTCATGATGCCCTCATGGACCTCATGCCCGATATTGACTCTGTTTTCCAGATGAAATCAGCGGATTCTATTCGGGTCCAGGCAGCCGAGATTCTCTCCAGGCTCGGGGAGGCAGCCCGAGGGATCCTCTCGGAGTTTGAGATTGCGGTCCTCAGGGAACCCTCCCGTGTCCCCACCCCTGGTGGGACGATTCACCCACTAACAAGATACGTAATGAACTATATTAGCCTGATATCGGACTATAAGCAAACCATGAATGACTTGATCGTGTCAAAACCCTCCACGGGGTCACGGTACTCTGGTGACCCGACTATTCCGGATATGGAGTTTGTGGAGTTTGAGGGGAAGACTGCCCTGGAGCTCCACCTGATATGGATTATTGTGATCTTACAGTTCAATTTAGATGGAAAATCGAGACACTACAGGGATCCATCGCATGCCCACCTGTTTATGATGAACAATGTCCATTATATCGTTCAGAAGATTAAAGGATCGCCAGAGCTGTGGGAGATGATTGGAGATGACTACCTGAAGAAGCTGACAGGGAAGTTCCGCCAGGCAGCAACAAGCTACCAGAGGGCAACCTGGGTTAGGGTCCTATACTGCCTGCGGGACGAGGGGTTGCATGTTAGTGGAGGTTTCTCATCCGGTGTTTCAAAGAATGCCCTGAGGGAGAGGTTTAAGGCTTTCAATGTGATGTTTGAGGAGGTTCATCGTACCCAGGCTACTTGGTTGATACCTGACAATCAGCTCCGGGAGGAGCTCAGGATCTCGATATCTGAGAAGCTGATTCCTGCATACAGATCGTTCCTGGGGCGTTTCAGGAGTCACATAGAGAGTGGGAGACATCCGGAGAACTACATCAAGTACTCAGTCGAGGATTTGGAAACTGCTCTCTTGGATTTCTTTGAAGGGTACCCTGTATCTCCCCACCTGAGGAGGAGATCTCAGTGAGCAATGGAAGGAAGAAGGTGAAGATTTTGTTGGAATTTAGAATTCTAGGAGACATTCTTTGAATTCTTTTAAGGGGCGTTCGAGCTTGTGCAGCGGTGGTTTCAGGCTGAGGCCTCCCCCTCGGTCTCTGGTATTGAAATCCAAGAAGCTTTTACTGCACTCTAAGATGACAGAAGTGGGCGTTTATCATCTGAGCTGAGCTCCTTTGCATATTGCTTTTGCCGACTTAAAGTGCCATTTGCCCGCACGACTGTTGTCAAAATAGTTCTGTGTTGTCAAAAACAGAATTGCAGCATGACAGAACCGTTCCAATCACACCGAAAAGGCAAGCTGCACAGTGGCTCTCTAGGGTGTTGGGTGATCAGGGCAGGAATTCTCCGGCCGGAATGGCCAATTCCACTCAGCTGAATACTTCTTTGATGTAAGCCTGCTAATTTTGTTTCTGGTTTTAGTTGCCACGTTGCCTTTGTTCATATGGAGATGATGTCTGTGTAGGATCCTGTCTTGGATTCTCCTATTATTATTCATCAGTTTTAGCTTTTGGGTTGTCTTTCACCACTAGGTATATTGGGAGCCTTCATTTTTGGTGACACCGCTGATTGAACTCTCAATAAAAATACGTACCGAACCGGAGTTCAGTTTCCTAATGTCACAGCATGGACAGATCAAATCAATAAATAACAAATGGGCTAATAGGGCAAGGAAGATGGAAGGTTTTGCATTCTGTGGCAAAATTTCTCCCGCAGCTTGGCGGCCATCTCCGCATCCAACAAAATCAGTGGAAGCTGGAGGATTGTGAAGTTATTGGAAAATGGGGAGATTCTCAATGACAGTGATTGCTGAGGGTTCGGAGTGCAACTTTTCTACCCTGTCTTTTCTCCTTCAGGGTCAACCTCAGCTGCCCCGTTGCTGCTTCGAGCAGATATATCTAGCTTCTGAGACAGCCCGGACAATCATTAGACGGGACAGGGGATGGTTAAGTGAGTTTGTCAAAGTGGTCTCTTCCTTGTCAAAATCGTCCCCCACATCTTCTGAGTAAAGCACATCTAACAAGAAAAGAATATGAAGAACATCAGGAAGTGGTTTAAAAAATACAAGTTGAAGAAGAGATTCACTGTCTGCAGAAAATCTGTGTCAAAAAACAAAAAGAAGGTACTAAGAGGCCAAATGAAGGTGCCATAGTGTTAAGCCTAATGATCTCAAAATATTGACTCGAATAAAGATGAAAAGAGAAGGGCATCCGTTGATACTTCTCCTAGTAATCGCACTACTCAATTGCTCGAGCCTTTCTTGATCACATGTTCAATTATACCTCTCCAATGATAAGCCAAGAACTAGGGTTCATGCTCATCTAAAAGGAACCGCTAGGAAAACCAAATCATAAATCTTAATCTTCCAATCTCAATGCCATCTCCGGAAATGATTTTCAATCTTTCGCATATTGGCAAATAGAGGACATTTATTTCTCGATAATAGCCCTCCAGTATAATAGAAGTTTTCCACTATAATAATACCCTTTTAAAATCTCGAGCCATTATAGTGGGATAGGATAGGATAGGTTGACATAGTATCCCAAAGTTCATTGAATCTGGGCAAAGTTTCCTATCCTCTGCAACTCTGAGCTGGTCCCCAAAGAGCGCCGATGAAACAAAGCAGATAGAAGGACAAGTCTTGCCAGAGAACAGGGATAATCCATCTATTCTGCCCATGCTCATCGTGTACATCCCTTGATTAAAGTAAAGCTCTAGATCAAAATTCAAGGGATCAATTATTGCATTACTGCACAAAGAAAAATGCCAAGAATAAGCATATACAGAAGACAATAAGTACATATTATATTGAAGATATAGTCAAATCGAGCTTCTATCAATATTGGACATGCAGAAATACAGTGCAAAGAGAAGTACCGAGCTAATGCAAAAAAGAGCGCATGTCCTAAATGAAAATTTCATACTCTCTCAAATTCTATTGATATGCTGTCCCATATCTTTCTCTGCAAACACTTAGCTTAGCTTAAGTATGATGTGATATGGCAGTCAGTTTTTACCTCGTAGCATATCCAACCCACAAATATAACTAAGGCGACTGCTAAAGCGTTCGTGAACTTCCTGTAGGTAGCCAGCTTAACTAACATCCGCTGAGCCTATGACATCAATCATGGAAGCAAAAAGCAGCTTGAGACACTGTCGCTACTCAACAACTTCTGGCAGCATAATCAATTGCTATCATGAGTTAATAAGAAAATGGGAATGATTGCTGGTAACTGCAGCTTCTTTATTATTACTGAGAGGGACTTAAATATCCAAATTATGATAAATACATCCAGGAGGGCCACTGGGAGAATAAAAAGCCAATCTTGCTTTTCCTGAAAGATCGCTGGCTGCACCAACATTTTCAACCAGCTCAAGAATTCAGACGCCAGAAAGGAGGTGATTCCAAGCATTATGACCTTTGAAATAATGCCACCCAAGGTAGGCCTGACAACACCATAAACCATAGCAACCATCAGAATGATCAGCCGAGCAACTGTACGTTTAACAGAGCCAAAAGTGCCTGCCCATATTGTGATTCCTGTAGGCCTCATACCAGTCTCGTTAAAGCGTTTTGATCAGACGGAGGTGATTCCAAGCATTATGGCCTTGGAAGTAATGCCACCCAACGTAGGTAGGCCTGACAACACCACAGCCCATAGCAACCATCAGAATGATCAGCCGAGCCACTTTATGCTTAACAGTGCCGAAAGCGACTCCCCATATCGTGATTGCTGTAGGACTCATATCACCAGTCTTGCTAAATCCAGCAGAGTCGAAGTACCATAATGCCATCTTCAAACATACTCAGAGTCATCGGCAATGTCACAGAATTCTGCAGGGGAAGAACTTCTCTCCAAAACCTGGCACACTGAGAGAACCAAAATACTCCTAGAGCAATGAGAGCCGCAGACATGAATCCATGGAAATTCATCTGCAGTGCCATTATACCAGGAAGGAGGCCAGTAGGGCTCCCCCAGATTGTTTTTCCCTCAATCACGACGTGGTCGAGATTCGGATGACAGTGAATAAAATAAAAAGTTATCAATTCCAGTTTTAGTTATTGGTGTGGACTTCGCTTGCATGGTGGCAACTAGATCATCTTCCAAAAATGGGACACCAAAAACTTGAGGCCACTCAGGACTGGTAAGGGATGGCCGGTGAATCACTCACCCTTGTATTCAGACACCTAGCTTCGCAAGATCAGTGGTGCTCTTTGACTGCCATAAGCCGAGCCTCCTATGGTCTCTCTATCTTCAACTTCAAAGAGAGTTGCTTGTATCAAACCTGAGCTGAAGTTGGCATATTCCTCTAGTCTCCAGAAGGTAATATTCTCAAATATGATTTACATTGCAATAACAACAGCCGAGAGATGAGATGAGAATTGATCTTCTAATTCATGTTAAAACTTCGCTGCTAACCCGATCATGTTGCCCCACAGAAGGCATTGAAACGCAATGAAAATACCAAGGGGTGCTTGGAGGCAGTTAATCATCTTAGTCCAGCCTGTGCGAGAACTTCAGGCGATCCTCTCCTCCAGTAAGTTATTGGTAATTCTTCTTTCTCTATCAGGTGAATCTATTTTGGCATCCGCTTTCGAAAAACTCAAGACAATTTCAAACGGCTAGTCAACCAAAATCTACGTGAAGACTTCAAACATATGGCAGAGGAGTATAGGATCCCCTACCTTATCTATCCCAAATCACAAAGAACCAACACATAAACCACGACAAACGAATCCAACAAGGGCCTAACAGAATACCACTAAAAAACGGGCCATTCTTATACGGTTCATTTAGCAAAATATTTCCCGTTCTCAGTGGTCGGATCGAGCATAATGGCCGAGCAGCCACAGAATATCCCTAATCGGACATGTAATTTTCACAATTTAGCAGCAGATCCCCGGAAGTCATATCAGCAGGATCACACATGTGACTGAACTAACATGGACGCTCGCAAACGCTGGCAACATATAGCGAGAACCAGACGGAGCAAGTAATTATTTGATGTGAGCCTCTCCATTGGGCGGGACAGCGCTCTCATTCGGATTCGAGGCGGAGGAGGAGTAGATACCGTCGCTGCCTCCGTGGACCACAAAGGCATTGCCTTTGCTCGTGAAGCTCTCCCCGGAGTACTCGTGGATGGAGCGGTGACTGACGAAGGCAAACAGCGTGAGCAGGAGGGGCGGCGGCAGCGACTCACGGAGCCAAGCCATCGTCCGCTTCGGAGCTGCCCGACGACTCCTCCAATGGCCTGAGAATGAGAGCGAGCAGATCTTGAGAACTGAAGAGAGGAGGGAGAGACAGAAGTGAAGAGCTCAGACGCAGCTGACAGCTTTCCTGAATCGTAAACTTCTGTTCGCTGAAGTGCGTTGTAATGTAACAAAGTTTTCGGAGCTGTCGAGCACCTCTGTTAGGTTCGATCCCGTTGTGGGCCGAATCTGGCCCAATAATAGGCCCATTAATCCATCGACCGGCCCATATCGACTCTCGAGACCTGAACTTAGGATGTTAGCTTGGAANGTCCGCTTCGGAGCTGCCCGACGACTCCTCCAATGGCCTGAGAATGAGAGCGAGCAGATCTTGAGAACTGAAGAGAGGAGGGAGAGACAGAAGTGAAGAGCTCAGACGCAGCTGACAGCTTTCCTGAATCGTAAACTTCTGTTCGCTGAAGTGCGTTGTAATGTAACAAAGTTTTCGGAGCTGTCGAGCACCTCTGTTAGGTTCGATCCCGTTGTGGGCCGAATCTGGCCCAATAATAGGCCCATTAATCCATCGACCGGCCCATATCGACTCTCGAGACCTGAACTTAGGATGTTAGCTTGGAAGAGGGGCCAGAGAAAACAAAAAACGACAACGTCGCTGCAATTTCTATTCGCCTGTGAGTTCTCAACTGAAGCTCCCGTCTCTTCCTGCCTATTCCGCCATAGAAGAGGAAGAGGGAGCTGCTCGTCGGAGAACCCTAACTCAGCGAGGAAGGAAGTCGAAGGTGCAACGTCAGCATGAGCCGTGGAAGTGGAGGTGGATACGATCGCCACATCACAATCTTCTCCCCCGAAGGCCGTCTCTTTCAAGTAGGTCTGTCCTGATATCTCCCATTCATCTGGGCCTTCAGATTGTGTAATTGAATGATACTCTTTGTTTGATTAGAAGTACTAGTGAATGAGTCCGTCTCAAATTGAAAACCGTGTTTTCGGACAACCGGTTGCATTTTTTCTTTAGTGACTGGAGCGTAAGATCTGCATTTGTAGCTGCTTGCTGCTGTTTATTTTGCTTGTTCAGCGAATGAGCTGAGTGTGGATTATCTGTTTGAGTGTTTAGAAATGTAATGAAACGTACAAGGTGAAGTTGTTGATTGGATTGATACTCGAGCAGCTTTAATGGGGTTTAATATGCTTCTTAGGGTTTTAAATTTTGATGATTGAACAGAGTATGCGTTCAAGGCTGTTAAGGCTGCCGGGATCACCTCAATTGGTGTCCGAGGGAAGGACTCGGTTTGTGTTGTGACTCAGAAGAAGGTTCCAGTAAGTAATGCTTCTGTTATACTCCTTTGATTTGTGTTTTGGTATATCAAAATTGGGTACTCAAGTTTGCACTTTTGACAGGACAAGCTCTTGGATCAGACAAGCGTAACCCATCTTTTCCCCATCACCAAGTATCTTGGTTTACTAGCTACGGGCATGACAGGTTTGATCCTTTGCATATGGCTTATTTGGATAATTCCAACGCTCAGATGTTGAACACTCGTGGATCTTTTTGTTGGATATTTGATCTTTGGATCTGATGGATATTTGTTTATATATAGTCAATCCTGTAGAGTTATCAACCATTTTACTGGGAGTTACTGTATTTGTAGTAGTTGCACTCAGACTAGAGTTTGCAACTGCTTTATTGCAAGGGTCCTTAAAACTTGGAGTCAATTTTTTACGGAGTACTTTGATAAATGAGGCTAGGTGCTTTTCCATGTGTTGTTTTGTAGCTGATGCGAGGACCTTGGTGCAACAGGCAAGGAATGAAGCAGCTGAATTCCGATTCAGATATGGATATGAGATGCCTGTGGATGTATTGGCCAGATGGTATGTTATTCCTTGATTTTGCCTCTGGATAAGCACAACAGCTCTTGTAAAATTTGCCGAAATTTTCATGAGCTTTAACCAGTACGTAGCTGAACTGGACAATGATGAATTGCAAGCATTGAAAATTAGCCTTCTGAAGCTTTAGTGGAAAAGATGGCATCCAGAAATTATAGCTGATGATTTAATCATCAATATATCTCATTGTTGTTATTTAAGACTACCAGTCCATTAACTTTGTCACCAGACAACTTTCTTTTGCATTCTATGCAAAATAAGAAGTGTTGGTTACATTCTATCTTTGGCCTTAACAGTAAGTACCATGGTTGCTTCCTCATTATTTTAGCAGATGCTAAATCTGGTAAATTGGTCTTGGGTATCAGGATTTCTGATAGATATCCTGAAATTTCCAGCATAGTTCCACTCTTCAAAGGAACTCTTTTTGAGGGTATTTTACCAGTATGCTAATGATATATTCTTCTGCGCATTCAGGATAGCAGACAAATCTCAAATATACACTCAACATGCTTACATGAGACCACTTGGTGTAGGTTAGTGTTTTTTGAATTTCTTAGACTGTTGTTGGAGCTGGTATGCATGTGCTCCTTAGTTTCCTGTTTTACCTATCGTTAATTGCTCTCGTTAGATTTTGGGATTGGCTTACTAAAAAAAAAAGATTTTGGGATTGACTTTTTTTCCTGCTTTAAACCTTTTTTCTTTTATTTTTAATTTTTCCCTGCTTAGCTGCATGACTCTTGATCTTTGTCATGATAGTTGCTATGGTTTTGGGGATTGATGAGGAGCTTGGACCTCGACTATACAAGTGTGATCCTGCTGGCCATTTCTTTGGTCATAAGGTAAGACAAGATACTGTTTTTTCTTTTATTTTGAAGTACTTGCAAGCTTTCTATAGTGTTATTTTCACATGATATTTATCTATTCCTCCAATTGGCTAATGGGAATACACTTAGGCCTATGCATTCTATAGAGCTTGAATGTATGGAAGGATGAACTCATTTTTTTCTTCCTGAAGTCTGTCAGTCATGGGTAAAATAATCACATAGATGAAATTCTGCAGAGGAAAATAATTCATCTATGTTGTAGGCAACAAGTGCTGGATCAAAAGAGCAGGAAGCTATCAATTTCTTGGAGAAGAAAATGAAGAATGATCCCCAGTTCACTTATGAGGAGACTGTACAGGTTTTTATCTTTTCATTTAACATACGGTTTATAATTTGAAGAAGCAATTGTTCTTTCTTTCAATCTTCATATGCTCATGAACAATGAGATGAAGGTCTGGGTTAAAATTATAGTACATCCACATTTTGCTCATTGCATGGATCCAGCAAGAATATATATCCTTTGATACTTGAGTTTGATTTTTCTCATTATGATAAAGCCATGTATTTACGATTGTGAAAGCGCTATCAGCTCTTTCCAATAGAGCTCTTTTAGCAGTAGGTTTTAATCAAGGATTGATCAAATTAATGATACTTTTGTTACAATTAATGAAAAAAAAATAGAGGTTATCTAATTTTACTCATTGTATGACTGCAGACTACAATTTCTGCATTACAATCGGTTTTACAAGAGGACTTCAAGGCTAGCGAGATTGAGGTACTGCAATTTTTCTCTACCAAAGAGATTATCAGCGATCCCTTTACTCCATTCAGATGAAAAGGAAACTGTTCATGTGGCACGCGTGATGATGAAGCATGATAACGTTTCTCAGGTTGGAGTTGTCAGGAGTGACGATCCCATGTTTAGAGCGCTGTCCACTGAGGAGATTGACGAGCACTTGACTGCCATCAGTGAGCGTGACTGAGTGAAACTCAGACAGAATATGGGCTTTTGCCGAGTTGGGAGATCTTTCTAAGGGATATGTGCGGATCCTGGTTTTCATTTGCTTTGGTTGTCGAGGATTGTGGCGCCGGCGTTGTCATTTTCTTTACAGGACCAGTTCTGGAGTGTGTTAAAGATGCGGAACTAAATTAATGCATCTTTGTTAGTGTTATGGCGTGCGAACTTATTGCCTTGTTGAGAACTGAGTGATCCAGGAGTCGACGATGAGCTTGCAATCCTGAGCTAATTCGCACTGATGGGTCGGTTCCTCTGGGGACTAGAATGCAACATGATTAAAGTTATTGTGACGTATATTAGGAATACAGAAGTTGGGGGATTGAGATTAATTATTACAACATATAAGGACTACAATGCTTATTACCATTTCAGCAGTAACATTTAGACGTCGATCATGACAAGGTACTGATACCAGGTACCATGACCGCCAACCCCTAACCGTCTAGCCGACCTAGGTCTCCTAGTCTGTTGTGTAGAGAGGTAGCTTAGGCAACCGTCTTCTTATTCTGGTCATCACCGAATTCTCGAAAGTTAAAAAATGACAAATAGGGGAAGACGTGGGGCGGTGCCCGTGTGAACTTCAAGCCTTCAACCCAATCCTCGCGGCAAGATCAAATAAAAAGGGGGAGAATTCAAAGTCGGCCCCATTCGATGCCTTCGGGAGAAAGCTACCGTCGGTGATTTGTGTTTCGGTAAGGCTGTTCGAGGTCCGCCACCGCTCTCTCCAATAAACCTATTGCATGTTTTCCTCTATCGCGATTTTTGTTGATTCAGATGCTGTCGAGTCACCGTTCAGGTTTCAGGCACTTTCTGTTTGAAGTTCTTTCGTTTATTTTTTCCGTGTCGTAGGCTCTTCAGCTCCATTTCTCTTCTCGTAGTTGGTTGGAGTTTTGTTAGGGAGGAGCTTCGTGCGCATTTGATGTTGATTTTCAGTTCACCAAGTTCTTCAACTGGTACCTCTCCACGAGGAGTGCATATATTGATTGGGAATCAGGGGGAAAAAAAAGAAGTGAATTCCTGTTGGATAATTCAGATTATCCACCCCTAAATATACGCTGAAAGCATGGAGCAGTGGGTCAGCAAAATCGAATTGTGATTTAGGACAGTGTCGCTGCGCTTGTGTATAAAGAAAGGTCTCTTACGTCCAAATCCTTTGCCTTTTTCCTCCCTAGTTGCTAGGATTCTATGCAGATTGAATATCTTCTATGAATATTCAATGCTTTTTGAGACAGCACAAGAATTTCTGTTTAACCTCCTAAATGTGGGGTTTAGGTTAGAATTGGTGCTGAGGAGGTTGTGTTCTTGCCATGAATTTCTGATCATGACTCATTTTTCGCTTCTAACCTTATGGTGGATTTCAGACTCATGGCCACAGCAACCATGGCCACTGCAGCTGGTGCAGCCGCTTTACTGTACTACACTCTGAATCGCAAGTTGCAGTCGAGTACTTCTGAAGAAGATGATTATGATACTGAAAGGCTTGTTCCCACCAATGTTCTGGGTTCAGAACGCATTTCTACCAGGCTTATCCAAGCCCCAGCAACATGGCTGGAGACGGTTTCAACTTTATCAGAGACCTCGAAGTTCATCTATTCAGAAACCTTGGGGAAGTGGCCCATCGGGGATTTGGCTTTCGGCATCAGTTTTCTCCTCAAAAACCAGGTAAGCTATTAGCTCTCTACAAGCATATTCTCCTGGCCTTTGTAGTTTCTGTTGGTTTGATGAGCAGATTATGGAATAGTGGCAGCTGAATAGATTTTGGTTAAATGCAAGAAATGTATAACTTTTTAATTTACAAAGAAAAGATGCATTTTTCTTTTTTCAGTATTAAAAAGAACATTCCTAACATATACTAGCACCATGTACTGCCAGAATAATGGTGCTACACCAGCTTGTAGATTTAATTTTATAGCTGTAGTCACTTGAAAAATTAGCACATCATCTGTCGCTTCTCCTGTATTAATTTGTTGATGCTGGCATTTGTCATGTTGAAATAAATATGCATGCAATATCTGTTTCATCATTTTCTGCTGCTCTAGAATGTTCCACAGCCTTCTGAATGATCCTTAGGGAATTCTTCTTTCTTCGATTTTCAGTCTCACCTTCCAAAAGATTGCTTCTGTTTTTAGACGATGATGACTCTGCTTGGCTAAGATTCTTCATTAGCATCTTGCCACAGGCAAAATTGTACTTCATTAAGATGTTACTTCCTCTTGTACTGGTTGTCAACTTGTAGAGTCAATCTAAGTGCTAGAAATGAGACTGTTCATCTGTGACCTCTGTAATGAGAAAACAGGAAAAACGTCAATCATCTGGGTTCATGCAAAAGTTTGGTGTCTGCAGATATCTTTTAGTGAAGACTCTTACTTTATTAGGCGAGTTGTTGTAATATGATCATGTTTTGCAGGGAAATGTACATTTTAGAGATATATTTGGTGGTGATGATAGCCTACAGCTCAAAGGCTCAAATATTATTTCTGAGCTTGCATATCTACTAAAGCTATTGACTCTTTGCTGGCACTTTTCCAAGAAGCCATTTCCTTTATTTTTGCAAGAGATTGGTTATTCTGAAGAAAATGTTCTTCTTCAGGAACCGAAAGCTGGTGTAAGTTGACTGCAATCTCAGTAGAATGGGCATTCTATTAGTATGCAAATCATGATTTTGAAATTTGTTGTGCTCAAGTCTGAACTTCTTCCTTTTTTTATGCAGATTTTAAAGCCAGCTTTTACCATTTTAGTTGACCACAACGAGAAATGTTTTCTCTTACTGATTCGTGGAACACATAGTATTAAGGATACTCTGACAGCAGTGACCGGGGCTGTGGTGCCATTTCATCACTCAATTGTACATGAAGGGGGAGTCAGTGATGTGGTTCTAGGTTATGCACACTGTGGAATGGTTGCAGCTGCGCATTGGATTGCCAAGCTTGCTACTCCTTGTCTTCTTAAAGCACTTCAACAGTATCCTGATTATAATCTCAAGGTAAAGGTTTTGATTTGGAACTTGGAAGAAACTATTCCTTACCTGTTTTTGCCATATAAGTATTATTTTGGTTGAAGCCTGGAATAGTACTGAGTCTTACCTGCTCTTGTAGTTCTTTTCTTCTGACTTCTCGTGGGGTATGGGGTTTGACTCTGTTGAGCTTATTATGCATGGTGGCTTTCACTTATTCATTCCTATCTTTGTCATCATGTCCTATCCTTGATAAGGCTTTATGCTAATTACTGTGTTGAAAGACAATGGCTGCTTATTTTGCCATTCAAACAAACATAAGAGCACCTTAGTTTTATGAGGAGAATATCTTTGTTTGTAGAGCACAAACAATATAGTAACTTTTTCAACTATATGGCAGGTTGTGGGGCACTCTTTGGGTGGAGGAACTGCAGCTCTTCTAACATATGTATTGCGTGAGCAAAGAGAATTGTCAACTGCTACCTGTGTTACCTTTGCACCAGGTTGGTTATTCAATATTCTGTCTGCAGGCCTCTGTTTGATTATATCATTGTAAATGTGTGCTCGGAATAGTTGTTTATGTCTGGGAAATTTTTGCGTCCTAGACCTGATGCATGACAATGTAAATTGTTGTATTTGCAGCTGCTTGTATGACATGGGCATTGGCAGAATCAGGAAATGATTTCATTACTTCTGTTATTAATGGATCTGACCTGGTGCCTACTTTTTCAGCTGCTTCAGTGGATGATTTGCGTGCTGAGGTATGCTTTTTATCCAATTATGAGGGATCTTTTTGGATATTCTGCAACTAATTGCTCAAACAACTCTACGAGTGTCAAGTAAAACCCCTTTCTTTAATGTTTGTGGTAGCAAATGTTTTACAAAACTGTAAGATCCTCTGAATAAAGCCTTCCCATTTGATTGTTCACTGGCTAGGTTGTCGTCAGACCTGTGGCTGCCTCTGGTTCATGGATGTCAATATATATTGTTAATTAATGTTCACCACAAATATATCCACTGGATTAGGTCCTGTACTGTGGTAAAGGAACTGTTAATACTATCTTTAAGACCCTACGTTGGTACTCACAATTACTCTTTCATGTAATTAGTATGGGGCGAACATGGTCCATGTTGACCAATTGTGTGGCAAAACCATTCAGTAGGTTCTTACTGGTCCTAGAACTCAACATGCTTCAGATCTGGCCATACTGGTAGATTGGAAAGGTCATTCACGAGCTCTCTGATCTAACCATGTGGTTGTTTAATCCCTGAGAAGGGTAGTGGTAAATATATGTTGGTTGACATTTATTCTCAGTCGATCTCAACCTGTGTTCCATGTTATATGAAATTAATGCTAATACAGAGGAACTCACATTCTTCTTTTTGTAGGTGACTGCATCAGCTTGGCTAAATGATCTGAGGAATCAAATTGAGCAAACTAGAATTCTTGGCACAGTATATCGCTCTGCTTCCACATTGGGCTCCCGACTCCCGTCAATTTCAATTGCAAGAGCGAAAGTTGCCGGGGCTGGATCTCTTCTTTGGCCTGTTGTTTCTACTGGCACTCAGGTACTTGAATTTTCCATGTAGTTTCATGGGCTTGCCAAATTCTATTTTTGCATGAGAGATTGTTCTGCTTTTCATAATGTTCAGAAGCTCTCTGCAAATTGAACCAGCTGACATCTGTGTTCCTGTTCTCATGGAGTAACGGTGCTTCAGTCAATCCCAACAATTCGTTAAAAACAATGAAAAGAGCTTTTAGATGTTTGACTAATAAATTCAAGGTAAATGGTCTGATCCAAGGACAAACCAGTTGGCTAATCAAGAATACTAGCATTGACCGGTCGGTACTCTGCTCACTGGCCAGTGTAGTTGTTCAGCTGCTTGTCCAAATCTTCTTTTGATAATAGAGTGTGAATAATGATGCACTTTGGTCGGCCTTTTTTCTAAAACTGCTCTATGCTGATCATGATTCATATGTTGTATTTGAATCTCTTGTCAATAGTTGGTCATGAAGAGAGCACACAGCATGGCTCAGGCAGCATTGACACAGCCTGCCCTGCGGCTGTCCTCATTTTCTTGTATGGGCCCCCGCTGTCGATCCCAAGCTGCTAATTTGGGAGAAAATGAGGTAGACAGCAGCACAGAATCAGAGAACCGTCCAGGAATAGAAACTCCAGAAGCTCTTACCAAATGTCATCGAAGAACCACCTGTGCAGCTGAAGCCGTTGAACTTCCCGTATCTTCTGATGAAGGTCTAGAGTGGTCGTCAGAGATGGTCTGCCGTTCCTGCTCCAAGGGAGTGGGGCTACGTGCTGATAGAAGTGACATTGATGATGACCTCATTTGCCATGACCAGCTTGAGGACAGGATGACCGAGGCTGAGCTGTGGCAACAGCTTGAGCGCGAGCTCTACGAAAGAGAAGCTGGCGAGGGCATGGGAAATGGGCCGAAGGAGATACCCGAAGAGGAAGCAGCTGCGATGGCCAAGGTTGGGGAAGCTGGGACTGACGTAAATGGGAGATCGGCTCCGCAGATGAAGGAAGCCCATAGGTTCTTTCCACCAGGGATGACCATGCACATTGTTGCTGTCCCTCGTGCGCCTGAAGCTGAATCTAATGATAATTCATCCTGTTCTTCCTCTACCTCCTCGAGTGAGTCAGAGCATGAAGCCGAGCCCGAGGTCAGGATTTTCCTCACTCCACGCTCTCTGTATGGTAAGATCAGGCTGTCTAAGTCGATGATCAGCGACCACTTCATGCCCGTCTATAGAAGGCAGATCGAGAAGCTGATTAGGGAACTCGAAGAAGAAGAAGAAGAAGAAGAATCTGGCAGCTTATAGCCAAAGGGTCCCAAAACAAGGGAGCATTTTTCTGCCTCCTTTGAATCTAACAATAACTNAGCCAAAGGGTCCCAAAACAAGGGAGCATTTTCTTCCTCCTTTGAATCTAACAATAATTTGGGTTACCATCCTCGACGTCGAGGACGCCCGCCATAGGCTAACCAGTGCAGAATAGCTATAAGAAAAGAAAAGGATAGGCCCATAAATTGTTCAGTTTCTTCGTATCCCTAATGATTCCGCTGCCTAGAAAATTGGTGTCCATTTAGGTCCGGCCTCGTACAGGTTAAAGATTATGTCGGGTTCGTTTGTCCTGCTTCAGATTCTAGAAATGGTCTTATCCTTTTCTTCTTGTCGCCTGCTCGTGAGAGAATATTGATCGGTGTGCTATGAAAGTTATACACGAGACATGATTATGCAGCGGCGACGATAGACCCTCTGGTATTTTCCATAACTCCTCCAATGGTTTCTCTGGTTCGAGGCAGGAAGGATGGCCCGTTAACAAAAGGGAAAAATCCCTTAATTAATATAGATAATGAAGGCAAAGCAAAGAACATTGGTTGATGCGGCATTAATCAGCTAGATTTAAGGTTGTGGATCTGAACGAACGAATGAGCCGATGTGATCAATGCACAACCATCGACGAACTGCAACATAGCAGGGATAAAGCAAAGATGTCAGTGCATTCGATTTATCGCGGCGACTACGGTCGATCGGCTGATAGTTGAAGAGGAAAGAGGGAGAAGAGTGAAAGGGATCGGATCTCTGGTCGACTCCATAATCCGAACGCAGAAAGCAAACAGATACTGTGTGAAACGAAAGCTTCTTCTTCTTCTTCTTCTTCTTCTTCTTCTTCTTCTTCTTCTTCTTCTAATAATAATAATAATAATAATAATAATAATAGTAAGTATCTTTGGCTTCCGATTTGTCTTTCCTTCAGACTTATTTCCCACGTGGATGTCGTGTCCTTCACCGTACCTTTGGTCTTGCGTATATCAAATGGACACGTTTTGGTCCTCGTAACCTAAAATGTTCAATGTGTCCTTCACACGACACGGTTGATGGACCGCCATATATAATATCGTACAACCCTTCATACCTACATACATACATACATATATATATATATATAAAGATGAAGAAATTGAAGCAATACGCTAACTTATATTCACTCAACTCGCGTAATGAATGTAAAAAGATGAGTCTTGTATCTTTAGATTCACATTCATCGATCTCTTATCACAGCTGTCACACACGCAGCATTTTCCCTCGTGCAGTACTTAGTTAGTTTTATTAGGGCTTCTTGCTGAAGTTGATTTCAGATCGATTGAGGGCTCGTGATTCGATCTAAAACTCGTACATACAAATTACTCAAATATCATCTGAATGAGTATATCACAAGTAGGAGAAAAAGCAAAGCTGCCCTTTTACCTTCCAAGGAGAAAGTTCACTCCATTTCGAGACACCGCACTAATGTTGATCCTCAAGTATAATAATAGTTATTATTCGGACGATCGACATCGATGGGACCCGTAATTATATCGGTTGGTCGTGAAACTCGTACTGCAGCCTGACATTCATTCGGGAGAGCCAAAAACCGCGCAAGGATCGAATGTTCTTGCTTCTACGCCTGCGTCTGTCCTCGCTGTGACCGACTCTGCACGAGTTTTCTTCAGCTTCCACACGGCCGTCCCCCTCATTATTCGTGTTGAGACAGAGAGGCCCGAGATAACGATAAAATACCACGATCACGAGCTTGCCTCCCTTGAAGTTGAAGAGCGGCCGGTGGACGCTGATTCACGACCGGAAAGAGGAGTGGGGGTGATAACACACATGTCCGACTGTGGTTCCATCTGGGCAGAATTATTAGTAAGAGACTTGATGGGGGAATCCAGGACATGCCACCCTAAACCCAATGACTGATAAGGATCGATTATGCCATGAGGGGCCAAGACCATATAGAGAAGTTTTCATGTAAAATGAGTTGAAAAGTTAAGAAAAAAATTATGAATTTTTTATTTTAAAATATAAATGTGATGTGGTTACACTGCTTTGATTTTTTTTACTATTAAAAATATAATTTAAATAAAACCC
>CXYZ01002951.1:737466-803694 GCA_900006705.1 Sonneratia caseolaris
ATATTAAAATAACTATTAAAATATAATTATATAGTATAATTAATTATTTTTAAAAGTTTTTTAATAAATTTTTTATTATAAAATTTACTTTCTTTTTTTTATGCAGAATGATTTTTTTGGACCACATTGATAGGGGCCAATCTTTAAGATAACTTAAAAACACTTACCTATCCACTATTATTTTATACCCTACCCAAATTATATTAAATTTTATTACCTCTACTTTAAATTCATCTTTTTAAGGTTGAATTTAGCACTTTTAAGTTATTTCATCAATAATGAAGATATTGAATGAGAGAGTAGAACTAGCCTCGACTCACTACGTTCGTAGCGTGGGGAAAGGGTTCTGGAGGAGGACTCTCGTGGTGGAACCGTCGAGGCTTCCTCCTCGACCGACGCAAGAACGACTTGGAAATCGACAAGGGGTACGATTAATTGATCACCGGCCACAGAAAGGGGGGAAGAAAAACGTGAGAAGACTTTGACTTTTGGGTCGGAAGCTTTTCCGTTCTATGACGTCCGACACTTACGTGTGTGAAGCCTCTTTCCATTAAATAATATGATCATATTATATATACGATGGAATACTAGAAATCGTTTTTGGACGTGGATTTCCTTGAAAATATCCTGAGCAAAGTGTAGTGTAGTGGTGGTGATTAAGATTTGTGCAGCCGTAAATCGAAGTTGAACAACAATTATTGCATCCTTTGAATTTTGGTACCTAATTCGACGTAGATTTTTCACATGGAATGTGTAAAAAAATTTTCAATTATTATAATGTTTGGTTGTAAATGTGTAAAAGTTTTATGATATTAGTTAATACAACCTTAAACTAAAAGTTATGGAGATTTTTTAAGATTATATCTATTTTAATTTTTGTATTATTTATTTTCATATAGATAACCCAATATCTAATACTTATAAGATTCATATTTCTATTTATAAGGCTAAAAGAAACCTCACCAAGAGCCATTTGATTGAAGGAAAGAGACCAATTTTCTCGACGAAGAAAACCTAGTCACATGCACACATTGGTAACCCGTTTGGCGGACATATCGTTCTTCTAAGTATGAACCAGCCCAGCATTCATCTGATTCCCCTAAAAGACGAAGAGAAGACCCTGCGAAGACTGAGACTTGATGAACTTAGCAAGAAAGCTCGGCCTGTCGTGATAGAATTAAACTAAGTATATATATTGGAAGGTCGGTCTTAGGGTCCCCGCCCGATTGTTAGCCGGTGCGACGAGCGGACCCGTTGAGATCTCTGATGCCGGAACATAAAGCATAAGAGGAAATTAAGCAAACCGGAATGTCAAGACCCTGTCCAACCTCTAGATGCTCAAGAAAGTGATGAGAGAGAGAGAGAGAGAGAGAGAGAGAGAGATCAAAAAGCACAGAAGCTTAGATACTGAAGGAATTTTTGTTGAGAATAAAAATTTATCTTAACTCATGGAACAATTTATCAATTTATAAGAAATATGAAATTTCAATTAATTTTGAAGTTGTATGTACATATGTGGCTTGACCTTGATGTACTTGAAACCGTGAACGTGGCCGGAGTGTGCCACGACTTCACTGCTGTCACTGGTAAGTTTTTTGATCAGAACTGTCACTGGTAAGTTGATTTGCATTGAAAGCTTTCTCATGATAAATGACATAAATATAGCTCACCAAGCATGATAATTAACCAGAGGAAATTAATATTGACCATTGCCACTGCCGAATTGTACGAAGCTCGGGGTACCCCATTTAGACTGAGAGATCAAAGGTTTTCCAGTGTGGCAATGTAGACTTCGCTCGGGCAACAAAGGGGAGGAAATTAATTGGATCTGTTATCATTAAGGCTTGGACTTTTCCCAGTTAGTGCTGTGATCAAAATCAAATTCTCATCAGCACCATCTCCTCCTGCTCTTTGCCCCTTTCCCATTCAAACAATCCGATCTTCTCCTCGCACGACGTCAAATGTTGTGCTCGGACAATACGAATGGGGTTGGGGGTCTCGCCGACTATGTTGAACCCATACCACATCCACTAATAAATATGAACCGGTTCACGTGGTTCGATACTGATCTTTTCTCTCATTTAGCTGCTCAACAGTGAATCATGTGAATGAACAAAGGTCACCACTAAGAGAGATTCTTCCTTTGATAGGTAGATCGGTCTGAGTGAAAGCTAGATCAATTAGAGATGAAAAAATTTCCGTATATAAGATAATACATGTTAGAAAATTATATCCACTGTGAATTGGGAACTGCAAGTTGATGCTCTTATTTTCTCATTTAAGTTTCAATTGCACCTTTCGTTGACATCTGTGAATAGAAAATACATGTATCATTTAGTATATATTATATTGGAATTAGGAAGGGGAGATTTTCCTTTAGATTTTAGTGGATGAACGAGACCTAAATGTACGGTGTGGACTGACTGCCCTATTGGAGTCCTTGAAAGGACCGGCAAATGAATATGCGAGGAAGGAAGCTCTCAAACCTCTTAAACTTTCTACGCCTCACCTTCCAAATGAAAGAGACAGATCAGATGAACAGATTTTATCTGTTTGAAAAAGATTGAGCGACGATATGGAACGATCACACCATCGAACTCCGGCTGCCTTGGCTACCCTTGTAAGAACCGATCCGTCCGTCGCCATGACCCCATATATCGGTGCGGACAAATTACTCGAGGGCTTATTGTACCCTCTGGTAATTTTACAAGAATTAATATTTTCAGTTGTTCCCCTAAAAAGGCGAAAGTTAAAATGGAAGAAAATTCTGTGGATTGCGGCTTGGAGATGAGAGAGCAAGGGAATGATATTGACAGCAGGCATTTTGTTTCATAGAGTCATATATATATATATATACACATATATGGAGAAATTGCCACGATCTTGCCCAACAAGGAAATGGAGATAATTGGCTATACATAAGTTTGGCTATGTTGCATATGGCAATTGTTTTTTATTTATATTGGAAATCTTACCCCTATAAAGTCTGAAAATTCTTTTTTACTTTCATAAATAAAAATTTACAATTTCAAGAATTTTATCCATTTTATCAATCTCTTGACTGACCAAGCTGAATTTATGTGTGGTAAGTGGTCCACATAAAAAAAAATATTAAATGATTCAATTTCATGAAAGCCAGTGTGTCATGATAAGGATAATTAAGAAAATTCCTCATTTTTCACGTATTTATAATATGGGATCTCACCCACTCCCTCGGTAGGTTAAACCACTCAAAAGTTCTCTCAGGGGAGAATTTCAATGCTGTGGGATTACTTAAAAATAAGAGCAACGAAATCCTGAATATAAATCTTGCCGATCATTACCTTTCACGTATACCTTCTTCTTAGCATGTAAGTTTCCACTACAATATGAAAGCATATATTTCCTGCCACTGTCATTGAATGTGACGTAATAATCAACCCAGCTCACAATGCTATATAAACCCCTGCGAGCTCCGAGCCTCTTTCCCTCCTCAATAGAGTTCGTGTTTGTTATGGCTCTCAAGAAACTTGGATGGAAATCCATCCTTCCCAAGTGTTTGAAGTCCCAGACGGACCCCGGCAAGGACCCCCAGAATACCGGCCAACCGAAACATAAGTCTCAGCTAAGGCTGTCGCTGTCCGGCCTCAGCAACCGGAGCTCGCAGCTCTCCTTCAGCGACCTGTCCGTTTCCCTGACGAACGTTCACAGTTTCACGCTCGCGGAGCTGAAAGAGATGACCCACGGCTTCTCGAGGAGCTACTATCTCGGGGAAGGCGGGTTCGGGACCGTGTACAAGGGGTTCGTCAAGGAAGAGCTTCGGCCTGGTCTGAAGGCTCAAGCCGTTGCAGTTAAGATGCTTGATTTGGATGGCACGCAAGGCCATAGGGAATGGCTGGTAAGAATTATGCTTCGTTGATATGTTATGTCAATAAG
Organism: Sonneratia caseolaris; assembly: GCA_900006705.1. Taxonomy (NCBI): domain Eukaryota; kingdom Viridiplantae; phylum Streptophyta; class Magnoliopsida; order Myrtales; family Lythraceae; genus Sonneratia; species Sonneratia caseolaris. The sequence continues at coordinate 741,382 of CXYZ01002951.1, forward strand.
AAGAAAACTGAATGGCACGACTCTTATCTGCAGGCTGAAGTGATCTTTCTCGGGCAGTTAAGGCACCGGCATTTGGTCAAGCTGATCGGCTACTGCTGCGAGGAGGAGCATAGGCTTCTCGTGTACGAATACATGGAAAACGGCAACTTAGACGACCAGTTGTTCAGAAGTGAGTAGAGAAGATTGACGAAAAGGATAAGGAACACTCGTATATTTTTCTTATTGTTCGATTTGTTTTAATCTAGCTAATCCCCTTTGAATTTCACAGAATATTCCTCCGTCTTGCCTTGGCTTACAAGAATAAATATCGCAGTCGGAGCGGCAAAAGGTCTCGCTTTCCTCCACGACGAAGAGAAGCCGGTGATATATAGAGACTTCAAGGCCTCCAATGTCTTACTAGACTCCGTAATCTCTCCTCCTTCAACTTCTGCTCATTAAGTATTGTGTTCATATGACAACTTGATTCGGTCTCATCCTGTGATATGGAATGACTTTTTCCATTTCAGAATTACAATGCTAAGCTCTCGGATTTTGGGCTTGCGACAGATGGTCCGGAAGGTGATGAAACTCACGTCACAACTCAGGTCATGGGCACGAAGGGCTACGCAGCCCCAGAGTACATATCCACAGGTAAGTTGATCCAATCTCGAACTCAATACGCTGATGAACCCGAACATTCATTCATGCCGGTAAAGATTGTTTATATGGCCTCTGATATCATTTCCAGGTCATTTGACGGCGATGAGCGATGTCTTCAGCTTCGGAGTGGTGCTCCTGGAGCTGTTAACCGGCCGGAGAGCGGTGGACAAGACCAGGTCGAGCAGGGAGCAGGACCTGGTGGACTGGGCGCGCCCCGTGCTCAAGGACGCCCACAAGGTCGCAAGGATCATGGACCCGAGGCTGGAGGGCCGGTACTCGACCGAGGGAGCAAACCGGGCGGCTCTGCTGGCTTACCACTGCCTGAGCCACAACCCCAAGTCGAGGCCCATGATGAGGAGCGTGGTGAAGACCTTGGAAGCAGTGTTGGGCTTCAACGACGTCCCAGCCGGACCTTTCGTCTATGTCGTTCCCGCGGAAGGGAACGAGCAGAAGCGTGATGGTGGTAAAGGCAATGAAGAAGATCAAGAGAAGAAGGTAGAAAAGAGAGCCAAGGGTCATCATCGTCGACGAAGAGGCCACAAGCACAGGCACAGGCACAGATCGTCGCGGTCCCGCACCGTCTTCTCGGACACTACCTTGTACTCGTCTCTCGGGTCGAGTCTCTACTCGCCGTGGAACTTGGGTAAATCGGGTGGAGACCAATAGAATCGAAAGAAAAAGCTTTCTTGGTTGTTGTAAAATGAATAGTAACAGACGTCATCGTAAGCAGACTACCGTGGATTATGGGCAAGCACGTAGCTGTAACTTGCCAGCTGTGTTCCTAGACTTGTGAAGGTGCGGAAAAGCATTGTCATATGATTAATTCAAGCTCCAAGACAGAGCTTGATATCTCATCTTGCGACAAACTCTAGGGTAAAAGGTCCAATTTTCTCTCAAATTCCCCCCAAAAACAAAAAAACAAGAATATTGAATAAAATCCAAGAACTCATTAGATATTTTATTGTACTATCCTATTTTGCCCTTATCTTGCCATTTCCAATTCCCCTTAGCTCAGTTCTTGATCTCTTGACGTCTCCATGAAACCCCCCCGAGTTTCACCGACTTACTAGGCAGACTCCGCAGAGGTTTTCTTTTCAGTAAGGCTCGAGGCTTCCTCAGTCGCTCGTTCACGAATTTCTATCGGAAATGGCGGTATAACTAACGTGTTGAAATTGATCCAAGATGATGATGATGATCATCATCATCCACAATATCTGCCTGTGACATCTGGGTCCAAGGTCAGGAATCCCTATCACCTGTGGAGCTTGCGCTTCAAAAATTTTCAATTAATTAGCAGTCAAAAGATTCCCATTTTTTTTGTCGTGGAGAATTTGGAGCTTTGTGGGGGCACCGATTCCATCAGCCTAGACCACGACTTTCTGACCCAAGAACAACCAAACCCCCGCACATTTTTTTTTTCTCCTTTAAATCTCTGACGTTAATAATTGGTGTAAAGCTTGGCTGCTTATTCATTAATCTTTTTCCCATTTGCCAGTGGCCTAGCATGTAGCAGGGCCTCCTATTAGGAATTAAAAGGCACGGAGAACCTACCCTACCTATTATGGAGTAAAATATGATTATTTTTTTAATGATAAATATAAAATTCGATTATTTATTATTCAGACTTTATTGTAAATTCGATATTTTTAGTGCATGTAATGTAACGTTAGTGGGGGCACCTGGATATTGTAATTTGCACCGGCTGAAAAGTGTCGACGATTCCACGGAAGAAAGATTTTTATAAGAAGTGGCTGCGATTTCTGTTCCGGTCACTGCAGAAGACTTGACCCAACTAATCCTCAATCAGTCTGCCAGTTATCACCGCCAGGCAGCAAGACACGACCCGACGGGAAGCAAGTAATTGATTAGTAATGACAGCAGCCTCGTGTGAGACATGTTCATTGGTGGACGTAAGACGTCTGCCAAATTTTAAAAGATTAGATTACTTTATTTTATTTTACCCATTTATAATATTTTATTATACTTTACATCTATTAGATAAAATGAAGAGGGAAATAAACAGACAGACGAAATTTTTATCAACGAAAATCGGGCATTGACATCATCTTGTAGGTGATAAGTATTGAAGCATTTAAAGATTCCAGGAGCCTAGATGATTCTAGAAGACATCACATCTCGCACCAACCTCCAGAAGAATACAAAGGACTTTCACATCTTCCACCAACCTCCGGTGAACTGAGGCCCATCTCTGATCAACCAATCAGCCTGTCGAGTAGTTTAAACAGCGTAGCCACTTCAACGGTTGTGATCCAAGTTGTGGGCCGTTCAGACATCCTAGTTGTTCTGTCTCAACATCTGAGCTAGTTGGGAAGCTTGTCTTTCGTCATAGCTTCCTTGAGAAGGATCCATCATTACCACCTCGTCTTGATCATGTGGCTCACTATCATCGTCTGTACATGTGACACGCGCAATAGTCGATTAAAGATCTGGATTCGATCTGACCGCGCTTACCGTCTTAATAATCGTTCAGTAAATGACCAGTCACTGTCATCCCCCCCCCTCGATTTGGTTTCCTCTCGTATTTCAGGGCATACCGACTCTCACCTGGGCATACTGGCTCTCAAATCGGTAGGTGATGCGAACTAGAGATACTGCCTTCGATGGTTGTCATGAATAGATCGACCTTCGGTTTCAAAACGGGCCTTTATATGATTTAGAAGAACCAAAGTCCATCGGAAATAATTGGAAATGGACTCATAACTTCTCCATTTGAAGAAACTCAAACTGATGGTCCAACAGTCCGAAGATGAACCTTCCGCACCTTCTCGACTCCCCTTGAGCCTCGACTGCAAAGTTTGCAAGCCTCCTCCTATCGTGATCCTCCTGACCGCCAACTTCTCGAAGAAGGAAGAATCGAGCGCTTGAAAGATGTACAAGAGAGTGTTACGATCTTCCATGAAATGTTATTAAGTGGCCCTCGTAACTCCTCCAATCCCCGAATAGCCTTCACCTTCGATCTTCCAATGCCCAAATTCATCCTGTTCAGTCCTGAGATAAGAGGTTTGGACCATCCCAACACCAAAAGTCCAGTCGGCCGTCCAACTTGCGAGTCCTGAGATTTCTCATTGTCTCTTTCATCCAAATCTAAGATGCGAGCGAGCAGTGGAGAACATCAAATCTATGAACTCGAATAAAATCAACTCAGAATACACGTGGGATGACCGAGTCACTGCTGGATACTGGAGTCCCTAATAACCCGGCTGGAGTACAAGAGGTGAGCGCCTGAAACGAGTACAAAACCACGCAAATATCAGAACCCACCACCCCACCACACACCACACCCACAACCACAGCCCACCCCACACCAGCCGCCACCCCCGAAGAATCTTCAAGATTTCTGGTTTTGATAAGACAGTGCAAGATTAAATTGTTAAATCTCCATAGTTTCGTCAGAGCACCAAGCAACTTTTAAGAAACAACAGAATGGAAACCATTATCCAAGTTTTCCCAAGCCAAAGACAGTAGGCACTTGTTTCCACCCTCCAACCAGACAAGGAAAACTCAATGATCAGACATTGCATATTGGGAGGCTAGATTGATCAGCTGCGTAACATTTTCCATCCTTCAGAAGGTGATGATTGGGTCGAACAGAAACATAGACAAAAAGGAACAAAATGAACATAATCAAGCAAATAGAGTTTAGAGAAGCTTCCAATATCTATTCCCTACTATTGACCCCTCGAAATGGAACTGCAGACATTTCCATCTGAGTACAGAACCTAAAAGAAAAGGGGACTCACAGGGCAACCTGAACCTACAACAAGAACTCTGCAGTAAGCCATACGGGATGGGATCTTACAGGTAAGTGGCCTAGGATGTGCCGTAAGATTCGATAGGAAGTTGGCATAAAATTTTTGACAGAGTCAATCAGGAAGAAGTTCTCATTCCTCACTCTTCTTCTTTTTCTTCTTTTCTTTCTTCCTGGCTTGCTCACTTTCATCTTCATCTTCCTCCGTGTGCTTTCTCTTTTTCTTCTTCTTCTTCTTCTTCTCATCTTCTCCAGCTTCGGATTTCTTGCCATCCTCCACTGCATTGTCCTCTTTCTTCGTCTTTTTCTTCTCTTTCTTACCCATCTCTTCACCTTTAGGTTCTGCGGAGGCATTCCCATCAACAGACATATCAGTAGCTTCCTCAGACTTCTTCTTCTTCTTCTTTTCCTTTCTTTTCTCCTTTTCTTCCTCAGCTGATTCAATACTCTTCTTGCTAACAGTTTCCTTCCCATTAGCAGCACCACTTAATGCTTGCCCAAGTGTTGAGTCAGCTGCAGGGTTGTATGACTGTACCAAATAAAAGAATCAACTCGCACACAAATCCACATAAAGATCAAAAATAAAATTAAAGATCGAAAGTTAATGGAATAAAACATATTCAAAACCTTTGCAGCAGTTATTATTGCACCAGTTCCCTTCTTTCTATCCTTGTCGTATACTTCTATCTTTGGTTTGCCCTTAGCAGACCCAGCAGAACGACCCAACTCTCTGCCCTCAAGGTTTCTTAACCTTGCTTCAAGCTAGAAAGAGTACCAACCATCAGTAAATGAATATCTTCCATAGAAGAGAGCTAGAGATATAACCAAAATTTGCCTAGCAGCCTACCTTGGCCCGGTTGTCTAGACCCATAGAATTATCTTGGTTATCTCCAAGAGCATCGCATCTAATTGCCAAGGCAGTTTTGGCAGCAAGAGATCGAGAGATCTTCCCCTTTATCTTTGGGGCAGCCTGGCCAATTAAAGAAGCATGGTAAATAAGCCCATATTTAGGAGTAGCATGCTTTGTCTTCAATGCTCTGAAGAGAGCCTTTTCAGCTCCAAGGATCTGAATTGTGCTTCCAGGCTGCTTTGCAAGATTCACCAAACTTCCACCATGAGCGATAAGGCGAGCCCCAACCAGCTCCCCAACCAAAGCAGTCAAGTTGGGCGCAATTGTGTTCATTCTACTCTTCAGGTAATCATAAAGTTGGGCTCTGTACTCAGAAAGAGACAAGACCTGATCACACAGCTCCCTTATGTTGATCAAGTCAAGATCACTAACTTCGGTTCCCATGGAGATCATAGCCGCCTCCTTTAGCTCAGCCTCAACCTCCTCCGGCAGTATCTAATGAATTCAAAAGCCATCTATTAAAAACGAACAACTTCACAGTCATCTAGAAAAGAATCATCATATACCACAGAAACAATCACAGTAACTCCTTCTACCTCTGAAAAATCAAGCTTCGCAGCATTAGCACGACTACCCATCAACTTTACTGTCTTGGCATAAACAATGTTATCTTGCACAATCTTAGCGAGCTCTGGGAAGTGCCATCCGTACCACTCCCGAACCCTCATTGCATATGTATTGAGCTCTTTATCTAGGTCATCAAGCAAGCCTATAGCTTGGATAATCATTGTATCCACCTGCAATAGACAAAATTATAATACTACAAAAAAACCTTTAAAAAATCAAACAAATGACTTGGCGACCACATGTCATAACAATATCTGAATTTGTTTAACAATCGACTATTGTGAAGAACCAATGCAGCCATTGTAGACTAAAAGAATATTTCCCAAACTTATCTTTCCAAGGTTCATAATCTATTTCTAACTCAAAATCACTGGGTTGCAGAGATACCTTGTCCGCACTGAATTTCAACTTGTATCTAGACAAACTATGAGATAAACCAAGACTCATTGGAGCCAAATCCTGAACAGCAAGACCTGAAATGAGCTCAGTCAACTGACTCCGCAAACCACGCATTAACTCCATTACAGAATTGTTGTGAACACATTCGATTTGCTGCAATTGAAACAATAATTCTTCAAGCATCAGACTCCTATGTGGGCTAAAAAGTCCAAATCTCCAGTATTAAGGTTTCTAGCACTGCATACCAGCATATCTTTAATTGCATTCCCAAGCTTTGAATCAGCCACGCCCAATGTTTCTCCATCACAGTGAGATTTTAAGAACTTGCGCAGACCCTTGTAAGGTTTGCTCTCAATCAAACATGTGGCTGCCTTCAGCGCTTCCGCTGTATTCTCAAACTTTGAGAAAGCTTTCAGCTTCACTACCTGTGGAATTTGTTTTTTTTTGGGGGGATGGTGGAGTTGGGGTGGGGGTGGTGGTTTGGTTATAGGCAAAAATATCAGCCATTGGTACATATAAAACAAAGGGAAACAAATTGTTAAACTCTCAAAACCATTACCATTATGCAATTAAATAACTTTGCCAAACATTGAAGAGGCAGTAAAGATGTTCAGTGAAAATTTTGGATAACTTTGTTCAGCATTGCCGTCTTTGTATCTGAAATTGTTTCTCAAAACCTGTTTCTGAAGCAAGTATTTGGAGGAACAGACTTCAAGAGCCACATTTTTATATGATGCAATCTACCAAACCAATATCACTGCTACGAGTTCAAAAGCGTGGCTCTCTACATTCAAACATACTTGAAACTGCCTCCTAAAAGCATTTCCAGAAAAGGACCTAAAGAATGGCAGACATGACAGTGATCACACACACCTTTCTGGCAGATTCTGCAGAGAAGAACTCCTTTGACAGGTCCTGCAGGCAATTAAGAAGGCAACTCATTTTATTGCACAGTGGAGAAGCAAAACATCAAGGGGGGCACCCCCAAAATGTTCAGCACGTGCATGTTAATGAAACAAGCGAGGAGCACAAACAGCTCTGTAAAATAACCACCTCGACTTTGGAGAGCTTCCCTTCATCCAAAACTTTAAACAGGGCAAAGCCCGCCGGGGTCTCAAACAACACGAGCATCCCGTCGAGTCCTTCAGACCAAAATCCCCTGAAACTGAAACAAACAATCAGAGTAAAGACCACCGCCTCCCTATTCAACCTGTAATGTGGGAAAATGCGCGAAGTGAATGTCTGAAATTACAGGACATCTTGATTAAAATTAGGCACCTTTCCGGGCAGTAACTCAAAGGCCGGAAGGGAGAAAAGGCCGAGAGGGAGAGGAGGCGGAGCAGATATAGGGCTCGGGAAGAAGCTTCCAAGCAGCGAGTTAGAAAGCAGAGTTCGGTGAGAAGGAGGAAGAAGCAGCTAGGGTTTAAGAGATTCCTTATAAGCAATTTTATTTTATTTTCATTTTATATTTTTGTTTTTTCAATTTAAATGCCTTATGATGTCGCATGACCAAGAGAAATGGGCCGGGCTCGCAAGACTTGTCAGCTTGGTCTCGGCGTATCCCAACTTCCAATAGAGCATTTTTTTTTCAGCTATCGGTATGTCCTGCAATCCCGCCCCAAAACGCTGGAAGGTCGTATTGATAATTTAGTTTCCCTCGATTGAATGATTGACGAGTTTGGTCATGCACGCACGTGCGAGTAAGTCCGATCCATAATTGTGGAGATTGCCCGTAGCTCATGAAAGTCGCCCCCACGAGCCAAAATTAGAGTGGAATAGTTCGAAGTTTGAACCTCCGACCAAGAGCGATAAAGAGTACTGAGCTTAGACCCAGCCGGAGAGCTTAGCGATCGCTACACTGAATGGCCATGGGAAAGTTCGACAATTTTGACTTCGAATGGGAACTAGAAATCGGTCCCACGACGGAGCCGGCTCGCCAGACGGGGGCAGTCGCAGGGCTCATCTCCGCCGTCGGATTCGCTAGACAACAACGCGGTGCCAATCGTAGTCGACACCCTCCAATCTCGGGCCTGACCTCCGATCCCAAACGGTCGGCGTCCCGGATCACCTAACTCTTACCCCACCACCCCCATAACCGGCACGTGCTTGACGGGATTGTTTCCCGCCGTTGAATTGGAAAATATTAGATGTTATGTTCATAATTTTAAAAATCGGATCGGACCGAAAACCGGCGTAGGCATAAGTTCATGAGTTGAATCGAAAGATCGACAAGTTCAATCGTATAATTAATAAATAATATTAATAATATAATATTACTAATAAATTTACATAATATCATAATTTAAATATAATTTATAATAAAAAAATATGTACATTATAATAGGTTTTATTTTTTTGTAAAATTTAAATCAGTCAGTTTTTTCACTAGTTCAATTAAGTTAATCAGTCGGATCGAAAATAAGCTGATTCAATCGGAATTGACTTTGTGCAATTGAATCTTTTATAGTAATCAGATCAGATGAGTGCACAGGTTTTCAGTTGAACCGGTAGAATCAGCCGTCGGATCCAATTTTTAAAACTATGGTCTCTTACTGACGTATTTATTTATTAGCCGTAGAGTAAAATTTTCGTTCTAGGTATGATTTATTGTTTCATAAATATTTTGTGAAATTTGCATGAGTATAATCTCTTGTTAGGTTTAATTCTTACACATATGAATATATTCATATGTTCTTTCAATTTTAACAATACTCATTTATAATCAGAGAACAGATACTCTAATTTAAGATAAATCTTGAAAGGAATTTACATTTCCTAACAAAGCTTTGCACTATGAGTATATTTTATTATCAATATTATGTAACGTCACGGTCTAATAATATACTGATACGTTGTTTAATAATCTTTAATGAAGATTTTAAAAAATCATTGTAAATATTAATAAACCATAAAAAGTATAAAGCCAAAAACATTTTAAAATCAAAAAAAAAATAATATTATTGTTATACATATGTCACAAAATAATTAGTTCACAATCTCATTTGCATATAATAATATAGCATTTTTTTTTCTTTTGTTGACAGTGACTTACTTGTCGGGATCATTCCTTGGTACCAAGGGTGCATGAATGTGTATTTTTCCCGTGTGTCGGAGCAAGGCACTCCGACGGCTGCTGTTTCTGACCCGCGTGGTGCGGGCGCCTGGTTGTCTAAGGCCACGTGCTGCAAGACCAGTCATCACGTAACGGAGAAGGTGCAGGCGTCCTTACCGTGTACTCGATTCAGTAGATTCCTTCCCCCGCTTCCGGCATTTTAATTCCTTTTTAACGGCAGGGATGAAGAAATAAGACGGAAGTTGACACTAATACCCTTCGGCTTTGCCATTCTCATCCCCTCAAGACTGAGAAGCGTTCAAAGGCTGGATTAACTGATACTGTTTCTACCATGTAGCGCACGAAATGCGAGAGTCTATTCACTTAAGCGGACTCCTCTAATGCGACCATGATCGTGCTAAGCAGGAGGCTACCAAATTAAACTGAAAAAGGGTCAAAAACGGTCGGGGGCTTCCGACAGAACCATGAAGGGCAACCGCGTCATTTCAGCTCTCCGTCCTTTCCCCTTAAAGCGAGCAATGCCGAAGGACATGGAAGATTGTTATAGCAATTTATTCATTACTCTCTCTCTCTCTCTCTCTCCCTCTCTCTGCTGCGCCGTTTTCTGGAGCTCCGAGTCCTCGTCCCTTCCTTGCATGCAATTCACACATTGAGGGGCTTGAACTCAGTAGGCTCCAGAATCTCGAACCCCATCAACGTAATGCTTCACAGATTCGGCTGTTTCAGCTTCCTCTGAACCTCAGTGCTCCCCTCGTCGGGTGTTGCTCCTGTTCTGTATCATTTTTGTGTGAGAAGACCTTAGGATTTTGTTTCGTTCGGTTTTACGGGGAGGATCGCCCGGGGGCTGCAGCCAATCCCTCTTGGAGGTGTTTAAGGGATCAGACACCTCTCGCTGACTCTATTTTAGCGGGAATAAAGGGATTTAGTGTGTTCTCTTGAGTTGATCTTGTTTAAGTGGGTGCTACAAAATGTTCTTACACGGTTCTTGATCCTGTAACTCTTCTCGGGCTTTCATCCTCTTTATCCAAGTTGCTGCTCTCTTCATTCTTTTTGTAGAGTCTCAGCTTTTCACGGGAAAGTGTTTTTATCTTCCAAGAAAAGTCTGTTGGGGGCTGTTGAAATTCTAGCTCATCTGGCTCTGTTTCCTCGAAAATTTACTGGGTTTTCGCTTGACCCATCGACTGATCGGCTGAGATTTTGAAACCTTAATATTGTTAATGGCCGTCCCAGCAGTAGCTCTGTACGCCACCTCCCCGCCTCACCAGTTCAGCTCTCATATAGCCCACGATTTCGATTTCAGCTCAAGATATTCTCCATCTCCATGTTCTTCTTCCTCGTCCTCCTCTCCTCCGAAGGCATTTCTCGGTGGCCTCTCTCGCCTCTTCTCTTCCCCGACCCAGACACAGATCCAATCTTCCTCCCTGAGCTTACTGGGGGACGAGAGGAGCGAGGAACTCCGAGAACTCGGTGGGTCGCCCTATTCAACTACGTTTCTCGGGTCCTTGAAGAGAGAGTACTCGAGCCCTGTATCGATGATACCGGGCCCAGCCTCATGCAGTAGTAATTGTAGTCATAGGAGTAGCGCTCTGTTCAATGGGTTTGTCAGGAATGCTCTAGGTTCATGCATTGATTACGATTGTGCAAGGTCTGACTTTCACAGGCCCGGGGCAGCAGAGGCTGTGCAGCTGACCTTTAATTTGGAGGAAGGGGCTGCCGACGGAGACCTTGACTTGTATGCTAAGGAACTGTTGTCAAGTGCACAGAAAAGGCACAAGATTTTCTACGAGGACTTGGTCTTGAAAGCCTTTTGTGAGGCTGAGAGGGCCCATAGAGGGCAGGTATTAGCTGGAATTCGAGTTTATGAGTTAGCTGGATTATGTGCCTGATCATTGTTATTTTTTCTGGGGCAAACTTTTTTCATTTTGATAAGATTCTCTGTGGATCAAATTGTCCTTGAAAATAATTTCAACAGCAGAAAGATTAAGTTTGTCTTAGTAGTTCGGTTATCCTTTGTCAATGGCACTGTGAAGTATTAGAAAATTTGATTTTGGTTGACTGTTTGGTTTTATCTTTTAGGTCCGTGCGAGTGGGGATCCATATCTGCAGCATTGTGTGGAGACTGCAGTTTTGCTTGCTCTGATCGGTGCCAACACGGTAGTTGTTGCAGCGGGACTATTACATGACACAGTTGATGATTCTTTTATGAACTATGACTACATATTGAGGACTTTCGGAGCTAATGTTGCAGATTTGGTCCAAGGAGTAAGTGAGGCTCCACAGTTTATTCTTTCTTATCAAATGAATGCATTCTCGTATTGAATTTAATAACAACTTCAGAAGCTAGTAAGTGAATTTCGCTGGTGATGGATGATCTGATTTCTGAAGTTCCAGGTTGTGGTATGAAGCATGACCGATCACACATACTCATATGTACAATCGTTTTGCATTTAAACCGCAAAAGCATGAAACTAGTCAATGCCTCTGTTCACTACTATTGTTCAACATATCAGCCACCAATCTTTCAGGGCATCTTAGCACATCGGTGGCATATATGACAGATTTTTCATCTTTCTTTCCCAGAAAAAAACAGTCTCTGATGATGCTCTGGAAAGATTTATTCTTTCGATTCTAAATTGTAAACCTTGGTCGAGATTTGTGTTCATATGACAAGTGAATTCAGTAATCAATCATCTTTTGTTAGGTTTCAAAGTTGAGCCACTTGAGCAAGCTTGCACGGGAGAACAACACTGCGAGCAGGGCCCATGAGGCAGACCTACTGCATACGACATTCCTGGCCATGGCCGATGCTCGGGCTGTCCTCATCAAACTGGCCGATCGACTCCACAACATGATGACCCTCGAGGCTTTGCCATCTTCCAAACGTGAGAGATTTGCCAAAGAGACGCTAGAGATCTTTGCCCCACTAGCGAACCGACTGGGGATCTCGAGCTGGAAGGAACAGCTTGAGAATCTCTGCTTCAGGCACCTGGAACCTATCCAACAAAGGGAGCTCTCATCCAGACTCTTTCAGTCATTCAATGAGGATTTGATCACCTCGGCCATAGAGAAGCTCAAGCAAGCCCTCAAGGAGAAGTCAGTCTCCAATATTTCCCTGTCAGGGCGGCACAAGAGCTTGTATAGCATTCACCGCAAGATGTCAAAGTATTGTATCTCTCTCCCTCTCTCGTCTTCCATGTGTCTTCTGCTCGAACAGTCTTTGATGTGGAACATAACTTCATAGTAAACAACACTACATGAGTCCAGAAGATTGATAAAGTTTCAAAATAATTGTGTAATCAAGTCAGAATGTATTTGTAAGGCTTACTAATCTTTTCGTGCAGGAAGAACCTGTCCGTGGATGAGATCCATGATATATATGGTCTGCGTTTAATCGTGGAAAGCAAGGAGGAGTGCTACAGGGCACTGGAGATAGTTCATGAGTTGTGGCCTGAAGTGCCTGGAAAGTTCAAGGATTATATTGTTCATCCCAAATTCAATGGGTATGTTCCCCACTTATGTTTGCTCGACCCTGGGGATTTCAGCGGATCTTCTTCATCTCACAACTTTCAGTTACAGGTATCAATCTCTTCACACAGTGGTTATGGGAGAGGGGACGGTGCCCCTCGAGGTCCAGATCCGGACACGAGAAATGCACTTGCAGGCGGAGCTTGGGTTAGCGGCTCACTGGAGATATAAAGAAGGCGATTGCGAGCATTCCTCATTTGTACTTCAGATGGTTGAATGGGCCCGCTGGGTCGTGGCATGGCAGTGCAAGACGATGGACTCAGACCAGCCTTCCACTAAATATGCCGATTTCATCATGGGGAAGTCACCGTGCAAGCCCCAGTGCTGCACGGAGGGTCCTGTCTTTGTGGTCGTGATTGAGAATGATAAGGTTGGTTGTTTCTATTCGGTTTCTATTATCATTTATATCTCGGGTGCATTACTACACTGTCATTCTTGCTGAATAAGTCTCCATCTTGGCCAGGTTGCTGAAACCATTAGTGTATAAAAATCGATTAGAAGAGATGCTCAATCCAATAGGTGTTGAACGCGTGTATTGTTTCTATTTCTTGTTATCGTTATTGAATGTCTGCTCTTCGGATGTTCTGGCAGATGTCGGTTAGGGAGTTGCCCGCTAATTCGACTGCGATGGATCTTCTCAAGAGTTCAGGCTCAACTGGAGCCTGCAGCAAGAGATGGAACCAGCATGGTGATTTCCCCGTAAAGGAAGAGATGAGGCCGAGGCTGAACCGCCAGCCTTTAGCAGACCCTACACGCAAGTTGAGGATGGGGGACATGGTGGAGCTGAACCCGACTCTGCCTGACAGAGCACTGACCGAATACAGAGAAGAGATCCGGCGAATGTACGATAAGGGTGTCGCAGTAGCAACAACCACTGCAACGGTGGGTCGGATGAGTTGATCATCGACACTGACTAGGCACTAAATGGAGGGACTTTGAGCAAAGTTATTTAGGGTGGCATAGCTCGATTTAACGATGATTCGGTAGCAAATTGGGACCTGCATCTGATTTGTGAATATTATTCCTGTTGACTGTATTGTTCTTGTTCATTGGTGACCAACAGACTTCGAGGAAATGGTTACATATCTGCAGCATGACTATAGATTACTCTCTGTTATATTCCTCTTTGCTGCTGCGGCAACCGCCTGATAATTTTCCGATGGTCGAGTTCTTGCTACTACGATCATTGGAAGATCAATACAGAGATCCGATATACTGTCATTGCATACGCTTTCGCGCAGCAGGATCGACCGCCCCACAGTGTAATGACTTCATAATATATATTTATGTTTGTGTCATTTTTGTACTCATTTCTTTCGGGAAGAAGCGTCGTGTTTCATCAGGCCGCTACCATATATTGATTGAGATAGCAATCTTAGTAAGAGAAACCGGTGGCTGCTAATAGTGTTATTAAAAGGGTGGTTCGGGCCAGTTTAAAACGAGCCTAAAATTGTTTAGCCCGGTTATGGTTCCGTTAGTTTGCTTAACGTGTCAATCTGATTATGGGTCGGTTTAAGCATATGCGAAACGGCCCGAAACCATTTATAAATGGGCAAATTCAGCTTGTAAACCGTTCATCTTTTTCTTAAAAAAATTATTTATTTTTAAAAAATGTTAAATTCATTCTACAAAATTCAACTATTAATTTACATAATTTTTAGCGGTCCAAGTAAGTTTTCCAACAATTTCAGGCCAGTTTCTCAATGGTCTAGGCCGATTCAGGCGGGGTAATAGTTCGGGCCGGTTACGGTTTAACGGGTCTATATTTCAAACCCGTATGTAACTATTCCTCAATCCCAATAAGAGCAGTTACAAACCAGCTTATAAGAGATCTAACCCGGTTCAGATTTGGATAATTCAATTCCGAACCAGAAAGCCCCATTTAACATCTCCACCTCCTGTTGAACTAAATGTCATCACACGGTCTAAGCTGCATCGATCCACACTTGCCACTACCTGAGCAACATCCGCGACTGTGACCATCTTCAGTAACATAACAACGTGTGAGCTTTGCACGAGAACCTGCGAGGTCAGTCATAAGTCATCATGTAACGTCGGGAAGTACTAACTTAAGTTGGAACGAATGACTAAATGGATGTTAATTGACCGATAGTTGTCATGATTTAGAACAGTTTGATTGATAATTTCTTATAACACCACCATAAGATTGCAAGTATACATGAGACAACACCAGTTGGACAATTCTGGGGTGGATAGTTGTCAATTTCTGCACACCTGGTAGAGTGGGAGTTTACATTGTTCTCTCGCCCGATATCCGACTGGATTTTCTGAGAAGGGAACTCGATAACTTGCTGGAAGAGCTAGCAATGAGCCGAGTGGTCCTGGCCTAATTAAAGCCTCCAGTAGTCTGTTGGAGTCAGCCGGTCTTACGGTTGCAAACTCTTCAACGACGGCTGTGTGACCCACCGTGGGTCCTTTTGCTTATGCTATTATTAATACACCTTCCTTAATACCAAAAACAAAGAGCCAGCAGCACGTCTACAGCCTGTGACTGCGCTCTTCTAGCTGCCTTCCAAGCATGCTCTTGAGATGATGATCTTGCTCCGATCTCATTGAAATTTCTTATCATCTCTTCCTTTTCTTTGTATTAATCAGCAGATTCCCCCTCGTCCTGTGAAAGCATCGCCTTCCTGATGTCCTTCCTGCAGTTTGAAATGAGTCATACTACAGGCAGTTGCCCCATCAGATAACAGGCCATGGTCTGGACACAGTATGTGAACCCTCGAAATCTTCTTACGGGCACCAACCAACCAACCAACCACAGGGGAAAAGTGCACAACAGCTCGTGATCTGCAAGAATTGAGCTTAAATGACCTTGCAAGAATACCTTCACAGCCATATATATCAGAACCCAAATTTCCAATTGTATCAGCCCCAATTTTACATTCCTCCAAACAGGAGACAGAGCTCATAATTCCTAGAGGTTATTCATGGACATTCTCGGGGTTTCATTTGAAATGGAGCATGCAGAAGAATACGCAGCAAGTTCCCAACTCCAAGGTCATTTTCGCACAAGACAACATCAATGGGCAGATTGCTGATTGGGAAGCAAAATGTTTAATGCTAAACTGCCAAAATTCTCGTAGAAAAAAAAATTATTTCTGCAGATGACACTGAGATCATAGCTAACTGGAAACCTTGTAATGTAAACAAGGAAGATCCAACTCAAAGCTTTCACAATCAACTCTTCTCCAAAACCATCGCTTTTAGAAGGTAAACTCACCAGCAACTTCCACCACCAGAAAGTTTGCCTTGGATGCCTATCTTCTTGAACTGAACCGGACTGAACATCGTGATCAGCAAATATGACCAACCAGAGTTGTGAACTCTTGCCAAAGTTCCAATCAAAGTAGATACCGATGGCAAGGAACATCCATAACTACCGACTAGGCAGTAACACTTGCAGGATCAACAACAAATCCTTCAATGAATGAAGAGTAATGTACAGATATGTTAGAGATGAAAATGTAAGAAGGAAAATATTAGAGACAAAGAACAATCAATGAACTGAGAATGAAACAATCAACAGAGGCAAGAGGAAAATGGCACTTGAAAACATTTTTTTACCAACCGATCGCCTAAGGATCCTGAATAGAAAACCCGAATTCCTGGTTCGTGTAATCTAACAATTTATACAGCTAAGGACTGAGACTGGCACTCCTATCTATGAAATGATTAATCAGTACATCAATCAAGAATTCAACTCTCCAATCCCAACTGAAGGTGTTTTCACGAACATGTCTGGAACCGATCCTTCACTTTCAGGAGCTGTCGCCTCTTGTAGACCAAGAACCCCACCACCACGATCTGCAGTATTGTGGAAATCCCAACGAAGAGTAGCCCGACCTTCTTCCCCGTGTTCATTTCATGCTTGCGCAGCGGCGGAGGCGGCGAGCCAATAGGGTAGGGCGGAGGCGGCGAGCCAATCCGGGAGGGCTGAGGAGGGGAAGGAGGAGAAGATCTCTGGACGGTTGGCTCGTTCCGGGACTCGACCAAAACGGCGCAGATGGTGAAGAGACACCATAGAACGGCGATCAGAGAGAAAGCAGGGGACGCCGCCGGCACCATGGTATCACCCGACGGCGAAAGAGCTCAACCCCCACAGACAGTTCCTTCCCAACCCCGAGCCGTTCTGGCATCTGCAGAACAATCCGGTGGCGGCTGGCCAAAATAGAAACTGTTTGGACGGACCCGCCACCGGAACGCAAAAGGATCCCTGCTCTAGGATCACCCAAGATCTCCGGTCGATCCCAAACGCCGGTCCTCCTGTAGAATCAACAGAATCCTAATCTAGGCATCCCTGGGAAGCAGTCAACAAAAGCTGCTGGAAGGGGGTTTTGGGTTTCTCATAGATGGCGTTAAGAGGCACATAGACGGGAGGTGGTGGGAAAAATTGACGCGGGGCATCGAAAAATCAGTTAAGCTAAATTTGGGGGAGGGTGATTGGGGCCGCAATTACATAGAGAAAGGAATCTAAAAAAGGGAGTCTTGGACATCAGAAAAAGGTAGAGTTGAAGAAGTAAAACAGAGAGAGAGAGAGACAGAGAGAGAGGTCGTCGAGATGTCAACAATGGAGGCACAGAGAGAGAGTGACGGAGTCAGAGTTGACGCGTAGGATCCCGCGGGGTTCCCCGGTATTTTTCCAGCCGTCAAGAACTCCGAACGAGTTAAGAGTCTTAATGGAGACACTCACCGTCCCTCCATCCTGAAACCATTCAGCTGTGATTCATTCAGTATCATGATAAACATGATTTGTATGTATATATATATATATATATAGTGAAATTGAGCAAACTTAATTTAGTTTTTTAATGCATATTTTGCATCTAAACATGACAAATTGGTCTGTGCATGGTTATGATTCATGTTTACTACTTTGCCCATGAATCATGAAGATGAGTGTGCTAAGATGTGGACCATGATGGCCCCAAGTGGCCTAGAGCAACCCTAGCGTACTTCATCAGGAAGAGGACATAGATATACGGATTCGGCCTAAAGCCCACAATAGTTCTGCTGGGCCCATTCTGGGACTGGACAGTGGCGCTGTGCCCGCCCCCGAGATACATAGGAGGTCAATCGAAGGGTCCAAAGTTATTTCCAAGGTCCCCCACAAAAATCACTGCAGCTGATTTGGCTAAGGGCTCACGATCCTGAGTTACCTGAGTCTGGTGCATTCTATGAAATCTGGCACGCTGTTGTATTGATCGATATGATCCCTCGTATCTTTTCTTAATCGAAGTTCCTTGTACACACACACATATATATATTCATCCAATTAATCTCTCTAGTTAAATGTAATAATCTCATTCTTATGATTATGAAATGGAAAATTACGCGAGAGACGGCAACATAGTTAGTTTTCTCTATTTTCTCCATCACCGTCATCGTTATGGATGATGATATATATATATATATATATATTACTTACTATATTTTTGCAGTTTTGAATTTTTGGGTTCTTGGGGTGCAGCAGATCAAGAACGTGATGTACGGATGAAGGAATTCGCAAGTGAGCCGGCCCGACCTGCAGAGCATCTCCCATTTGCATTATTACAGAACCCGATATCTGTATGCGTACAAGTTTGACTTCATAATTTTCATTGCACCTTCAACTAAAATGTATTCTCACGTTGCATCCTTATCCTCCACTGATTAGTAAGTATGTTTTGTGCAATTTTTTTTAAAAATTTAAGACTATTTTTAAAAAAAATTATCAGTGTTTTATTTTCTTTGTATTTACTTAGAAAGAGGGGCAGTGACAGGCGTAGGAGCGCAAATGGTTTAGGTTTCTGCTTCTTCTTTTGTTTTTTTCACTTACATGCTCACTGACAGAAATGTTGGAAATTGGGATGGCATGGCACAGACGCAGAGCAGGAGGAAAGAAAGCGAGAAGGCAAGGAATTCGAGAACTCGGCTGGGGATGGATGGGGCCATGGAAGTGGAAACCAAGAATGTACCTAAAGAGTTTTGCATGTGAATGTGACAACAACAACGACAAATAGATACACCGACCGTAGAGATTTCCAGACATGATAAGGCCTCCTATGGAACAGTTCTACGATTTTAAAATCTAAACTAATTTAATGATGCTATCTTTTTTTTAATTCTAATTTTTTTTATTGTTTATACTTTATATGCTTCTGATGTGGGTTCAACCATAATTTTAAAATCCGAACGGGACTGATCCATTTAACCAGTTCGACCAATAACCGACCACTCATCCGATCTTGTTTTCAAAATTAACAAAATTGTAATTGGTCAGTTTTGATTGAACCAGTCGGTTCCTAGTCGGGCTAATGAACCCAATCGAATATGTAAAAAAATCGGTCAACTTAAAATTAAAAAATATATTATAATATATTTATTTTATTTTACTGAGAATATATTTATATTTTATATTAAATTTGATATTAATATAATGATTATAGTATTATTTATTAAATATACGGTTCGATCCATTAAGTCATCGATCTAATCCATGAATTTATTCCTTGACCGGTTTCAATCTGGTCCAATTTTACGACTACGGTTTCAACTCTAAACACATGTTTTCACCTGAGAATTATAACATGTCCTTAAACGCCCACAGGCGAAGGTAGTCGACAAAAACTCGACTCGGGCTTCCTGCTCGATGCTCAACGCTGATCATGAATTCTACGTTAGCATCTCGAAAACTTACAGGGAAATCACCATGAGGCTAGCTTTCTTACATATCAGGCTCACTGGCCATGATGTATATTATATTATGATGTAACGAGATGTGAGTTTAATTATGTGGTAATATATACTCTAATATCATCTAAACTTTACCATAGATTGGAAAGATTTCAATCATATTCAATTTAAAATTTTAAATTAACAAGTAAAAACACCCATTTTCTTTTATTCCCAAATTTTTATTGTTAATCTTGGCAGGGAAGATTTAACTGTTCAAGATTATTCATCTCATAGAACTTGATCTTCTGCTTATTCCAGTGACTGGGAGTGGTTAGAGCCAAGCTGTCCGGGACGTGTAATAATTGAATTACTGGAATATTTTGGTAATATTGGTGCATCGGAAATTGATGAAGTTTTGCCCATTTGGGGACCTTAAGTCCAGAATTTCTCAAACGGCACGCCAGTCGCTTTCATGGAAAGCTAGCTAGAAAACTGCAGTACGCTCTCTTAGCTTTTCCTCTTTCCCTTTGCGTTTTCATTTTCATCGCCAGGATTTTATAATCGAAAAATTAGAGTGTCATTATCCTAACCTATCGAAATTTCGAAAAAAATAAATCACAACGTTTGATTTAGCACTCGCCCCTGTACAAAACGAAGAAACAATCTCGATACTGATGATCCCCGCAGCACTCACTATAGAAATCGATGTGCAGTGGCCAGCAGCAGCCTGTTTACGTATCGAATCAACGACACGGTCTTTAGATCGAAACGACAGTCGAATGAACCTTAGATCGGACATTTTGGACTTCTTTAAAGTCTCTCCCAGTATAGCAAAAGGATCGTGCGGCATCAAGACAGCACAGTGAAGCCCAATGCATGCTATGCAAACTGAACCCTAGCGAGCAGCTAATACCCTAAGAAAACCCTAGCCCCTGCTTAGCCCAATACACACACATATATGTATATGAATGGATCTGTTGGTCAGCAGTGTATGGATGTAGCTAAAGCTTAGCAGACTACGTAACGATGGGGGATCCCTCTCTCTCCACAGATTAGATACCAGTGCAGGTAGGGTTTCTGGTGATGGAGAAATGTCTCTGCATGCATGAAGCATCTTGTCCTGTTCCCATATACATATGCATACATAAATACATATATATATATATCTCTACAGCTAGAGCAAGAGTCTGTCTTTTTAAGGGGATCTTCTGCATGCGGATCTATCTCTAAAATTCTCTTTTTTCACTCACCATCTGCAGCACCCAGTTCTCGATCATTTCAGCATGCTGTATTAATTAATTTTCTTTGTTTCTTTTCCTTCTCCTGGCCAGACTATATATTAAAATTTCTATTTAGTAAATTCTTCAATTAGATGCCATATCGTACGCGTCCTTTTAAGAGTCTGCTCGTACGATTGGCAGGGTCTTCTAATTACTCGAGCATCAATAAAATGCAGAGGTCGAGTACACGTTACTATCTCTTCCATGCGTAAGCCCAGGGAATAAATGCGCACACACAGATCTCTCTCTCTCTCTCTCTGCTTTCCTCGATCGACCAGCCAATGAGATTAATTTCTGTCCTGCGATATAAATTAAACGGTCGCCCATTAAAAAAAATTACAATGGAGCCAGGAATTGGAGGTAACAAGTATTTTAAAGTTGTCATAAATTTAATATCTGATAATAAAATATATATTTTTTATTTTCTTATTTCAATTAGATGTGATTTATTTATATCATGTGGAGCTCCTTTGATCACATGCCAGATTTGGTGGTAATACGTGTCATTCCTATGATTAAAAAAATTGACTTCGACCCATGTCGAAATATATATATCTCCAAAAAATAGGGAATAAAAAAAGGAAAAAAAAAGGGCACGAAATTTGAGGCCATATTCGTTCAACTTGCTCAGAAGGGTCTAGGGGTACCCTACCATCTTGTTCCACTCATGGACAAGGCACAGATGTCAGAGCTAAATACTGAAATTTCCCTCCTCCGCAATTCACCATAATTAGTTGATGGTGGCAGAAAACATCCATCTACGGGTTCGGGTTCCAGATCCAGTCGTGTCAAACGTGAGAATATAGACGGCAAGAAAAGCTTGTGATCACGATCGTAGGACTGATTTCAATTATAATCTATTTATATTAAAAGACCATTTTGATCATATAATACATTCAAATATTAAAATTAATTTATTTTGATTAACATAATTGCATTTCAATTTTTTGGTTGGTTTCATTTTCATATGTCACTATAACATGTATTATATTATATTTTATATATACTAGTCAAGTGGGTTTCATAAAGTAATTTGAATATTACATATATTTAACTATATACAATATACATAACCTCCCCCCACTGAAACAGCTGGGTAAAACAAATCGTAAGCTTTGATTAAACTCGTATATTATATACATCCACACAGACACACACATGAACATAAGTAATGGCTGGAAAAAAAAAATGAAGAGGTGGTTTAAACCTTTCTTTGGCTTCCCAGCATGAGCTGAGAGATGGCACACTGCGTTTCCTATGCCTGTTCTGTTCATCAGCCATCAGGTGATTGCAGCAGCTAGCTAGCTTAGCTGTTCCTGGTATTTACATATATACATACACCCATATTAGCACGTGCATTTTTTTCCACCATACATACCGCCATACTATTTGACGCTTACAAATAGAGTGAGTCCTTATAATAAATCAAGTTAAAGATGTTTAAGTTACTATTAATTCTCTATTTCCATTGACACTTAAATGTACCATACTACTTGCTTAATCAACAACATATTAGCAAATGTAACTTTTTAAAAGGGAGAAATAGCAAGTAAAACTCAATTGGCAAAGAATTAAATCATGACTTATTGATCAGTTTGGTAAAAAAATTAATAATAATCACTGCATTGAATTATTGGCACTCAACCAGCTTTTTTCTCAAATCATGCTGTCTCTACTTTCTAGAGTAGCATTTTTCTTCATTTTGATAATGAGTAAATAGAACAAATTAACAGCACCTCCCCAAATATGTACATCTATACATACTAATACTTGTACAGTCAAAGGTCACTATATAACTCAATTTTATTAAATAATTTATTATCTGATACTCTCCTACATACATAAACCCATCGTGTTGAATTTATTAAACAGAGGGACACGGACACTGTGAATCAAACATGCACTCTGACGTCATAATAAAATTAAAATTAGGTGAAAATTATCATGATAATTTTCAAAAAGTTAATATTATTATATAATAATATGATCTATTATTTATAATATATTATCTAATAAATATAATGCCCAAGTGCAGTGTTAACCCCTTCTGCGACAGATAGGAGCCAAACAATTAATCCAAACAGCCATGATCGACGAACTGGGTCCATGAAAATGGATATAGTGACACAAGTATACGACGACCCTACAACATTGACCAGCTAAGCAAGTAATTCCAATCAAAGTGTAGATAAAAATATAGTATTATATATAATATCTATAATATAACCTAAGTAGTCCCTTACACATACAATAATCTCCCTGCACCTCCCTACATATTTTTTTTTATATATATATATAAAGATATCAAAGATGGCAAAAGCTATGCCTTGTGAATCCTCTTCCTTCACTCTGACTCTAACTCAGAACCCTACTCTGAAGACCGATTCCATAAACCAAACTTCGGAAGCGATTGATTTTGCAGTACAAATCCCAGGTCATTCCCCTGCCTATCGCCACTCAGATCATCTCCACTCCGGTCACTCCCATGATCCTGGACGTATTTTGCGCTCGGATCCTCCGTCGAGAAGTAGCTATGCGAATTATAAGCATCTCCAGCACAGAAGTCCCCGGAGCTATTGCCTGCGAATGTACACCTCTCACTGTTCATAGGGCTTGACAAGATCTTGTTGGACAACACCCTGGAAGGTTCCGGATTATCGCTGCTCGAGGCTGTAAGAGCCAGGGGGAAGTTAGGGTCTGTCGATACAGCACAAGAACCATAGCCCTCGAGAGCTTCCTTCGGGGGGCTGCCACGCTTTGCGAGGTCACCTGCTATCAGTGTGGAGCTGGAGCATATCCTCTTTACGTCATACCTGCTGATATCGAAGTTTGTCACTGCGTTTGTTCCTCGAAATTTGATGGCTGCAATGTCATAGGCTTCTGCTGCTTCCTCCTGAGTACCTTTTATGCCAGTGAAAATCGACTCAGTCAACTCTTCAATGGGGGGCAAAAACGCACCATTCATCGTATAAATGAACAAATTCACCTGCGCAGATCTAGTACCGTCGAGGGGACATATCATAAATTGAACCTTCCACGGTTAATAGAAATATGCACGAAATTACTTCACAAATAATTGGGCTTTGCTCAAGAAAGACTAGCTATATATATATATATATATATATATATATTTTTTTTTTCATGGTGTATCCAAAAATACAATGGACCCAACTAGTTAATGGTCGAGCAATATAAAACTCTATAAATTATGGATAATTTTTTATTTATAAGATTCAAATTCAAAAAATCTTATTAAACTAAAAATAACATTGAAACAGCATTAAGCAAACCATGTTAATAGAAAAAGATTAATTGCATTTTGGGTAGATATATAACATCATTGAAGAGGAGGAATGACAGTGATGATCCAACTCACTGAAGGTACCAAGGTACAAGTCCTTGTTGCCAGCAACCCTCCCAATTCGGGCCTGCCACCTTCCATGCTGATGGTGTCTGCAATTTTGAGCAGCCAAAGAGACACAATCACTTTGACAAGGGAAGAGCAAATTGGAAACAAAAATATGGAAAAGAAAAATACAATTCAAAAAGTTTACCCATGGCTCCCAATAATTCAACAATACAATAAGTAGATTTAGTATTTGCAAATAAATTCCATATGCAGAAAAAGCTCCTAAAGGACCAAAAGAAGAGAAAAAAGCTGCAAGTGCAGTAATAAATCATCCACTCAATTATAATTATAATTCACTAAAGTTCTTATGAAAATGGAGTTTGAATGTAGTCTGGATCTTTGAAAGATAAATTCAATTGATATTGAGCTCTATCTTATCAATAGAACTTATCATACCCTATTTCTCTCCTCCTAATACCTGATATTGTCCACGATTCTCCTCTCTAATAGAAAACAAAAACAAAAGGTTGTTCTCTGCGGCCGTACTTACCTCGTCACTCCTCGGT
Source organism: Sonneratia caseolaris (assembly GCA_900006705.1). Classification (NCBI taxonomy): domain Eukaryota; kingdom Viridiplantae; phylum Streptophyta; class Magnoliopsida; order Myrtales; family Lythraceae; genus Sonneratia; species Sonneratia caseolaris. Next base: position 766,137 of record CXYZ01002951.1, read on the forward strand.
AGACAGATGCTCCTCTAGAAAATCCACTGCTTTTCCTGTCAAAAGGTTTATCCACAAGCGCTGTCAAACGATATGTACTTTTTTTGTTTTTGGCCTAACAAATTATTTGCACTTCTGGCACAACCAGAAAGTAATATCAATCAATCAATATAAGGCTGCAAAAGGTTTTTTCCCCCCTAGAAAAGGAAATTAAAGAAGCCCTTTTTCATGGCTGTGGGGTACACTTAACATCACCCTAGGAGACATATCGATCACAGAATTCCACTGCCTGATAATCACATGGTTTCAGGCATCGGTTATATATATATATGCCATTTCAGCGTTCTGCTGTTAACACTACACATAGCGAGAGGTGAAAACTGTCTGTTGTCATCCATCGATTTTATGTCCACACCAAAATGTAAGTCCTGGAAAATTAACTTGGGATAATAATTGATCGATAATTCTAAGGAACAAAAACAATTAACGGAAAACAGAGGGACTGGAACAGGAGGGCATGCATGTAGTACCTTCGTAAGTGAGCAACAAATTCCTGCCGGGTCATGTTCTTCATTTCCTCCAGTTCTTTCTCATAATCGCTCAGCTGAAGATGCTTCCAAATAAGTGAATGTGTAGTTTTCTTAATTAAGTTTGACTGTGGAAACTTTCGTAAAATAAAACGACATCTTGTTTTTGTATACTTTGCTGACAATTTTGGCTGTGGCTTTAATGCAATTAACAAACTTACAGGGAAATTAATGTGGGTTGTCGGGCCCCAGTACTTCAATGCAGCTAGGTCATAAGCCCTTGCCGCCTTTTCTTCCTTGTCATATCCACCTGCATTACGATGCCAATTTCATCAGCGCACCCATAAAAACCACGAATGCTTATCGAGCAAGAAATTGGAAGCAGGCACATCGTTGCGCCAGGTAATTACTAAATTAATCTCGTCTCTAAGATAAGGGAAGAAAATCATATATTTGATCAACATACTTCAATTTTGCACCCAACAAGTTCATTATTCCTCAGGACCACTGGATGAAGAGTGGGAACCCTGTTCGACCCTTCATCAAGCAGCAATTCGGGGTTTTGAACAGTTCTGAGAATGGAACCGCAGAGGCCCCGTGCAAGTGAATACATTACACTTGAACCCAAGTAATCAATTAACTCTCACACAAGAATACATGCATATATATACACGCACACATATTAATGCATATATTTCCTTGTGAGTTGTGTAGTTGTGAATGAGGTGACGAGAGAGAGAGAGAGAGAGAGAGAGAGAGAGAGAGAGCTGGAGGATGCAGGAGCAATTACTTACCTAGATAAACTGGAATAGATTTGCAGAGTTGCAGCAGGTCAGGAATTAGATAGCCCTCTCCACTCAGGCATTGAGCACATACATTGAAAAGAAAAAGAAAAAGAAGATTGAAAGGAAGAATACGTCAGCACAGTCTTTAGTAATTTACAACTAATTAACTTATTAGAACACGGGGAATATTCGAAGACTCATCATATATGTAGACGGGAATATGCAAAGCAATGGGTTATTGGTTTTGTCTGTTAATTGATCACCTTGTCTTCCCTTTCTTGTCTGCCCTTCTTTCCTACAGCTGTTGTCCCAAAGATGTGCCTCATACCTCCCTGTCCACCTATGCCTGAAAGTTCCGAGTAATGTGATGGATACCCATGGGCATAAGAGAAATTGAGGAGAAATTTCATTTGTAAGAATCAAAAGCAAGATATCTTAATTTTGAGTTAAAGAGAAAATCATTGCACTAGACTTTATTTATCAAACACCCTTTTTCTCAGTGTACATTCATGAACTTATAGTCAAGTTTGCAAGGATGATGGTTTGATAAATAGCATGAGCAGTAATGGCACCATCACCGATTGTATATCATACTTAAAAATTTTATTGAAGTCATTATTAATATATCCATGTCCCTCCATAATTCAGGGAAAATAATGGTAATGAGTTGTTGCTTGATTATAGAACTTGCTATATATATGCTTACATCTTAATTCCTGTTCCAGCTTTAACCATCGATGTCGTGAACTGTTACCAATTCTGACAATGCTGCCAAGGATCATGTATGATGGGCAACACGTAATTAGAGCTTTGCTATATCCTCCTAAAGTCGTCCGAATGTGTTCGACATCTAATTAAGGAGAGTTCACTAAAAGTGAGTATGAGAATAATTATACAAATTCTTATGACGATTTTTACATTTTTCGTTTGTCTTGGGCTAGTGGGGGAGTGAGTAACTTAGCAAGAACTCGCTCAAAAGTGCAAGCGTGACCTAAGGAAAAACATAATTAAAAATTGAAAGTAACAAAAAGTTTTTTTTTTAAGGAAGAAAAAGAGATAGAGGAAAAATGAACCTACCTCGTAACACCGCGGTATTGAGAGGTCCTCTGCCCGAAGGTATCTATAGATTTCCGAGGAACCGGTTCTCTCCCCGCCGCTCCCACCGGAGATTTGTCATCACCTCCGCTCCTCTTTTCCCCCACCACAATAGTCGCCAGCGGCGCCACCGCACTGACCGCAGCGCCCTCGCTGCCTTCAGCCCCTTGGCTCACCGAGAGCGAGAGGGGGTGGTAGCTGCACCCACCGCTGACGGGCGTCTCAGCCGGAAATGGCATCGGTGGCGGGGCCGCCTGGCGCAGCCAAGACTTGAGTCCGGACACAGAAGTGATCCCGGCTGAAGATGGGTGGTAGCAGGACGGGGTGGCGAAATTGTGGTACGCGTATGGCTGCGGCATGACAGGGTGAGTGAGCTGGTCAGCACTTCCCCTGTTGACGGCAGGTTGATGCCAACCTCTGGCGACGGCGGGGAAGCCCAGGACTGGGCTGTTCACGTTGATGCCGAAACCGGCATCGGCATCGTTCTGCGGTGACTGAGAGTTGAAGAAGTCTTCGAGCTTCGGCGGGTCGCCGCTCGTGGCGGGTGCACTTGTCGGGTTCTCGTAGCTCCACTCTAACAACACGTATTCTTAATCAGACGTTCACATTAATGAAAGCATCCGCCGAGCCAACAAATTCGTACCAATAAAAATATCGATGTAAAACATTTGTATCATCATAAAGCAGAAAGAAAACTCGAACAAACTCCTAAATTATTATCTGATATGTGCTTGATGTGCAATACAAGCAACTTCCAAGACGAAAGGAGACCCACGACTCCAAAGCTTTTCAGATTAGTTAAGCGCACAAATTAAGGACATGCAATCTGATACTTATTCATATACCTTGAAGCTGATGAGATCCTCCATGGGAGGGTCCGAAGGGATCATCTTCAGAGACACAGAGAGACCCATCAGAACGAAGAGGCATTAGGGGCATGTGACTATGACGGTGATGGTGGTTATGATGGAGGTGGCTGTCTTGGTTCCCCGCATCTTCTTCTACTACCAATTCAATTTCTTCTACTTGTTCTTCGTTATCATCATCTTGGGTACCCCTTCTTCCCCCTCCATCTCCTCCTTCCACCCTCAGGTGAGGAGTAAGAGAAAACCCTAGCCAGTTACTCATCTCTCTCCAAAACCAGTGGGCTGGTTCTTTCTCCTCCCTCCCTCCCTCTCTCTCTCTCTCTCTGTCGAACCCTCTCTGTGGAGGTTTTTGGGGTTTTCAGCTCAAACTTCAAAGGCTTTTATCTTTTTCTCAGTTATTATTCATTCTTCGTTCCCACTACATGTTGGCGAAGGAAAATCGGGGCGCAATTTGTATATTGCTCATTTTGGAATTCTTGCAAAGGGAATTTATATTATTTTGTTTTTTTTTCCCTACCCCCAATCATCTGCTCAACGACTAATATAATCGGAAAACAAATTATAATGAGGAACTATTCCGACTCTCCATAACTCACAATCCGAAAATAAGAGCTGGTAAAACAGTATAATATAAGTTTGAAACTGTCTCCTCATGTGATAACTGAGGAGCCCTCCAGATATATCTGAACAACTCACGAAAATTACGATATGCGTATGTGTAGAAAGTAGAAACCCTGAATCTCTGTGCTGGGGTTGGAAAAATCGATAAAGGGAGTTGGCAGGAAAATTATGGAGGGGTGTGATTTAATTAGGGTACTTTCTTCCCTCCTGTCTGATCCTCCCTATCGTCAGCATTCTGATGCTCCGTTTAATTTCTTTTGGGGTGCTGTGTAAGCTTGGCACATCGGGTTCCGTGCTCTTTATTAACAAGAACATGAATCGTTTCTTTTCGTGAGTGAACAGGAAAGTGTGCAAATGAACCATTTTGTGAAGTTGTTCTTAAATGAGACGATCTTATGTTGAAGTGCTCGATTTTTCACTTACTAATAAATTCAGTTGTTAAATCTAAATAATTTTGTTTACTAATTCTTCAATATGTTTGATTCTATATATCAGTTGCATTGAAATATGCATAAAAAGATTAAACACTATATATTGTATAATTGATCAGTGTATTAATTTACAATTAATCCTCTGGATCTACGATGGCAATTTGAATGCTAACATGTTATTTGGCAACAATTTAACTAATTAAGTTGTAAAAGGATAATTGCAAGTTGATTCAATATAATTTTTTTAAAAAGCATTTATGAAAAAATTCCATATCATACCGATAGTCCAGACTTTCTATTGACATGATCAGGTCCTAGTGTCGTCTTAATCAGCAATAATAATGATATCAATTTGCTATTCCTCTAAGCGAACAATTAATTTCTCATCGGCCTGCGCGTCCAAGCCCCACGATCAACACCATCTCCTAGGCAAAATTTTGGAAGTTTCATATATTAGTGGGATTTATTTGAATCTCATATATTGCTCATGCTGGGAACATAAATTCATCAAAGATAATCTAAGGGTTGCAGTAATTGACTTAATTGAATCTTACCACGCAGCCGTTGGTTGCGGATGAGATTTCGTGGTTGCAGAAATATATGCATGCATTGAGAATAATAATTCATACGGTACTGATGTGGGGTGGGGCTCAAAGTCATATCGCCATGTCATTCGGTGGCATGGACTGGCCCAAAAAACGGTGGGAAACTCAATTATTTAGCCGGTAAAATGAACGATCCCATGACAAAATTATGAATATATAAGATTGTAATATACTTTCATCTCTTAACTCAAATTTTTAATTAAAAATAAATTTAATTTATTACAAATACATAATAAATTTAATATAATATTATAAATTATTAGCTCCCATACGAGGCTGGAAACTTGTCTCATAATAAGTGGATAAAAGCCTAAGTGTACGGAAGGAAACGAGATGAGAAAAATAAAACTCAACACCTCATAAATAATGGTAGAGAACGGGGCCGTGAAAAAGGGGGGATAATGCTGTGCTAGCCACGTACAGTGGGCTGGAGTGGCCGAAGAAACGGTGGGAAATTCAATTACTTAGCCATGTTCGTCCGTTGAATAGACACTATGTACTGCCAAATGGATGTCCACATCTAACTCCTCATCTGACTATAAAAGATAAGATCCAAATTTTACGTTCTATAAATTGGAAATTTTATGATCTATAGACTTGTATTCCCTGACATATCGGTCTAGTCAAATTTAAATTAATTAAGGAAAATTGGATATTGGAACATTATAAGATCCTCTTGTTTAATTAATCTATGATAATAATTATCAACCGTTAATTAAATCATAAAACGGTCGGACGAAGGTTGCTACACAAATGATTGAAATAGTAAAATGCATTTTACGGGAAATTAAAAGGGTGGTATTTGCTGTAAGCCTTACCTTTAATAGAAAGGTAGAGCTGTTATATATGACTTTATAAAGGGATAAAAGAAGAGGAAGATGAAGTAACATAGAGAATACATAAGAATTGAATATATAAACTTTTTTATTATTAAATTGAGTGTGACACTATTGTACCCAAAATCTCATTTACTTAAATGTGAAGTCTACCTGCACGTATAGGTATCATGTACCACTGATCTTCTTCGCTGGAATCCTTAGGGCAAAAGTCATACATGTAGCTGTGTATTACTCAATTCATTTATCTTCTTCATTTTTCATCGGACTAAGCCATATTTCAATCCATATACATGGCCCAAAATGCTCTATCAATGGAAAGTTTGAAGTTGCCAATTTCAGCATCCATTCGATCCAGGATTTACGCATGGGCCTTGCCGAAATTATATTTTTGTTTCTGCACGAAGAAATGGGCAAAAAGGGGGTTGGGCTGGTTATGTGCTGGGCTTTTTTTTTCCATCTTAAGCCATCGATCTCTGGTATAAATGATTCTACCAGTTAAATAGTACCATTTGATTCTGCCCGATAAAAAAAAGTATAATCTTACATTGTTCTTTTCCTGGCCAGAAAACATAATTTCTAATTTTTTGGGGCTTGTAGGATTAGAAATTTGAAAGTTCATAATTAAACCCTAATTTGGATTTTAAATCAGATTGATTACTAAAGATCAGTAAGGTCCCATGATTGAGAAAATTTAGGAGAGGTGCTATGCTGACATGTTATCTCGAGTACAGTTAAGTATGGGGATTCAGAGGCCCCATAGTCCGTTTTAGACTAAGAGAGATGGGATTAGCTTTACCGTGTAATTATGAATAGCTTTTATGGCCTGAAGAAATCACTGTCACAGCAGATTCCTTTCCATTAATTAAGATTGGATCCACATACATACATACATACATACATACACACACATATATATATATATATAAGCGTTTCATGGGGCCCAAGAGAATTAACCTTTTCTCCTTTTTTTGATTATGATGCAATGATGTCTTTTAGAGACATTAGTCGCACTACCTTAATTACTTAGTGAATCGAACTGCCAATGATGTAACTATCACCTAATACCCGACTCATCCAATGTGATTGAGTCTATAATTACATCGACCGATGGTTTATATATATATATATATATATATATATATATATTCGAGCGTTTATTCGAAACATCCGAACACTACCCGGTGTCTTGAGACACTGTCGGGGCTGGCCCTCATCAATGTTAGTTTATTTTATAAATTTAAGGGGAATATTGTAAGGGAATATTTTCCCAACCTACACGATCATCACGGCACATATATATTTTAATAAAATGAACAATAAAATAAAGGGATCATGACAGAAACTGTCATTCAATTTTGTCCGTTTTGCCTTTTTATATTCATGTTAATTGTAATTAATCACTTTATTTATTCATGCTAACGCGAACTCATGTGATCACTCGCCCGCTGGTTTGTGTACGTTTATTATTATTATAAGAACAACCCAATAGCTTATCGAGAAGTACAGGAAAAAGAGAGTCGTAAAACATATAAAGAGTATATCACTAATAAAAAATAAACTTAACATATATTATTTTAGTTATATATCGAGGATATTAATAATAATGCACTATATCTCATATATCATCTTTAATGCCATATTTAACTTGCCACTTCTTCGTTTACAAGTTATATATGTATGCCCTAATGTTAATTAATTTGTATTTAGTAGTTCATTCGGATCTTATATATACGCACTGCAGTGGCTCATGCTATGCATCTCTATAATCACAAAGAATCTTAAGATGTCCAATCGATTCTATATATTTGAAAAAAAAAGTAATTACAGTTTTTTTAAATATATTTATACATGTTTTTGGAAGATAAATTAATGTATTTCTTTTTTCCATCATTGAATATTGTTATGTGTGTGTGTGTGTGTGTGTGTGTACGTACGTTTCTGCTCTTATCTCATTGTTGTATCTCTCAGACACGACAGTAAGTAAAGTTAATTGGTGGCCAAACATGCAGGGGTTTGCTGGGTTTCTCAGAGTAATGTAGCCAAGGAGATCGTTCTTGGTACGAATATTCTTGGTCAGATTTCAAATGGCGCCAGATTTCTCCTCCCCCTTTTCACCTAATCCTCCAATCAAATTGTGAATTAAGTGTACATTAGGTTAAAATCTTAAGTGATCTGACCTAACCCTTTGCACGTAAAGTCATGCACGAGGCCATTCTGTTTGTCTCCCCTCAAATAAGGAACATGCTTTATATGCTAAATACAAAAAAAAAACAAAAAAAGCTCTGCATGGTCAATAGTTTTTTTTTTTTGGTCCAGTCAATTAGCCACTGAATTCTGTTTGCCCTAATTAACTAGAGTGAATCAACCAAATTACTTGTGGAGAAAGGGGTTCGAGATAACTAAATTCTTATCACTTAAACTTTCAATACCCTTTCATTTCCCTTCTTGTCATCCATCATATAGTCTTTATAACTGAAGACACTCGACTAATAATCATAATTAAATGTAAATCTCCGAATTTCTCAATTATTTAGATGCTCTTTATTGTAGGGACGCTGTTGTTGTCGTGGCGTGGATTAATGTACCTGCCTCCATCACATTGCGACGAGATCAGTTAAGACCAGAGCTAATGATAATAATAAGAGTGCTAAATTAACGGCAAGGGGAGAGAGATTTAAAGGAATTCACGATGGACGGACACAACAAAGTAAGATGTAGAATGCTGCACGGTAGCCTCTGCCAGATGCTTCATCAGATGTCGTGTTCTGCGCAGAAAAATTGAATGTGTGCTTATAGGTAATCGACATGAACAGCTCATTCAGCACTCCTCCTCTTTAAATGTGGCCACAACATTCGAATATTATCTATGGAGAAAACTATCAATTGAGAGAATTTTACTCCTTAATCAATCCGACTAAATCGAACCATGCATTAGTGACACTAGATTAGAATTAAAAAGACCATCTGTGCTGCTGCATACCGAAAAAATATATATAATTATATATATATGTATGTATGTAGAGCCAATAGTGATCATTCTGCGTGCAGCCACTGTGAGCTCTTCTTTCCTGCTCTGAAAAAGCATATTCCTTTACATGGGTGGAACAGAACAGATAATGTAAAATTTCATCGCATGAATCAAATCATATACATGCACGTAGCCTCTCGTTGTCACAGCTTGCAGCTTTACCTTCAATGATACGCTTTGCCTGGCCAGACTTACTTCTCCTCACTATCCTATATTTCTGTGGTGAATTCCATTCATCTGGTTCTTAATAAGATAAATAAAAATGATAGGTACAGTTGAGATTACGAGATGTAATTTCACATTGGGATCTCTTCTTCTTCTTCTTTATAAACCAATCGAAATATTTAATATGGTCAGTAATTGAGCATGTCATCATGTTTACTCATACACCGACGAACTCAAATTTAAGTTTCTTCTGTTGGATCAGGGCCAAACTTTTATATGATTTCCAATTTTAGTAGTTTGTGAGGAAGAGACAAACTATACATTATCAATCAGACATTCAAACGTGTTGATTAAACATTTTGAAAGAGCCTTCACCTTACTTAGAAAGCCACTCTGGTGGGGTTCGCTATCAAATTAGCAATACATGCATGGCTGGAACTTTATCAGATATACGACATATATAACAGTAATTCATTGCTCAATCATGGAGGCATTGAGCCCACATAAAGTCACTTTGTGAGGAAAGATAGTGCAGCTGGCTGTCATCCCATGCCCAGCCAGAGAGAGAGAGAGAGAGAGAGATTTATTTCTGTAATCGAATTTCTTGTGGTTCAAAACAGACGGAGATAACTAATAAAAATTGCATCGACCGAACTGAACAGTACTTGTTCCGAGCTTTACTGTCACCGTAAGCCAGCATCTCGTATATTTTTAACTCATAAGTACGATTGGTTTGGTGTACAATCTTCGTTCTCGAATAAATAATTAACGAGTCTCCGAATTATATGGCAAAGGGAATCTATCTCCCAACATGCTTAGGAAATTATTGGACGCTCTGGAAGATCACCTCAAATTGCCTAAAATGTGGGCCCCTGTATTGCTCCACTCGACACCCTAGGTGGGGTTGATAAATCAACTGTTGTGCACGCCATTGCTCAACTTGACTTCTCTACAATCAGGAGTACTTTCGTGAACAACGAACTTATTCGCATCATCTAAGATGCGAACATGTTAGGGAATTAATGGCTTCTTTAAAGGACGAATTGGATAGATTGATCGATGGGTGGACTTAAGAAGCAAATTTCCATGATATTTTAATCTGCTTGATATGTAATTCTGGCATGAAGTGAACTCTGAGTAATGAAAGGAAAAAAAAAAAAAAGACAGAACCGAGGTTGATTGATATTCTGTATCGGAATCAGCAAGGTTGGTCCTTTTTTGTGCGCATTATTAATATATAAAGCCCTTAATAGGCCATACATACGAAATCAACCGCATTTCTCTTTCGCTTTGTCCTATTATAAGTAAACAAGGGACAAAGAGAAGCAAAGACAGAACCCTAGTACTGATGGATTCTTCTTCCATGAATTCGCAGAGGAAGAAGAGAATTAACAGGGGGGCTTGGACCGTGGAAGAAGACAGAAAACTTGCCGAAGCCATTGCTGTTAACGGGGCGAGAAGGTGGAAGAGGATTGCAGCCATCGCAGGTTTCTTTCAGATCATCCAAAATGTCTCCTCATGCATCGACGGAACTGGCTTCTTTCGAGGCGGAGATAATTTCTCCGGCTAAGTTTTCAATTTCTGATTCTTCTTGCAGGTCTGAATCGGTGCGGGAAGAGCTGCAGGTTGAGGTGGATGAACTACCTTAGGCCCAACATCAAGAGAGGAAACATATCTGACCAAGAAGAGGATCTGATACTCAGGCTTCATAAACTCCTGGGCAACAGGTGACTTCCCTTATGATCCATTTGCAGCATTCAAGGAGCATGTTATTATGTAGTCTGAAATTACAATGGGAAAATTTTCCCCCTTTTGAATTGCTAGGTGGTCTTTGATTGCTGGAAGACTCCCCGGCCGTACAGATAATGAGATTAAAAACTACTATAATTCTCATTTGAGCAAGAAGATAAGACCTCAAAACGAGAAAAAGAACCAACTTCCAAAGGATCAGAACTCCGTGGCTATGACAAGCGAAGAGAAGGTCTATGTTGAGGCGGCAACAAAGGGCAAGACATCGGGTGGAGGTGAAGACCCCGGAGCCTGCCTGAACATGGACGAGTTGCTTGATTTCTCGACGCAGAACCGCTCGGACTTTGACTGGGTCAACTGTTTCCTGTCAAATGATGGAGGAGTATTTTCTAGACGAGTTTGATGCGTTTGATCACTTTTGATTGGGTAATTGAGGCAAATTGAGTCAATTATACAAATGTTGATACTAGGGTTACCATACCCGAGCAAACTAGAGGGGAACGAATGGTCACTTCTCTAAATGAGAAAGTGCTGGATTCGAGGGATCTTCTTTTAGTATAGCTCTCGATGGTGTTGGACAATGAATATCATGTTCTCAGTGACTTCTTCTTGCTTGTTATATCTAGATGGTGCGCAATAATTATTTTAAAAAAAGGGGTAGAATCTTGTTAAGGTATAATTATTGCGCACCATTTGGTATAAACCATTTGGCATAATAAACCTCAAATAATCCATTCACTAATGGGTTAAAAGAATCTCAATTATGCACTTTCTCCATCATTTTTATTTTATTAAGAGAAATTAATAGTAATTCTCAAATATTTATTGAACGCATAATTTTCGGTGAAATTACTTACACATATATTGCATATGAATTTATCTAAATCCATTAGTTTTAAAGTGTTCATGGATTTGGAAGGAGTAAACTCTAAGTTATAAAAAAAAAAATCTAAAATGGTGCATCTACAAGGTGTCAATTACACCTTTTTATGTGTGTTTTTTCTACTGTACTTCCCTTTTGAGGAGTCTACCTGCCAAATTTCCCCCCTTTTTTTCCATCTTTTTAACACCGTTATGATTATCACCAGCCTGGATCAAGAAAACAGCAACAAAAAGTGGGAAACCTTAATGATAAAGAATCATCATTGGGTAGCATCATGAGGAATCAGCAAGGATGTACAAAGGCAGATCATATGTTCTCTTTCTTCTTTTCTTTTCTCGATGGAATCGGGTATATATGGATTTGATTCATTATTGTAATATCTACTTTGGACTGTAGTTTTTGATGCTGGCCAGCCGGTATAGATTCTTCAGGAGAAACAAATGAAAGGCAGAAAAGCATAAGTGTGTGAATGCGTAGGTTAGAAAGATTGAAATTGAGAGTATCATTTTAATGCCTTTCATCGAAAAATATTAATAGCTATTATGCATATCATCTCGGTCGTAACTGGTTAAAGGCCAGTAGCGGTATTGAATGAAACTGTGCAAGGGATTGAGTATTTTTAAAGTAATTTACTCGAATTAGACTGCGACTTCTTACAATTTAATCATATATCTTTTAAAATAACTCTTTCAGTTTATATATATAATTATATAGTATATCTGAATCTTAATTTTAATAAACTACTAACAAAGGCACTTAATGATACAACACCACATAACACATGAATCAAATTTTGCTGCATGATTGTCGTAGACAAAGGATTCATAGAGAGCACTCGCTGCGATGAGACATGAGGCAATTCGTGACCTACCTGCCCTTTTGGTGTATTGGGCAGATTCATCCCGGATTTAGCAGCACATGGGCAGAGAGGGAATTTTGGCTTCAAAAGCTCTACAAATTCTTTTCAAGCCCCTTCTTTAACCCTTCCCACGCCCGCACCATAAGTCAGAATCATTCCACTCGATAATGCAATCAACATCGCACTTCTTAGCCCGTACGGGTCACTGTTTGTCGCTTCCATTTGGCTGTAGTGCCGTACTATTATGTAGTGCGTTTTTTCTTAGGATAAGAACTACCTTAAGATTTAAATTTTAGGTTTTAAATCTTATAAATTAAAAAAATTAATATATATATATATATCAAACCAAACCCTTAACTATTTACAATGCAGTTCAAATTTGAATTAATGATTCTCCAGTAAGATGTTTTCAAAATATTAGTTCATGCCGACGGAGAAAAAGTAGATAATATCGGATAAGGGTAGAATCATTCCGGCAAACAGCTGTAAGCCAAAACCCCTTCACGATGATAAGTCGCACCATTGGCCGCCTCACCCGCAAGGATCCACTAATCATGGACATAACAGCCGTGCCGTTTGGGTACTGCAATCGACTGCGTCCGACTTATCTTCCCCCCACGACGTCTCATCATCATTGGGCCGCTGATTAATTGCTTCCCAAAGGAATCAGTGCTCATATGCACTTCACCCGTACGTAGCCACCTACCGGATATTGCCTTGACGTCCTGAGATCATTACTATAAAGCCCTAAAAATTTGTGTTTTTTTTTTTTATCATACAGAATTAATTAGTCCCGGTGCTATCTCAATAAGTTTCATTTGTCTTTCGGATATCAATATGCGGCAAAAATTGTATTTAAATTTCAGGGAGGAGAATAATGAAGTTGTTGAGAATTAGAGTACGCGTCCTAAAAAGGAATTTCGCTATATGAAATAGCACCATTAACAAATTGAGAAAAATTTCTTGAGTTAATTGATCTGTGGATTGGCCTCTCTGTATACTTTTTTAATAAAAGAGATTAGTAATCTACCCGAAAATAAAGATAAAAAGGGTAAATCACTCAATGATTTTTTATGAGAATTAAATTTAAAATTAATTATTATATATACACATATATATGATTCAAAATTTTAATTTATTTCCTATAAGATGTAGGAGGTAGCCTTTAGAATAATTTACGAATTGGGAATTACTATTCCTCTGCAAAGATTATGGGCACACTAGCGAGCTCAGAGACATTCTCTTTATAAGGCTTCACTCCCATAAAGAGCCCTCTGAGATATTAGCTTTCGTGCTTTGCTCAGCATTTACACCCGCAAAAATTAAAAGAAAAAGAAATTGAGCATGCATGTCCCATCCGTACGAGCACTGAGTTTCGGAGTTGTCTTTTCAGAAGATTGTCATGCTTGAGCCAAAAATCCAAATTGATCGGTAGACGGTGTGGTTCATATATCTTTTATATCTAAATTGTCACGGAAATGGCGTAGATGCTCTCTGAGACGATGGATGCTGTCCTGATCTCCTCGCCAGCCTCAGCTTTTCATCTTGGCAATGCTTTCGTCAGTTTGATCTGACAATGACAACACCCTCTGATATAGATCGAGTGAGTACCTAACATTAAAGATCGGGTGGCACTGGCAGTGGTGGCCTTCTATGGGGGCAAGATCGATCTCTTAACATTAAAACATCATGCTGCAACAACTACAGCAAGTGTAATTTGTTTTTTTTTTTCTCCCTCGGAAATTTAGTGCAATGTCGAGTATGGGGATTGAGAGAAGAATAGGGAAGGATTCAATTACCGCGGCGGGTTCTAGCACCCTCACGGAAAATGTTTGCGATAGGTTGCGTGCCATTTCCGTGAGATTTTTCCGATAGACACGTCTCTCGGAAAATCTCACGGAAAGTTGTCGGCCGGAGAATGCCCGTAGATGTGTCTCTCGGAAACTGCTCGGAGTGTTTCCTAGAGAATTCGGAGACGTTTGTCTCTCGGGAAGTCTCACTGGAAAATTACCTATGATTTATTCTCTGGTCTCCAAAAATTTGCGGCAGACTTCATCTCTCGCAAATCGATAGGGAAAAAGAATGAATTTCCCTCTGAAAATTTTCCGATAGTGAATGAGGGGTTGTCATCCCTCGAATATCCACTTTTTTTTGTGCATAACTTGAATTCAAGATTAAAATGAGATGCAGAGACAACACACCAAGGTAGATGTGGCGCAAGTCGTGTACAGGGGCAATGTATAGATAGCATGAAGGTGAAAAGGAGACATGTTGGTCGTATGAAGATATATTGAGCAATTTTCTGACACTTAATTCATGGATTATATATATATATATATGAAGAAAAATTTCTGTAACTATTTATTTTCTTTTTCCACATTCCTTTATTAGGTTAACGGGCGGACCCTCTTTGTGGGAAAAAAAAAACCAATACGCTTGATTCGACAAAATTAATTCATCTCGATTGAAAAGAAATTTGGCGACTTGTTTTCAGCACTTGGCCATGTGTGCATAAGAAACATAAATTCATACTCGCAATTATTGTATACATGTGCAAGATAATTGCTCGAAAGTCTTGATGGAGATCTCGATGGAAGTGGTCACATGATTAAGAATTGGCGTATCAAATCGTATGCCATAATTCCATCATCTTTTTAATCACTTTATTCCCAAATTTTCATGTATCATTTTGAATTTATCAACCTCCTTAATAAATGAAAAGCTTTTTTTTTTAAAAAGCAATCAGTAATTATTAATATTTTTCCCATATCTATAATTTATTTGTAATTATAATTATGGGAGTAGCTAAATTTTCTATAGGGAAAAAGAAAAAGGCAATATGTATGATTGCCTAGTGCCTATGGGGAAGTGGGGTCAATGCCATTACCTTTGTCCCTTCACAATAATGCACCATTTTGTATCGTCTCCCACGACAACTAAACAGTACAGCTTTTCTACTGTACAGCCAGTACATATTTTTTTTTTTCTGGTTTTGATTTCTGTGATTATTATTTTTTCATTCGATCCCCTGAAATAAGATCGATGCTACTTATGATGTTTAGGTTACGAAGCAAACATGACAAGCACAAGTTGTTGTTCACACTTGTACTCTAACTAGGATTTGCATTGCCATGATGAACAAATTACTAGTTTAAGACTCCAAAAATATAAAAATATATGAATTTGAGTATAAACCCCCCAAAAAAAATTGTGAATGGTTCATGTTTACCCGTGTCCTTTGAATATGAAAATCCATGGGAAAGTAACTCAGTATCATGTACAAGCTCTCCCTGTCTAATTATTAGTGCCCCGCAAAGTCTAAAAAATGAGGATAATAATGGATGTTTCTTTTCGTATAACTGTTAAAGTTAAAACGTTATTGACCATTCTAGCCGATTACATTGAAATTTGTGACTTCCTCGGCCTGGCAGTATACCAGATAATGCTAGTGAAGATCGACTTGTAGAAGAGTCAAATTCGGCAGGTGCATGCACCAGAAGGCAGTTTCTCGGAAACCCGATAAGCGCTGGAAGTTCTAGGATGGCTTTGGACTTTGAGCGGCACTGATTGAGTGCGATGTACAGCCGGTGAAGTGCTACGAAGTCAGGGGCGGAGGACTGGGTCGAGCTTAGCTGAGCACGAGGTCGGTATTTCATTTTACACTCCCGGATACATTCGGAGTGAATCTATATATATATATATATATATATCTATCTTAGTGGTATTAAGGGTATCTCTTAGGCATGCGGATAGGCACATATATATATATACTGTTAGCTACGCATAAAGCTGTACGTATAAGGCACCTTTGTTAGCCTGAGGGTCTAATTCTTACGTAAAACCCTATGTTGATTTTAATATGAACTTGGGCCTACGCTATTTTGCCTTAAGATACACCATTGCCACACCTTAATTTTTTATGGAATAAATCAAAATTAAAAGAAAAAACACCCCATAGATGGATGTGTTGTCAAAGGAGAATCTCGTCTGTGAATTAGGGTTTCCGTCTCGCGGCACGATGAGAAAGAGCTCCTTATATTAATATAATTAGTAATAAATGTGTGATGATGGCAATACGTACAAGCGATTAATACCAAATTAGAATGACAGAAGAAATAAAGTCCATTTTACCGTGTTCTCGGTCAGTGTGTAAAGCTTTGGCACGTCAATCTTGAGTTGAATTCACCCTCCCCCTTGTCGACAGATTCTCCACTTCATTCATTTGGTCAAAGACGAGACCGTGTTTTCATCGGAAACTATCCACCAACATATCGTACGACCCTCAGTTATTTTAATATGCAAAGGCGGGTGGTCACCGAAGATTTCACCCAGGAAATTAGGGGTCGACCCAGAAATAAATGTCTCGATCGTCGACATGTAATTTAGCATCAACCGATGACGACAACAATTAATTTTGCATTAATTATTCATGCTAATAATAGGATATCGTCTCTTGTCGCACAATAATGTGGCCACGATTTAATATTGCAATCTGCACAGATAGTACGTATCGAACAGATTTCTCAGGATAAATATTCTTTGGTCTTCCTTCTGTCTAGGGCCAGAACGGAAGGTACTGTTGGGTATGCACAATTAAATTGTTAAATATATATATATATATATATGCACACACACACAAAAGCAACATATTTAACAAAATAAAATGAAAACCAAAATGATATTCTATTTTTATGATTATCTTAAAAATAAGAAAGGGGTTATAATTACAAAATGAGTGAAATTACTTTATTATTTTTGTAAATGGACACTAAAATATTAAAATACCATATTCAATTCATATGTTCATCGTAACATTAAGTCCTCCTTATTAACCCACCATAACAGATGTGCCCATGTGGCACTCATCTACTTGTCCACTGTGTAGGTATTGATAGATAGTGATTTACACGTGTTTAACTGCAGTTGACAGGTAGGACTTAATCATGCAACGAAACCAAGCATTTTGAGCCGAATATGACATGTTAAAATTGTTGGATCCTACTTATAAAAATAGAACATATTTTAACGTTTTATAATGTAATATCTATAATTATCCATCTTTTTTAATTTTTGAATGAGTTTAAATTCCATCCACATGGGAGAAAATCCACCACATCTCAAGCCTTCAAAGTACATAGCTAAACCCATTCACTTTGCTAAGATTCAAATAATTACATGACTTTGGTCCCGTTACTCGTCGGAATATACACATTTATTTATAAATAAATATATATTATATATAATTCAGGGAATATATATATATATAATATGATAAAAGGAAAGAAATGGGTTGAAATGAAGTGTGTAAAAATGAAATAACAAGTACTCCACCATTTTATTTTCTTTGATTATACATATGGATATATATATATATTACGTACAAATACGTGTTCCATTGGGATGGAATTTTTTTTAATCATTTTGACAATTTGCGTTCTTATTGTAATTTTTGCACGAGAAATTAGGAAAAAGGAGGGAGGAGTCAACACCCGTCAAATGAAATAAATATGTTATTCGAGAAATGAAATTTTGTGGAGTGGATGAGTTCACCTGTACCCCTTCCATGCACCCCTCTGCTGTCCTTTTTTTTTCTAACTCACGAGCACCCTATGAAATAAAAAAAAGGACATGTTATTATATTTTTATTTAATTTATGTTGCATTTTTAGGAGCCGAGATCGATTGATTTTTATTTTCTTTATTTTCTTTTTTTTACCACAATTCAATAGAACGAATAATTTTGTTTTTTTAGAAGATGTTTCAAAATACTTATGCCACCACCACCACCACGTATGTGAAATACGAAAATTTCACATTTATTTCGATGCACATGAGAATGTGAGGTGAATCGAATCTATGACAACCACGTGACGATCCAGTGATCCCTTTTTTTCCCCGTTTGTCATCTTCCCCTCTTCCCTTTCCAAACTAAAAGGGACAGGGCTTATGCCCCCATCCCCCACCACACATAGAAAACAATAAATAAATAAAAAACAATATGTTAAATATTTTTACCAAAAGGGGCCCCAATTTGTCTTCTTTAATTTCTTGCCCCTTAGCAGCCTTTTTGCTACAATATAGATAATAATTTGCATGTATTTAGTAGGGCTCAGGCTTTCTAGACCCTCCTCTCATTGCACAATCATACTCTACAGCCCGCCCCATGACAAAATTTTTTTGAAAGAAAAAAAAAACCATTTTCCTTTTGTCGACTGACCTCTGGCAAGGCCACCTCTCGCGTGTACATCCCACATGTATCTATACAACTTGCATATGCAGACACACATGATAGGCTCTAGACAAGCGGAAAAGAATCGCAAGGACAGAGCCAGAAATCTAGGTCTCTGGAGGGTAAAATTCGCGAGGTGGAAGGGATAGAAAGGTGAAGTTGTGAGATCCAAGCTTACATCTTAATCAAGCTCGAATCCACTCATTCGGGCTTAGACAGCTTGCTGCAACGAACGTGGGATGGACTGGGCATTGGATGGTGGTTAGACAAGTTGGGACAAGAAAAGCGCCTCCGGTCGGATGTCTTCAATCATAACAATACACCCATACATGTGTGTATATATATATATATATATATATATACGTGTGCATGTGGACTTTTATATACCCGTGTGTATGTGGACGGTTTATAGATAGATAGAGAGAGAGATTAAGATGTGTTAGTTGAGGTTCTCTCTCTTTTTTCTTCCACTGAGAAGGGTAGATGACACAGTGGACTCGCATCATACACGGTCCATTTATAAGCTTCCTCTTAAGCTTCAGGTTTCAAAATCTCTCTCTCTCTCTCTCTCTCTCAGTATTCTTGAAAGAGAGAGAATATCAAAACATCTTCTTGTTCCGCTGTGCTCTTGAAAGAGAGAGAGAGTATCAAAGTATTCTTCCCAGTCCACATGTATTATAGACACACATTTGTCTATCGAGCTGGAGCGGCAGCTTACCGGTGAACAATCAAGTGTGAAGACTGAAGAATACAGCGGTCAAGTCGAGATGGAGATAAACAACGAGAAGAAAACCAATTCTAGGGTATCTGAGTTCAACAGAGGGGCTTGGACAGCCGAGGAAGACCGGAAACTCGCAGAAGTTATCGCAGTCCACGGTCCAAAGAGGTGGAAGACGGTTGCAGCAAAAGCAGGTAATTCAACCAATCGACCTTCTTTGGTTGACTCGTTGATGTTTTCTCAAGCCTTCCTTGTAATTTTCTCCGGATGAGCAAAAACAAGTCGACGGACAATCTTGTTACTTCAGTAGAAAGTAGTTAATTTATCTCATTTGGATTCTGAGTAGTGAGCTCCTTGCAGGGTTGAAGCGGTGCGGGAAGAGCTGCAGGCTGAGATGGTTGAATTATCTGAGACCGAATATCAAGAGAGGCAACATAACGGACCAAGAAGAAGATTTGATCCTTCGGCTCCATAAACTGCTGGGAAACAGGTCAGTTACCATACCCAAAAACCCAACGGAACAGAGAGAAACTTGAACTCGAGGAGAGAAGAAAGGTTGCTGTTATTTGTCATTCGTTTTGCACAGTACTTGATGTGTGCATATATGTCTTGCATATCTGATCAGGAACATCTGCGTTCTCTTTTAGGTGGTCGTTAATAGCGGGAAGACTGCCCGGTAGAACAGATAATGAGATAAAGAATTACTGGAATTCTCATTTGTGCAAGAAAATAGACCCGAAACAGAAACCGAATCGTGCTGCCAGACAGGGCAGCTCCAGGGTCGAAAAGGCACCTCAACTAGCAGAAAGTAAGGCAGACACAGCGATGGAAATAAAAGATCGGAGAACAACTGTGGCTACAGCGACCTCTGAGGGAGAGGAAGATTCATCGCTGAAGCTATCCCACCCATCGTTCGACAGTAAGGCGGACGATGATTTCTTTGATTTCTCCAATGAGAGTCCACTGAGTTTGGAGTGGGTCAGCAGGTTTCTCGAATTCGATCTGCTTCATCATCAATTTTGAGAAAAGCTGCAAATGTCTGTGCCCCTCTTTGATCTCGCTCTCATGTTCTTGCACGTATGAATCAATCAAAGATGTCGTGAGAGTTCTCTTTTCGAGAATAACGATGTAAATTGACCCAATAAAAAGGCGTAATTTCATCACCAAGATCATACTACGGATGTGTATGGTCGGGGCGGATGAGAGCCGCGTTTATATATAATCGATCCCCATATTATAACTAGCCCTTCCAATCCATCCACCGCCATCGACTACCACTGCGTAAGGCTGTTGATATTATCATGTGATTGATTGACGCACTGCCTCCCATATTTTAGAAAGTTATCTCCAAGATCCATCTTATTCACCTACATATGTGATTGCAGTATACATGAACATGCGGAGTATAGACTCGGAACATGGGAAGGGAACATGTCGATTACATCCACTTAAGGTGGCCCAGGTTGTCCCTTTCAACCGGCACGTTAATCCTTCATCATTAGACGCAGGAAGAAAATTCAAATACAAATATTTATAAAGTGCTGCCAATTGCCCATCAAAGTGGACGGGTCATGTGACCGACGTTGATGGATGATTTTGAAGATTTTTTCTTAATAAAATTGAGAAAATTTGTAGCATAAAAGATTTTATTCCTCCCCATGATGGCTAAGTGTAAGCTTATGAGCCGAGTTGGTAGTAGTTCAAAATATTTTTATCATCTAATAGATGAAGTGTCATGTAGGGAAAAAAACTTTTATTTAATGAATCGAATTGATTTCGATACAAACTAATGAGAATTAATAAAATTACACTTACCAAAAGAAATAAATAGGTAAAGTTGGAGCTGGAAAATGGTATAAAAGGGAAAGCAAACTGACTATAATTAAGGTTGCACAAAGGCGAAATCAGTACATGTTTGGCATTGCGAACGACTTGTCACCTGAGCACTCAAACAAATATACCGAACATCCATCTCGATTTGGCTTCGAGTATGGTTAACTCATTCCCTGGGAATGATACCAATTGGACAGTGAATTTTATTCAATCACCCACCTCGATCCCAAAATTCCTTTTACAGATGCCATCAACTCAACCCACGTGTCTTAGATATTTGGCATCTAGTAGCTCACTTTTTTGGGATGCAACCATGGAGTTTATTTGGAGGGCAAAAGGGAGAGAGGGAAGGGTCGAAGAAAAAGCAGTCGAAAAAGGGCGACGATGATTAAAGTGAAAAAAACAACCCCTCCCTCCCTCCCTCCCCAATTATTACGGGCGCCACTTAGTTGGCTGCTTAAGTAAATAGCTTCATCAACTTTGCGCCAGAAAACACGAATCGAGATCAACGATCGGGGTAGATATCTTCGTTAAATATGAACTCTGACAACTTTTAAAAGTTTAATACGAATTTTTAAGTGCATCTTGATCTTACACTAACTGTATTATAGGCCGTTTATTGAGCTTAGTATAACGTTCGTTTTCTCGTTGAACCCTCCAATAGTACATTGTTCTATGTAAGCACCATGTAATCTATAGAGAAACTGACATCGCATGTAGGATGATTTGATGAAAAAATAAGCGTCTTGCTAATGTTAACAAACAACACACAGTTAATACATGATTAGGAAACTTGAAAAGGTTCGTGATAAGTATGAGAAAGTTATCAAAATTTATATTTGATTGAAATCGATTTATGAAATATTATAAAAGTCTTTAAATGGTTATATTTTTAAATTTATAAATCTCAAAATTGATATTATTTTTATACGGATCTTAAAATCAGTTTAATGCTGTAGATTGCAAACCCAAAACACGTGATTAAGTGCAATCCCCACTGATTTCCTAAAGTGCGATAATATGACANTCGCCAATTTACGGTTTAATTAGAATATGTTCCCTATAAATAATAATAATATATTTAATACAATAATATAACTCTTATCGGAGATAAAAATAAAAGAAAATATATAATATTAATGAAACTTTTTGTAATAGTTTAATGTAGTTAGATTCTTGTGGGACTCCCATGAATATAAGATGGAGAAATCCAACTATCTGCCCAAAAATTACAAAAAAGAACAAAAACTTTTGGGGTCCATTTGTAAAAATAAAGATTATATGAACATCAGTTACATTACAATTTCTTTAGGAACATAACGATCTGGCTCAAAGTTTCAGGGGCTAACTAACTGTTCATTTTCACCTCAAGTGGAGTCCTCAGATTTAAATTTACAACTCTTCCGTGTCGTATGAATCCCGTCCTGGTCCAGAACAATTTACATGCGGATCGAAACGCTTCCAGGTTTCCCCCTAGAGCAGACAAGGAAATGAACCGACACTTTTGATTCGTACCATCGGGACTGTTCGATTTCATTCTGGAGGCTTCATATGATTGAATGGGCTCTTGCCAATATCAGAGTTGCTAGCAGCTCCATAGCTGCCAAGCCCGGCTCGTTACATGGGAAGTGATGGCTGAAGTTCAATATTCGAACGCGTTTGATGCCACGGCTCATTGGTGAGACCATGATGCCACACAGATCAGCGGTCAACTCGGCCTGATCGTTCGAGGTAGACGAGAACACGGAAAGAGGAGCAATTCCTGCCTGAAAAAATGCCGGTATCGTCCATTGTCAACGATGTTATCATCGGATTTCAACGACAATTGGTTCCTTATCAGCTGCTCCCGCCTACGTACGATACTCGCGCTGAAGGGTGAACCCCTTTCTCCTCACCCTCTTCCGCAGAGGGAATGGAGATTCCGATTTCTCGACCAATACGTTTTCTGTTTCCAATAAATCTCTTCCATTTTCCAGTGTCTCGTGCACACCTTTTTCGGTTTCCCATGAATACTAACAGCCCTTTAGATGATTAGAAAATGCCACAATAGAACAATAACACAACCCGTCCCCCGCCCAGAACTGCAATGACAAGATGGTAGCCCACCACAGGGCTTTCACGGATCGATTTCTATCATGTAACATATTCTTTTGCACTGAACAAATATGACCAAGAATTCTTCTTACAGTGTGGATCATTGAACATTTAGGAATTCAATGTTGCTGTTCTAACCAAGGCTTAACGGATTACTTCTCTTACCAACAGAGTCCCAGTACCAGTCAACAACTAAAATCCCTTTAATCGATTTCATTCAATTGCTTAGTCGAAATATATATATACATATGTGTGTTTGTGTGTGTATACAAGTATGAATATAATGAGTTCATTGGTTTCCCGAACCTCTGAGTTGGTGGCTTAGAATTCGCTATCTACCTTAAAGGACATTCTTCCCAGAAATGGATTGAACATTACGTCCTCCTCCATCCGCTTTTGGTGTCATCTTTTATATTGGCTGGGCTGCAAGCTTGCAAGGACAAAACGGTACAATCATTACCTTGTTTCTTGAAGCTTTAAATGCATCCGATTAACAGACATGGAAGCCAGAGAAGAGGTGAAGGCATATGAAAGAGGGACAGAGAAAGAAGACAAGGAGGGAGAAGTAAGTCATTTTGGCAGTAGATAACAGTTGATCCGCAGCTTCCGTAAGAATTGGTAATGGCATGACCTAAAATTTCTTGAAGGAGAAGGGTTCCTTTTAGGACAAATCAGGAATTCTAGATGCAATGTGAACACCATCTCCTTATTAAGCCTGCTACGTGAAATCATGAGACAATAATGAGAACTCCAATTATTACAGACTAGACAATGATAGCGTCCACGTCTGTCATTCGGGGTATCAAATCGTCTTATTGGACACATGGAAGTAATCTTTCGGCTTCACACTGGGAAGAGTCTCATCAGTGACGTGAAATAACATTGATTGCTAAATTTTATGTTACAAGGGTCTTGTCAATTAAGACCCCAGAGGCTAGAATTGGCACGTGAATCTATAGGAAAGAAAGATGTTTCATTGGGAGGGAGTGACGTAACTCACCACGGTTTAATGCCAGTATGACACGCTATATTTACAGTTGGCTGGTGATGACTGCCGATGTTTAGCCCCATGCCATCGAACATGCGTAATTGACGATGAGCTTACCATCAAAGCCAAAATTCTGAGACAAACAGAGCAACACAGTCAACTGCAGGAGAAAGAGAAATGCAAGTGACAAGCAATATGGATTGACAAGATTTCAATCTTGGATATAGTTCGAAAGCCAAAGAAAGAGACAGGCTGGTGTAGTGGATGTACACGGGACAGTTCAAGAATATCTTTGTTTCACTAGTTGTTTCACTAGTAATAAGCCACTCCAAGCCTACTTTGATAGAGCTCAAAGAGGCTGGAAAATAACTTGACGGTAAAAAATAAGTCCCAAGCAGGACCAGCACAAAGTCTTAAAATTCCAACAGCCTTAACGAATGAGAACAAAGAATTGAAAAAGACAAGACAAAATAGCCAAACATCTAGAGCAGAATTCACACTCAAATATAGAGAACTGTATATACACCACATATAGGCAGAAACTGCAAAGAAAATCAAAATCACAGTCTAAGCAATCATGACATGCATTGAACTCAATAAATAATATAAAAAGATTCAAAACTCAAAGCAAATAAACATCTTGAAGGAACCCATAAACCTCTGACACCTAGCAGAAGAATTTCTCTGCAATTCAAGTCGTAATGAAAATGATTTTAGTCATGACATCTCTAAAATTTAAAAAAAAACTATAGAAAATCAAAAGGCATTCCAAACTGACGATTCATGTTACCTAACGACAAATAAGAAATAAACAGAGTGAGAAAACACCCACACGATGAAGACTTACATTATACAAGTCGATTACCAATTCGTCCAGATTCGGTGAAAAAGCACTGTTGACATACACGAACTGAAAAAAGACAGGGTGACAAGAAGTTCAATCTTCCCTGTTTTTGAAAAGATTTGATAGAAAATATAGACGATTAATTTATGAGCAATCTACCAATGTCTCACGATGAAGTTGGCGCCTCAGAAAGTCAATCACTTTGGCAAACTTGTCTGTCCCAGATATCTGTCGTCATGAATGATACAATTTCTACCCATGAGTGCAACCAAATGACAAGACCAATAGGGCACTGTCACATTTTCACATGAAAAAAATTGGGGCTTTCATGTAAAACCAGGAAAAACAAAAATCACAATAACCTAAAGGGCAAATATATCCCAAAATTGATACCCACAATCTGTGCAAGTGGAACTATCTCGGGCAGGACAGGCATATAAGAAAACTAAAGTGCCCCTTCAGATGCGTAAGTTCAGAAATCTCGCTGTAAATGAACATAAGTCATGGCAAAGAGAGGAAACAACTCAAAGATACCACACTATAATTGAATTATTATTCGGTAATCAGTACCGAAGCTCAAAAATCCAATCTTGAACAGAAGCCTAAAAAAGTGGTGAAATTTATGGATCGCTAAGAAAATACTGCTGAACCAAACAGTCCAATAGAAACCGATCTCATCAATTTTAATCAAGTAAATTCTCTCCGATTTGGCATCATTTTTTTGTCATAGTAATCTCACTACACAAAGAGCAGAGTAAGCAGAAAAGCTTTCTTTTCTTTTCTTGGTTTAAATTATATGCAATGTAATGTCTTCAGTTGAGCCTAATATTCAAACATAAAGCATTGTCTGTTTTTTTTTTTTTTCCTTCTGGCCAACTAAAGCATTGTCACATTGAAATCAGTATCTCCGCAGAATCTAAAGCATTACCTTGAACTTGGCCTGCTTCAGAATCGGGGCATCGCCTGTCGCTCTCAGGTGAACAACAACTGCCGCAGGATGAAAACAACAAAAAATCGATAATTTGCTGGAGAAGAATCACAAAAGCAAATCAATCGAGAGTCCCCAATCTCGATTCGTTCCAACAGTCGGCGGCTTCCGGCAACTCACCTTTTCGAGCTGAACTAGTAGAATCGGTTGCCATTCCGTACTGTCGAAGTCGGAGGACCTTCCCACACAAACTACGCGAGAATCGGCGGACACGGCAGATTCCTCGATGGAGGGGTTCCGGCCGGTCGGAGTCGGTTCGCGTTGACTATGTGGATCCGAGTCCAATGAATGGTAGAAGTCTCGGGAATGTACATGAAGAAGTCCATCTCCCGCAATCAGCAGAAGGCCCATCCAAGCCCGTGGGCCCAGAGTAGGGTGACTGACATATTCATTGTCGAAGATCAAATCAAGCACTTAACTCAGTCGTTCCAGCAAATCACCTCTCAATACGACAGTTCCTCTTCACACAGTCAGTCAAGTTCGGAGATGACGTGATGAATTTGGTTCGCTTGAGAAATTCTTCCATACATCGTGTTGAAAACTAGCTTTCGGCGATGGCGCTCGAATCAGTCGAGGCATACTGTCACAGAAGATTTATACGTGTATGCCGGGATGTTCGATCCAGTGTCAATGTTTTGAATGACGACAGTTCTTGCCCCTTAGCCCACGTGACAGAAAATTTCTAATTTTATTACTAAATTGACCGTTCCTCCACATACCCTTTTCCATAATTTATTCATATTTTTAATGGACGATCTGAAGTGGGACATTGAAAAATTCATTAAACTAAATTAGAATGAATCAATTGAAATAATTTAATATCGCTTCTTTTACTTCTAAAATCTCATTTCTAATCTTATAATAAAAAAAATCTGAAATTAAAAGAGTTTTGAACTGTGCATGCAGAAGATTCTGCTGGCCGGATGGAAGTGATTCCCCGTGTTATTACATATGTATATATATAGACACACACACACACACAGCGTTGATAGATGGAACTTATAATTATTAAATCAAGGCGGAGGTTCATCAAAACTCATTAATTAACACTCTTATCTTGTTTTATTTAATATGGAAGCATCTCTAATTCGCCCATGTCTAGGAGAGAGGCAAGGGACTGGAGATCCGATTCACAGAGCCTCAACCCATCGGGATTTAGATCGGAAGACGATGCCTGATTTATGATTTCACTGGACACTTTGTCGGGTTCTTCGTCGAGGCCGAGGAGCCTCGACAGGAATTGACCGTTGAATTCGAAATCTCCCGGCAGACAGCCTTTTCCGATTGTCGGATACGGCGGGACTGCAGCTTCCGGCATAGCGTCCAGCCTTTTCTTGCTGCCTGGCTCTGAATTTTCGATGGTATTGTCGGCACCGTTAGCCTGTCGGGCGGCTGATCCTTCCATGTGAGGAGATATATCGTTCTTCAGTGTCGCGGGGGAGGCCCGGTGGGAAGCTGAAGTGCTTACTGGGTGTCCCCGTACTTTCTTCCCTATGATGGTATTCCAGTAGTTCTTTATTTCGTTATCTGTTCGTCCTGGAAGTCTACCGGCGATCAGAGACCATCTGCAGCAAAAAAAATAACGATGTGCCTTCGCCATTGAGAAATTTGCAGGAACCAAAGCAGGAGCACAGCTTAGTGTCAAATCATGTTTGTTCATCAGCTTTATTGCTGTGTCAAGATATACGATAGTGCGGCTACGTTTCCATGAGAGAATCAAATCTATCCGACGGGGGGATCCTCCGGACGGGCTCTACCTCAAGAAACTCCACATTTGACCACGATCCGAATAACGACTCCAAGACTGTTTTCAGAGGAGAAGTAAATCGAGAAACCTGTTTCCGAGGAGCTTATGCAGCCTGATGATGAGCTCTTCTTCGTCCTCGCTGATGTTCCCTCTCTTGATGTCGGGTCTAAGATAGTTCAGCCACCGGAGCCTGCAGCTCTTCCCGCACCGCTTAAGCCCTACACCGGAGTACATACTTCGCTTAAGCAATTCATTTCGCTTCTCTGTATTCGTTGCAATCAATGCCTTTATGACTGAAAATGTCGTCCGTAACATTATAGAATGAGTTTGTCGGTGTGCACTGACCTGCTTTCTTTGGTACAGCACTCCATTTCCCTTCGCCATTGTCTCTGATGTAGTCTTTGAGGATCCTATCTTCCTTTTCGGTCCACGCCCCCTTGTTTAAGCCGTCCTTCGAACAGATCGGATTCCTGCCCATTTCCGTAATTTCACCACTGCCGGTCGTCGATCTTCTCCCCCGTCGTTCCTGTCTGATTGGAGTTACGACTCCTTCGATCGGATGATCAACCGGAACAGAGGCAGTCTTTCCTCCGTCTTTCTCGTTGTTTTCCTGGTTTT
The DNA here is from genome assembly GCA_900006705.1 of Sonneratia caseolaris. Taxonomy (NCBI): domain Eukaryota; kingdom Viridiplantae; phylum Streptophyta; class Magnoliopsida; order Myrtales; family Lythraceae; genus Sonneratia; species Sonneratia caseolaris. Next base: position 794,627 of record CXYZ01002951.1, read on the forward strand.
ATTTATCACTCTTGTCCGACGTACTTATATAGACCACATAGATCTGTAAAAAAAAAAATGACACGGCACCAAAAAACCGCATTTGGGCCGTGGCAATTTCGTGCCGTGCCGTGCCGTACTGCCGGAAAACATTGGTGCCAGCTCAAAAATTATAAAAAAAATACTTTTAATGAAAAGAAAATTATGAATTTTTGTTAAAAATTGATTAATTATATATAAATAATTATTTTTAAATAATTATTTTAATATTTTTATAATATTTAAATTAATCAATAAATTGTATTATATACCAATTTATTTTGAAATATTTAAAAAATTTTAAAATTATTTTTGTTTGAGTAGAGCTGGGCTTAGCGGCCCAAAGCATGAAAAATCCATGCTCATGCTAGAATTTTCAAGTCTACCGAGATGGTGAGCCATGTTAATATAATCCGAAAATCTTCATGCCCACCTAAAATGACAAGTTTATAAATACATGGAGAGAGGAAGGCAACATCTTTTTTTTTACCCCCTAAAAATTACGAAGAATATCTATCTATTTTTTTAATAAAAATGTTAAATGGATTAGTTTGGCTTGAAACCGGCCTGTCAAAATCAATGGGCGGCCTGGACCACTCCTAAATCGACCCCTAAACCGCTCTTATTAGGTAAATGGGTGATTATGAGTCGAGTTCAAGAAATAAACCAGTTGAATCGAAACCTGCCCGATACCAATTAGGAATTGGCACGGACTAGTACGAACCATAAAAATCTTACAAATTAACGGTTAGATTTTGTTATATCAATTTAAAAATTAAAAAAATCATTTAAAAAATGACCGGTTCATGGGTTAAACTAGCTCGAACCATGAATCGACCCGCTTATAAATAATTTCGGCACTATTCATACATGCATGAATCGTGAACCATAACTAGACTGGTGGCCTTCATGATATATAATGTACCGTCCGATAGATTAGATTAGTTAGTTGACATAATATTGAACAACATCGATATAAAAAAACTCAAGTATTTTTTTTTTTTGGTTTTTTTCGAATATAGCCAGAGAAAAAGTGGGGGAAATTAAAGTGAGGGGCTCTGACGTGTGAGCCTTCAGTAAATAGAGGCCCTGGGGTATTGAATTAATGAGTGAATCATACGACTCAACTGCCCTTCTGGCTCGCCCCTGTGTCCGGACGATTTGTCTGCCCCCTCCGCCGCTCACCGAGGCTAACTTTCTTACCGCTCTTGAAAGTTCGTTGTAACCCTAAGATAACAAATAATACACACACACGCACGCGTTATTGTCAATAGTTTCCCCCAAGTTCCACGTCGAAATGATGGGGCCATCGGATCGATCCGATCGGTGGATGGAATATATGATTCCTTCTTCCACACGGTCCGATGCCCTTGTCCGATCCATCGACGTACCCTACCGGTCGTGACCAATTAATTAATGGGTTGTGGTTCCTGCGCGTACGTCCTCGTACCGGCTCGTGAAAGCTCGCATGCCGATCATCGGCAAGTTTTTAAACCCTTAGACGTACGTTCCCGGCGGGGAGACGCCGCTAGCTCATTTACTGCTCGGCAGCCTTTGATGGTGCCCAAACTTGAATACCGATTAAGTAACCCAACGTTTGCCACATGGTTTTCAGGAGTACGATGGACCGTATTTGATCGGTACGAGCTCGGGTTAAATCGACCCGCCAAGGAATCCAAGGGTGGAGAATCTCAAGGCTTGCTAGCTGACTCAATACTCCGCGAGAAGTCCAGCCCCACATCACAGGGGGCAAGGACTGTCCCTCAGTGGACTAATATACAGCTGAAGGTCACATGCGCAAGTAAATGCTTGGTGCCATTATCCTTGCAACCCATATTCCACGATCCCCATCGTACAATCAACTCGTCGAAGTCCAATGTTCTTCCTTCTTTTTTTTCTTCCTAATTATTAACAAAACTGTCGGGGATGAATAGTTGATCATAGAAATCTTGACTCATTGATCATATGGAGAAACCGTGTGAATTCAACATTGAATTGAATCAATACTGACTAATATGTACACGTGTGAATGTGCAATTACGCGTGTTTTGGACGAGGAGGAAAGGATCATGCTCAATTGCCCGACTAACTTAAATCCTACATATTGAGTGAAAGCCAAGTCGAAATATATAAGAGAGCCATCATCGTTCGTCATTCAAAATTATAAAGCTTGGCTTTAATACCATGAGATCGGATTCCGTGCTATAATCTCTTTGGATGCAATTGAGTGTGAGATCTAATCTTAGGCATATATTTAACTTCAAACGAGAAATAAATAAAAAAATTTAAATATACATCTCGGGCTTCAACCCGTCATTCGATAGACCATCGCAGAGCACCCACTAAAAAGTTAGCCCTTTATTAGCAACACAAGGTGGTTAGCACATACTTATACTCAGATTTCACGACCGAATTTTTTCTAGTATAAAAAATTTATAAGTATAACAGTTTCATATTAGTTATAAGTATTTTGCATCTTAATATTATATGAACTGTCTTAAAATATGATAAATCATAGGGTTCATCACAATGATAATAAGTGGTCTACTTACAATAATTGGGGGAAAAAGGATAGATGAATCCAAAGGACATGATTGTAGCGTATCCCTACCTGTCACTTTGCCCACTTGAAATCTTTCAATCATTAAGATCAGTAATCTGTCAATTATTATAACCACGTCGATCATGCGTTTCCGACAGGCTCTGGCAAACTAAACGACTAAAATCGGATGCAATTGAAAAGGAAAAAGCATGCAAGTTAGAAATACGCCCGCAATGGACGCGGCCGGCGAAGGATTCAATGAATGTGCTCTGTTTTCTTCATCGATCCCTATCATAACAACGCGTCTCTTCCTTCATCAATAGCGCTCGAAAAGAATCAGTTGTGCAATGTGGTTGGTGGTACATTTGTGGGTTTGATGATGAATTCCAAAAGAAATTTAGGTTAGCACCTCTGGAAGACAGATCTGCGACATGGATAGCTGAGGAAGAGGGACTCGCCACCACCATCCACCGCCCTCCCCTGAGCTAGGTCATCAGATCCAAAAGGAGGACATCATCGACCTCAGCCAAGGGCGGTCGCGAACAGATCCTGGAGAGAATTGAACTTCATATCGAGAAGATATTACAAAGAACTATTGAACATTCCGGGGGTTGGAGTATCAGTAACTTTAGGTACCAACACAACAAGCATTAAGAAGGCCTAGCTACCAACATGATCTACTGACTTTTGGATACTGGGAGATACATACTAGGAAAAAGAAAGGAAAATGCAAATCATTCTCATTAGGAAAAGGGAAACGAGGACTGAAGTATCGTGTGTTTCCGTACGTGAGTAATGGGACGACGTTACCAACAACAATTACTGCAAGAGCAAAACGCTGCTATCATGGCTGCTCCTCTCCTGCCCTCTCCATTAACTGGGACAACCGCTCGTTCCAGTCTGAGACTTTCTCATCTCCATTTACGACCTGTAAATTGAAGAAATCAGACTTTTCCTGGTGATCCAATTGCTGAAAGGATTTGCAGACAATGAATGAATACAGACAAATTGACCTTCTGACCTCCAAAATGAAGCCCGTCTGTGGGACTGTATTAATCGCTTCCACACAGATCACAGCAGCATCCTCCTTGCTTAGACTTCCCTTCGCTGCACTGCCCTTTATGTGTAAAGAAACCACATCAAGCAAAAACAGATTCGCGCAATGGAAAACAACCGGATCAACTATGTGGATATTCTTGTTGAGAATAGTGGGGTCACCAAACTCGACAAGTGCATGACAGCATCTTTTCCTCTCCATTCAAATTAAACACAAGACATCCTCTACGTTTTCCATGGAACATTGATGATCTCATACATAACTCCAGGTAATCAGTGGGTTTAAGTAATGCTTTTCTTGTTTTACTACATCAAAAATGAAGATTAATTTCTTCGCTGGCCCAGATAAATTATAGAAGAAATAACATAAAAGTAGGACTTAAAACAATATATATTGGCCAAACTAAAGAAGCTAAGTCACAAATTGTATGACCGTGAATCTTGGAAAGGATACAGAGTTCAGCAATTTAAAATAAAGAAAACAAGTCCACCATGCCGGACCTCCTCTAATTCTTTGAACAGAATAAACAATCAGGAATATCTCTTACCAACATGTTACTCACCTTTCATTTCCACTGCGATGGATACCAAATCAACCATGCCAAGAATGGCATCGATAATGCTGACAATGAAATTAGGAACCACTGTTACCTCATCAAAACAAAAGCCTTGTTGTCCACCAGGTGCATCTTGTAACTTTCCAGCCCTGATGATGGTGTAAGGAATTCCCGAAGCCAGAAGCTTTGATTCATCTTGTTCAGCCAACTTCTTCGTGTTTCCTTTCACGAAAGCTTGGATGCCACCCATACCTTTATGAGCAGACAGCTGTGGCCTTATTAAACCACCAGTATAGCCAAAGTGGCCTAGTCACAGAGGGAGGGAAATAAGGATGAATATGAAAGGAGAGGAAGATACCTGCGATAAAAGAATCGCGTGCTTAATTCCTTTCAAGCTACTAATGTTGGACAAGAAACCCTCCTGGCAAAATTTGCAGAAGGCGTTAACAAACTAGAGAGAGAGAGATTTTGAACAGCAGTAACAAACTTCTTTCATTAGTTTGCATGCGGTTGAGTGTGCTTAAGTAGTTATTGCATACTCTTGAAGTAATCATCCCACCCAATCATTTTATCAAAATGTGTACAGCTTAAGGCGACCACTCAAAAAGTCAGGAAACTTAAATTTCTTGATGAGTAGCTCAGACCACAAATTAGTTCTCTATCAAACAGGTGGACAATGTCAAACTTGGAAGCCCTTGTTCTTTTAATGTTACACTCAAAGCAACAATATAACAACAAAAATGCTCATTCTTTAGGTCAATTCTGAACTACAATGCGCCTTAATTGCCACAAAAAGTGTTTCATAGAGTACTATTATTCTTCATCAATGATGAAGAAATGGAAAGATCTCAAAACAAATCTTTTTCCATAAACAACCAATTTTCTATGATGAATCCATTCCATGCTGGTTCCATTGATCTGTAGCATATGGAGTATTGGAAAACTATGTCTGGACCTAAACTATGGCAGCACCACCAACTTATCTGATTCTCCATCTAAAAAAATGCCTATAGGGTTTGATATTTTCTCATGTGCTGCATATATATAAATGAAATCTCAGGCAACAAAAGAACCTGTGGGAAAGAAAGGACAAAACAGCCAGTTCATAGGCATACGCTTGGGCATATGATGGTGCGGACCCCTCTAAGAGCTTTGTTCAGTAACTTCTTATCACTCGTATCTCCAGATATCAACTTCAGCCGAAGTAAACATTATATATTGCATCAGTACCTTCAAATTCAAAGCTAGTATAAACAAAATTCCTGCAAAAACACGGTAAACATCTTGTGTTTGCTCACCTCAACATAATCCCCAAAGGCCTCAGATGCCCCTCTCTTGCCCTTCACCAGGGCTTTAACTCGAGCCCGTTTGACAATTAATGAAAGTATCACCATCTACAGAAGCTAGAGATCACAAAGCTCAGAATCTCATCTGACACTCTAAAACCATGAGAATTGGACAGAAAGGCCAGACAAATCAATATCTGCATCATTTAAAGTGTATGCACAGGAACACACCTGACCAATGTCACAATCTCCATCAGTCACTAGAACTCCATCCCTGACATCTTCTTCTTCTTTTTCGTCTGCTTCTGAATTTAGAAATTAGGAAAACATTTTTCTTAGGAAAAACTTAGTACGTTTCTACATTTCGTATGAAGAACTAAGACTGCTTAACCTGAGCAATCGATCTCTTCGTCTGCAGAGGATCCATCCTTAGGAAGAAGATCAGGCGCCCCATACCATTTCCTCAATTTCGGCCCTCCTAGGAATGCGACAGAATCACAGAGGAATCACCAAGAGTTCAGGCGCAGAATAGACAACAGAGAAGCATAGGAGGATGAGGGGACTGGCAAAGACTAATTTGGTAATCCTACAGGCAGGTTACCTTCAATGTAGTCGAGGATCTGGTCCACGAAGCTGATCTTCTTCTTCGCGGAACAGCCAACGGGAGCTCGCTTCTGCTTCCGGGAATCGGCGACCAATCGGAAGAGTTCCGAACCTCTCGTGGTTCTGAAAAGCAGTGAAGCTTGCAGGGCAGGAAGATGAATCGCCATTGGTGGACCTTCTTGCCCCTCTCTCTCTCTCTCTCTCTCTCTCTCTATCCCCCTCGTCCAACCGTTTTCGTTACCCGCGCGGATAACAGAAGATGGATTAAAAAAGAGCTTCAGACAAAATCATGTAATATAATTTTGCTCCCTAAAGTTTGACTTTTGCTAAGCTAAGCTACGGCCCCCTGGCACTGGGGAATAGCTGTGAGTGTGGCATCTTCACGTTCTCTCTAATGGGCCTGACTTCGTGGGCCCATCTTATTTTTACCAGCCCACTTACAGGCCCATAATCTATTCATTTATTTTTTTCAATTAGATAGGTAGTGTATAGAGTTGGAATAAGATACGATAATAGGGAAATAAAATGATATAAAGAGAATTAAACACATGGTATCTTAACTGTTTAACTGAGAATAATACTACTACATCAATCCTCATTTCTCTCTCTCTTTTTTTAATTTGATACTCATTTTAGATCGTTTTAACTGATTTCTCCTCCTAATATTAGCCATTAATTAATTAATTAATCGGTCAGCGCAAGAATTGTGTCCCAGATCTAATCAACACATGTTACACAGACTGTCATGTTAGCCTTTCAGGAGTCGGACGATGCGGTAATGACGCGAATCTGTGCACGAATAAGTCCTCTGACGACTTCGAACTTGGAAGGTGCCCCCGACCCGTCCGTCCGTCCGTCCGTCCGTGTGCAAGTTGATTCATAATCTTGACCGTTAGATCCATCGACCAGAGAGGCTAGAAAGAAGAAACCCATGGATGACACTATGCTCGAGTTCGAGTTCCACCTGCGGCGGGGAGCTCTTAACCCCTTAAATGGATCGACTCGGAGCGATCTGAATTAGTCAGCTGGATAAAGTCCAACTGGATACCGGCGATTTATAAAAAAAAAAAAAACAAGAAAAAGAAGAAGGGAAGACTCGGAATCTACCATGTATGAACCAGCTTGGTCGCGGATAGTGGCGGAACGACAGCTTTAAAAAAAGTCCTAAAGGAGGGCTCGTAATCATCATGAAAGGGAGGCCACGGGATCACGTGTGATCGACTTAACATGTCGCAACTTGTCCCTGTGATTTGATGGATCCAATGGGATACACATAGACCAGAGACTTGTCTAGGGTTTTGATTTGCGTATGCGTGGTGGGTGAGTGACATTCCAGGGGCTATGTCCGCGGCCCCCCCACTATTTCTCTCTTTTTATTAAGATTCAATGAATACCCATAACTTTTCTATCATTATCATTTAATATTTAAAATTTTTATAAGATTATTATTATTATTTTAAATTCGAAATAAGATCATGAATTAATCAATAAACCAAACCTCTCACAATTGTATGATTTTTTTTTTTACCTTAGAAGATCCGTACATATATTATCAAATTAATTCAAATATACATAGCATGGAATCGAACAGGTAAGTTGTTGATTTTAGGTTAAATATGAACGATCCATTTTCTTGTTAATTTTGCCTTATTGTATCTCCATGTGGATAAACACGAACTCAGTAATTTATGCTGTTTGCTGATCCAAAGCAAACTAAATAATAATAATAATTTATGGTCTCGGGACCCTCATAGTGATAAAGCTGACCTACGTCAACACTAATTTCACGTAGAACATAAATTATTATTATTATTATTCAGCAACCGTATATCTGATAATCCAATGAACTATCATGGTTAAAATGATTAATCTCTACCTTCATTAAAAAATTACCACAAACTACTTTTTTTCACAAAAATAGTTAATAGCTTTTCTTTTCACCTTTCTAATCCGGTGACATTTTATTCATTCATAAAATTTTAATTCAAAATTTAAGTTAAGAAATATTGAATAATTTTAACTAAATCATATAATAATTAAAAATTAATCAGTATATCTCGCTGACATGATTGTGCGGCCCGAAGCATCCGTTTGACTTCGTTGAAGGCCAGCGATAACATATATAAATACACACACAGACACTCACACGCACAAAAACTCAGAAGATCAAGGCTTTATAAGATCATCAAGTCACCCCTCTTTGATCAAAGTACGTAAGATAAGATAGAGACTCGGTGAAATGGTCCAAATCAATTAGTGAATAATGGCTTGTAATTGTGGGTTATTCATGCGTGGGATTATTTTACATGGAAAGATATACCTATCATAAATGTACAAGATTCAAGGGAAATTCATGACGAGTTGACACGGCATTAGGTTTGTGGATGCTGTAGATCACTATAAGTCAGACTCAATGGAATCTGATCTCTCCAGTAATCCTTCGAAGCCAAGAAAGTGGCAAGAAAGTTTACTTGCATACTATGATGAAGGAATACGAATTCTACACACCCATAGGAAATAGTTTATATATGGTCAAGTACATATGATTTAATAACACCATATAGTCCGAGGGTTTTACTTAAGAAATCATTACAAAAACATGAATAAATTACCCATGACCCATTAGATTAATCATCAAACCGTATCGGTTCGGTTTATATTTCTTCCCTTGCAGGGTTAGCTCGGCTCGGGTGGCTCTAACCGGCACGATTTGCCAGCAACAACAAAGGACCTCAAAGGCGACTGATAATTGAACGCGAAAGGGTAGGGATTTATACGAGGGAAAAGACAAGGCATGTTCAGAATTCTGTCTGAGGAGCCAACAGGATTTGACAATTTATGCCACAAAGGGATCATGGATTAGATTTTGCCTGTCTGTTGCTTTAGAGACCAACACAATTAATTTCCTTGCCTCTCGTCCTTTTCCTCTCCCCATTATTATCTTTTGAGACCCTTTAATGAAAATCTTAAAAAAAAAAATTAGTATAGTGTTGTTATTTTTAATTT
>CXYZ01002951.1:803869-856081 GCA_900006705.1 Sonneratia caseolaris
ATATAATAAAAAAATACATCCAATAAAGATTAAAAAAAATAATTCTAGAACCACCACGATAATTCATGGAAATTCAGCTTTATCTAATTATTATTTTTCAGACAAATTTCTTTTATTGGTGATTAGTGATAGATCCGTTAAATAACACACGAATTTCAATACGTAGAAAAAGCAGATAATTGCCGCGATTTAATTTTCAATAAAATGTTAGAAATGAGTGAAAATTAAATATGGAGACTCTTTCGGACCCAGAGAAATGGTGATTTTTTATTTTTATTTATTTGTTTTTTGGGTTGAAGCAAAAAAAAAAAAGCGGGGGAAAAAAGAAAGAAAAGAGGAGTGGAACCGTGCTATAAATGCTTGAGTGCCCATATTGAGCAGACCTCTCGACTTTATCTTCCGATGAATGATGGGAGGAGTACACATCAATCAACGGGTTCAAATTCTTCAGTTCACTCCCTTTACTTTCTCCCCTTTTTCTCTTTTGCCCTTTCATGTGTGCGTGTGTGTGTGAACGCGATTTTTGAGAATGAGCTCTCTGGCCCTTTTATTGTGATTAATTTAAATGTAAATATTAATATCTTATTATAATATAAATTTCTTCTACTTATTATACTCAAATTATATCAATCAACTAACATCATTTTTTACGGGCTTTTTTTATCATTAATTAATCGATCTAACTCGAATATAAATTAATTAATATATAAATAATAATAATATCTCTAATTTATTCTCCAACTAATAATATAATAAAATGAAGAAACCATAAATCATGTGAAAAACATGCATTTAATTAGACGAGAGAGAGGGAGGAGAGACATTACAAGTGCACAATAATAGGGAGAAAAGACCTCCTAATTTTATTTTTCATTTTCCTCATGTATACCCCCAACAACCACATTTCATTCATTAATTAGTAAAATTATCAAGAGCACACTTTTTTTAGATTAATTCAAATATAGTCCTGACACTTTTACTTCTTTACAAGTTCATCCCCTCGTCCGACCACCATCTGGTACGTCTTCCAGCGTGCAGTCTCTCAAATCCAACCGGACATGCCGACCACGAGTCACGACACCGAGAAGATACGAGCCGACGGAACATTGAGAAGACGGAATTGGAATTGGAATTGGAATTGCAACCGAGCTTTGACCGCTTCACAGCATCAGACCGCTAGCTATGGCTCGATTGGTGTAGATATGGGTCGTCTCGTAAACAGGAAGCTCGTCCCTGTACCTGTCGATCCCGATCTCGGACAGGTTGTCCAACTCGAAGAGATCCGAACTCGAACAGCTCTCCGCATCGTCGACGTATTCCTCTTCCTCAGCGAGATCTTCATCGCAATCTTTCGGGTCGCCGCCAGAGCTAGCTTTCTTCCTTCGATAACTCTCCAACAATTTTCTTGCAGCCTCCGCTACCCTCCTGTTCTCCGCCATCGCGTGTATCTTCAGCTCATCTTCCCCTTGTAGGTTCTTACTCCCGCAGGGCTGAGAATCTTCATCAACGATCACACTGACGGGATCGAATCTCACCGACCTTTTGCCGACAACGACGTTGTTGCCCGGTTTCTCACCGGACGAGGACGATAGGGTCTTGCTGAGGCATGATCTCGTACGCGAGGAAGCCGACGAAGGACAGGAAGCTGGAGTTAACTTCGACTTCGTGTGCTTAAGCTTACTGCCCTTCTCATCACACGTCTCTCGAAAGGGTTCCAAGACCGTCTTCGGCTTCTTCTTTGAGTTCGCAAAGAGAGAGTTGAGGAAGCTCGCAAGCCTGCTGCCTGGCGAGATCGGCTGCTTCGACTTTGCCTTCTTCAGCTCCGCATAAATCCTCAACGCCCTCGATCTCGTCTTCGCGGGGACTTCCTCGTGATCGTGAGGCTTCCTCGATTTATGAGATGGTGATGCGTCTGAATTCCTCTCCGCCCGAACTGGCTTTGGCCTTTGCACGGAGCGACACGAAGAAGATGTCGATTTCGGGCAGTAGAAGGAGTCTGACTCTGAGGAAGACAAGCCTCCTGACCAGAAGCTGGAGTCGGAAGAGCTCGAGCTAGAGTTGGAGTTCGAGCTCGAGAGCACCGCCGACAAAGATTTTCTACCGCCGGCGGCCGCCCTTACGCTTGATCTCCTCTTGTCCATCGTCCATTTCTCTACAGTTTCTTCTTCTCCATAAGCTTTCTCCCGTAAGGCGGAACAGCCGGGCCGACTCTTTCTCGAGGTCACGGTTAGCCCTTTGTGGAAGGCCCCTTCTTCGGGGACTTTAACGCCGCCTTCCTCGTCGATGGAGCGGTAGATGGAGTCGAGAAGGGAGGAGGAGAAGGAAGGGCTGTGGAGTGCTGCCGCTGCTGCTGATGATTTGTGGTAAACAGTCTTCTTCTCCATTATTACATGTACATGCAAATGCCAGATCCTTATATCATGTAATTTTCACAACACACTGGAAGGAAGCAAGGAAGCAAGGAAAGGAAGGAGAATGGTCATGGAGAGGAACTAATCAAGGAGATGATTACTGCAGGACAAGAGAGTCTCCTCTGTCTGACAGACAGACATGTTCTCTGTCAGAAGAGCGAGGAATTATGAGAAGCAAACCAAGAAGTTGACATCCTCATTGATGTGTGCAGGTGTTTGTGCTTGCGAGTGTAATGAAAGCAAGATGGCACGCTAATGAGAGAGAGAGAGAGAGATAGGGAGATGGGGGAGAGAGGGAGGGAAGATATGTGCTTGGCGTTTGTGCACTGTTCGAGTTCTCAACTTTGGCTCTCTTCAGTTACAGTAAACATGGGAAAAGCATCATAGGGAAGGATCCACAGTGGGCCTCTCCTACCATAGATATAAGGCCGGGTCAGTTCGAAATATAAAAGTAGTGTTTGTAATAGAATAGAATATTATGAGAATTTTTTAAAAAATTTTAATTAATTATATCTAAAAATTTTATATTTTAATAGTTATTTAAATTTTTTAAAATAAATATATTAATTATATTTAAAATTTATTTTAAAATATAAAATTATTTGAATTTATTTTTTATTATATATGAGATTCATGAGTTTATAATTGGATCGTAAAAGTGAGAATGGAATAAAGGGATATGTGAAATTTCACAATAATAATGTATTCTTCTGATTATCAAACTGAAAATAATACTACTTATCAAAAGTTATTTTTCTCTATCTTGAAATTTTTGTGTTATCAAGATGTTCAGTCATGTCGTCACTGTCCGAACTCACATGTCCACTTGGGGCTATTAAATTTGTATCGTGCATGCAAGAAATGTGAGTTTATATCCGCTTAAAAACATTTACATGCAATAAATAATACCCAAATTAATCCATTTGAGAACAGTCATCCTCTCTAAAAAAAAAAAGAAGCCCCATTTTTTTTATTCTCATTATTATTAGAATTTTAGCTCACCCTAGTTTGGAATAAGTTCAACATCTAATTTTTAAAAATCTTACTATAAGACCTAATAAATACATATATGTTCAAATAAAATAAAAATATATATTTTTTTTTCATTTATAAAATTTAAATTAAATTTAAAAAAAAAGGGGCATTTAACATTGTCTGCGACACCATTTTAAAAATAAGGAAAAGTTGGAAAGTCCAAGCAAAGAGATGAGACCATCCATTGGGCTCATGAATGTCTGCTAAAGGGATCAGCACTCCGTGTGGTGGGCTCCACTCGTGTGTCCCACGGCCACCAGACCCTGACAAGTATGGATGCAAACAGGAGCACGCAGCTCCGTGGGACGACATCCCGTCAAGTTGACCCGAGCAAGGCCACTTACGTTTCGGTTTTAGGTATATCACTAGCACGGCGGTGATCGAGGAATCGCCCGGCCGGTACGGAGATCGCTCAGCAGACAAACGGTTAAAAGGGTAAGCCTGTCTGTATTATCGGATCAGCTGATAACGAATCAGGTGCAATTACCTGTGTCTGATCTTCATGAGACGGATGGTGATAGTACGTCTCTCGCCGCCGCGCCCGTTTTCACGACGAGACGAGACGAGACGAGACGAGACATGGGGCGAAGAGGGTTTCCGGTGAAGTAAAACCCCCGCCCGGGTAAAACGACGGTCGATGGAAGATACGGGCAGGCCGACGATGGCGAGCATAAAGAAGCATAAAGAAGCGAATTTCGTGTCTCTTTCAGCCGGTTGTGTAGGGGTGATATGCGGGCAATGCTTCAAAGGCTTTGCAGATAAAAATAAATAAAATAAATAAAAGCAGCAAAAAGACAGATAGAGAGAGAGAGATATACTTTTCATTTTAATAATAATAAGAAATAAGTTAATTGAGGTGATTCCACGTCTGCTCCTTTCAAATAAGGTATCGATTTTGAATTTAGTGATCGAAGAGAATTCATAAATGAAGAACCTTATCTCCTTAGTGATCTAATCTCATTCGAACAGAATGAATTATGGCTTGTTAATTTCGGAATATGATTGGGTTAGTGATGATGATAAGATCACATCCCTGAACAGTGGAGGGGGTGCAATAATTATTGTTGCACTTGCTAATGCTTCGCTTTTGGACCATCTAACTGTGTGCGCAGTCGGATGATATGCGGCTGGTAGATTCAATTTCATTATACCGAAGAAGAAGAAGAAGAAGAAGAAGAAGAAGAATTTGTCGTAAGATGTTTACCAACATTTGAAGATCCAGATGGGTTATGAACGACCCAAAAGTTCAGATAAGGCAAGCATATATACGACCAGGTAAAACCCTCCGATTCATGTATTTTCTCCATCCTATAAGGTTGAGATCTAAAATCATAGTTGAAAGGGAAAATAAAAAGAAAGTGCCAAACCCAAGATCAATCTCCTGCCAAGATCTATCGTTCCCCGGCCATCTGTCCTCCTTTAGGTAAAGGGTGTGTGTGTGTCATATTCTCTTCAAGCTTAAGGAAGCCCTCTCTATCATCGTAGCACTCAATACTCGCACGCACATATAACCCCAATCAATCAATACTCACTCATGAAATCATACGTACGAGGTAACTCGATACAAGATTCGAGCACGAGAAAGGACAGATCCACGGCCATTATTCCAATACGTTCAAGATGGCGACCTAGCTCGAGCACAAGATGGATGCCGATGTTTTCTTCTTCTTTTTCTTTTTCTTTTTCTTTTCACCCCCTAATTAGTTCACCCTTAGCCGATCCATTTAAATCGTATGGCTGATTTCATCCATGCGCATGAAAGGCGCTTCAATCTTCGTGAGAGCATTGATTAATTTGTGATATTTTTGAGGGAAAGATGCCAAAGGAGTAGGCAAAGGACAAATTTAGCCCCGACAAGGCAAAGTAGGAGGTCGTCGTGCTCATCGATCGACAAGGCCTAAACCTAGAAGACCATGCACGAGATAAAATGGTGAACCCAAAGAAAGTCGGGCACGTATTCGATCGGCATCATTCATCCGCTGTCGACGAGTAAGATCAATCAATCATACAGTGAATCTACTTAGAACTTACACATACCAACCTTCATTGGGGCATTATTCGTTGACGGTACGGTTCTGTTGTAGTCTGCCACCAAGAATCCACCCACCCAGCAAGAAGAGGTGCCATCAGTGTGGTGTGGACCCTCCAATGTCCACTAATCGACGATGCACCAATTAAAACAAGACATCGATTTTCACTAACGCCGATGCCAACTTACATTATTGACAAAAAAAGAAAAACTTTGACACGTGATATGCGTGGACCAAAAAGGGGGAAAAGCAGAAGTTGCTCGCTTCCATATAGAGGAGCATCACCGCGCCGCTACGAATTCTGTTCGTCGGGTCAAATTTAGCGATGAGGAAGGCTGGCTTGGAAGACAGATCGTTTATTCCAACCCCATCGGGTCTATTCTTCCTTTTACGACCGCTTTATTGTTGCCATACCTCCACCCAGCAACTTTTCTCATTCCCTATACTGCTATTTTTCCTCGTCGGAAGGCTTCAAATCAAACCTATCTTTGATTGGCCGTTCTTTCTTGATCAAGAAACCTTCCCCCACCACCCGCGGTAGGGTCCCTGGATGGCAGAAAACGCATTATTTATGATGACCATTGTTCATCCCACTACAGTGTCTTGCCGCTCACAACAATTGATAGGAAAGTTCACACGGGGGAGGGGGTGGTGGTGCAATCATGGAACCGTTCACACCGAGCCACTGAACCTATACTCGAATGTACCGTGTCAGCAATTACCATTCCGTACTGTAACAAGTCACAGCTGTCGGTTGCCAAAGGCCACATGGTGACCGTGCTGAGATTGAGAGGACACAAAATCCTTCCGTTTACCCGACGTTAAACACCGGAGTTGGTCAATTGCCGGACGGCAAAGTTCTCAACAAGGAAAGCATGAAAATCTCAACTTCATTTTTAAACTCCAGTAGAATAAGTGTTCCTGGCCAAAACTATGAGAGAAACTCAGAAGATCCAGAAAGGCGGGAATGGTGCAAGAGTCCAGTGTCAACTCCAAATCTGATTTCAACAATCTTGATGGGACACTATGGCTCCAAGTCATTTCAGAACCATTATAATGTATCGGAACATGAGCTCATTGCTAATAGCGAAGAAAAGATCTGGTTAGACAAAGGGGCAAAGCTCAGAAGAAAAAGGGAGCTACTACTGATGATCCCTAGGAGTTAGTTCTCCACAACTACAGATGTAAAGAGAAACAAAGGCAGCAAAAACAGAGCACCTCTTTACCTTTTTTTCCCCCTCTTAAAAGGAGACGACTACTACTCCCATAGTTAAAGAACCAGACAATCCTTCTGTCCCTTATATTCTTTGTCGACTAAGTATTCAAATCCTCCAGAACAGGCCAGGGCCTACCACAAGGACTACAGTAACCCTACTTTGGTGTATCTTTTCTAAATACGGATCATGGAAAGAATCTTGGACGCTTGTCCTGTAAGAAGAAATCCACTGAGATAGAATACCCAAAAAAGTTTAGTTGGGGGCAATTACCTGCAAATAGCCAAGAAATCAGCCTGTTTCTTGCTGCTTACGCAAGTAATACTAAAACAAAAGAAGTAAGAAGGCACTATTTGAAGCACTAGTCCAGCTCCAAGAACGATGGTCAAGATATTCACACGGTGATTTAAATCTTCTATACAAATCAGAAGACAGTCAAAACAGGAAGTTAGCACAGCAAGTTGAATTGCAATTGCATTGATTGAAATGTAATAGGATTTTGTTTCACAAGAATACAGAAAATTTCATTCGTCCAGCATCTACTACTACATCCATTCGCTTATAAAGAAGATGGGTCAGATAAAAGATTAGCAAGCTCGCCTCAGAAGTTTGTCGTCCAATTGAACTGGCCTAACTGCGGCTGCTGATAGGCCCCAACCTGGGCTACTGGTCCAGCAGCAGCCACACCAACCCCAACATTTCCACCCATGGCGGGGCCCAGATGGTGTGCACTAGCAATTGCCGTTGGTTGAGGTGGAGGGTGGTAAAGGCCAGGGAACTGCATATGGGAAGACTGCGCTGCAGCAGCATTGAAGGAGGCATGGCCTGTGTGGGATGGTAAGTAGGCAGCATGAGCTGTTTGGCCTGTCATGCCGTAGTAGGGAGTAGACTGTAGTGCAGGGATTTCTCTCGGGTTCTGTATCCATATTTCAGAAGCCTCTGCCTGTTTAAGACAATATAGATGGAAATGAAAAAAGTGTTCAAAACTAAATCTTAGCTTCAGCTCCTAATAATTTTAGTACACAAGAGAAGTAAAAGAGAATCACTGAATCTAATGATGTTAAAAATTATGTGGTTAGCCATATCAGCAAAATGCCTAAGCAAATTTCTCTTAGCAATTAGAACTCAAAAACACCATGGTTTGAACCATTCGGCTCAATAAAGTTGCAACTTTTGAGAAATATAGTTTTACATCAGTAAGCATCACACAATCTTTANGGGGGTTGCAAAAATTTTTTCGTAAGCTGCATGATTAGACTCAGATTACACAAATATCAAATGAAATTTGTCTACTGATGTTGAGGGAAGATAGTGCCCTAACTATTTTATCTGCTGCTTTCATAATTTCCTTTAGAAAAAAAAGGTTCCCTTCATTAGTTAACTGGTTGAAGCAGACGCAGGCCAAACTGCAACTTCTATCCACTTAGCTCTCACCACTGTCTACCCCATTTGACTCTGAAACTTCACCGACCAAGATACTCTTGCAGTTTGTTGAACAGGATTGTCCAAATGATTTTCAAGCAAATTGGATTTCTACATCGAAAGAAACTCTATACCATCATAGTCTGGTAATTTGAACTTTGTCTATTCATTTACTAATACATCATTCCATCCTTCAGCTAGAACATGAACAATCTTAGCAGTGTCAGATACATCAACCGAACCAGATGTACCATTACTGAAAGATTTTACAAGTGACAATAAATTCATGCTCTATATGTTTGAGAAACCTTACCTGGGGATTTGAGTATATATTCCCGTCCTTGTACTTCATCCTCGATTCATCCATTCCAGTTGCATTTCCCACAACACCACCAGGGGCATTGACTGCATACCCAGCAGGACCTGAAAAGTTCCCAAAACCAGTGGGGCTGCCAGCTGGGACAGGCTTGAACTGTTGAATCCCATACTTGAGGCCGCCAGTGCTGAGGTGGGAAGTGGCTGCCCCAGGCATCAGCATGTAACTGTTCCCGTTTGATGGATGAGGAGAGGGGTAGGCAGGGTTGCTGGAATAGCCGGGTAAAGCCATTGGAGGAACATAAACTGGAGAGAGAAACTGGCGGTAGGGCATCAGATTGGCGAAGTGAGAGACATGGACTTGTGGGTACATCTGAGCCGCCACTGGCTGAGGATGCTGCTGCTGCTGTTCAAGGGGTAGAGTTGATGCTGGCATGCTATTTGCTGCATGTGAGCTTAAGGCCTGTAGATTAAGTTATAAATATTGCTTTTAGAATGCAGGCCACTTCCCTAGATGGATCACAATGAGGAGCACTTGCTCCATAAAAAGTAGTAACATTAAGCACATCAGACAACATGCTGAACCAGATAAATATCTGTTCAAGAGATAGTGGGGTAAAATGGACTTGAGCTGGTATCAAGCAACAATAATTTAAAACAGTTTTAAAAAAAATATCACCTCACTGAGTTTGCACTATGTATTTCAAATATATGAGCTCAATAATTAAAGAAAAGGGGGAACATAAAGTTTTGACAAGCGCCTGTATAAATGGGCTATTAAAAGTGTCTTTCATGCGATTGCAAATGCCCCACTAGGGTTTCAGTCAACATTTTGAAACTATGCTCTGCAAAATATATACATATATATAAACATAAAAAAGTAAGGCTAAATCAGGAGAAGATTAATTATTGAAGACAAGTTGGGATTTCCCATCAATACAAGGTACTTCGATACTCAACCAATGCAGTGCTATAAGATTCTGCCAATCTAACCCAAAAATGATAGTGTTCAAGCTAAATCAAATACAATTAACCATCCACAAAGCCCAAACCCTGACCAATCTGCTATCAAAAGCTGCCAAATTTATTAAGATCCACAAGGAATTGCTGGCTATAAAACAGTATGAGACCCTGATTCAAAGTATCCTCAGGAACAAGTGACTAATATATAGCCTACTCTGTTATGACAATGAGAATTTTAGCTCAACAATTTATTGCAACAGCATTACTTTCAACTCACTATTACATACTGGAACATAAATTTACCTCTTGTGGAGATTGCAAGCTCTGGCCTCGAACAGCTTCCTCCACAGAGGTTCTGAAGTATGGTAAGTCATACCCAGCCTGAGGATCATAAGCCTGAAAAGGTGCCACAATGCATCAGAAGCCATGCATCTTGATGCTTTTGCAATAAAATAACAAGGGCAATAATGAGGATATGAACTAAACTTATAAGAACAAAGTTTCATTGACCAGAACTCACAGTAAAGCTCGGCATTTCAGAAGGATCTTGTTGCTGATGCGACTCTGAAGGAGCATAGGAATGAGCGTCCTCTCGAACCAATCCAATGTCAGCATAACTATCCAGACTCTGAGGATTAGATTCTTTTTTCTCAGACGACTGATTCTCAGAGGATGCAGATGATGCTGGAGAATCAGACCTAGAATTTCTAACTCTTTCATCAATTGTATTGACTGATTTGCTGGCAGAAGCATTATCTCCCAAAGATATTGGATCCACTACAGACGAACTGCCATGAACAACATATTAGTCTCCACCATGTACTGAAGAAACTACTTCATTTTTTTAGTTAGCAAAACAGTGCCTTTAATTGCAACATGTAATTAGCTGCAATACAACCGTTCCTCACTATTTATTATTTCCTCAACATTTAATTTTCCTAGTAACGTGTCATATATGCATAAGCAGAGAGAAGTCACTCATATGACAAGACCTTGAAGGACAAACTTTAAAAGAATGGACAGTTGAAACCAACTTTACCAAATTTTGAATGCACCCTCCATACTAAAATTTAAAAGATTCAATAATTGCAACTGACCCTGCAGCAGATTCCCCATGTAATTCTTCTCCCACTCTTCCAGGAACCAAGCTCCTGGAAAGTTCATACTCAGTGCCAAAGCTGCCAAAAGTCAGCTGACAGCGATCAGTGTCAGGAACTCGAATATGCTGCGCAATGATTACATTTGGGGTCTCTTGCATGTTCACTTGGGAAAGCCTATCCTGCAACTTAGCAGCTTCAGAATCAATGTCCTTTGGATTATTGTCAGAAGATTCTGCAGA
Organism: Sonneratia caseolaris; assembly: GCA_900006705.1. NCBI lineage: Eukaryota > Viridiplantae > Streptophyta > Magnoliopsida > Myrtales > Lythraceae > Sonneratia > Sonneratia caseolaris. The sequence goes on from CXYZ01002951.1 coordinate 814,599, forward strand.
TTCAGGAGGTGATCCAGCAACCCCAGAACCAACAACAAGAGACTTTTGGCTAGATTTTGGTTTCCATTCCTTAATACCTGCATAAAAAAGGGAAAGATGTTATTTCCATCCTAAAGATGGAAAAGACAGTTATAGGCATGCGTCAACAATACAAATAAAATGTTAAACAATGCAGACACAGGTTTGATATGTTAAATCTATCAGGCTTCCAACCTAACTTCAGTTTTCCCTCTCACCACAAAGGCATGGGGATGGTATTTCTAGACCTACATTCATCAAGGTGCAAAACCTGCCAATCATAATTCAACCGCAAGTTACCAAGAGATTGAGAAGGTTGAAGTATCAGAGCATAGCCCAGCTCACAAGGAAGAGGGAAAGATATGACATCCAACAACCAAAAAAAAATTAGTAAATTTCTGCTCAAACTAGAAACCCAATTTTAAAATTTGAAGAAATGATGCTTATGAAATATGCATATCAAAGTTACACCAACAATATGTCATACCTTTCTGATGCCCCATGGCTTGCTGATTTGGTCTGCCACCAAACTGGCTGCTTAACACTGATCTGCTTCCTGATATTGTAGATCCCAAGGACTGAGTAACAGCTGGTTGACTGAGCTGGTCAGTCTTAGAAATGGCAGAGAAAGACCGATAAGAGTCTGAAGGAGAATATTCCCTCAACGGTGGGTTTGAGGAAACAGCAGTAGATGATGAGCGCTTGAGAGAATCCTCAGAAGATATCCGCCTGACACCTACCACACCAACCTCACGCTTTATAGCTCCAACCGCAGAAAATGCTCTCGAGTCAGGAGATGGAACATGAACTGGATCTGTTGAAGAGGAATATAGCCCAACCACAGAGTTACTGGATCCAGATGTTATTGAATGAGACTGAGGACTGACTGGTTTAACCTCCTGAACCCGTGAAAATTTGGTTGATTCCTCTAACACTTCTTTGCCAGAAGTGCCACCTGTATTAGGCCATGAGGATTGCTGATCTTGTGAACCGCTGCTAGGAAAATTAGAAACTTGAGAATGACCTCGCCTTCCCGTCTTTTGATTAGACGAACTCCCAGTGGACCTGTGGAAGATTAAAACCCATTAGGTGGCATGAACCGTACAAGATCCCTCAAGCAAACTGCTAATGAATCAACCAATCAAAGTTTTTGAGAAACTCAAGCTTTCTCTGAGGGCTTCCACAAAATTCGAAGAAAAAATGCACTGATCATTCCTCAAACTTATAAAACATTGTGCATCGATTCAATTAGGTAGAACAAATATAGAAAAACAGCTTCTCAGAGAGAACACCTCATTACTCAAGAAAAATGTTAATTATTGAATGTTGTGGACCATGCCAGCTTATGTATAATTCTCTCACTTATGTTTGAGAACAGCAACTTTGACAATAGAAACATCTTGGTGAAACCTTCATGATACTAATGATGGTCAGGTGAGAAAAATGTGATCCACCTGAGGATTCTGATAAACAAGTCAACAACTTCGCAATACACCCTCTTGACCAAACCCAAAATGTAAAAAAAAAAAACACACACACACACACACAAAGTGCCCCTATGCAAGTAGAGAACAGTGCTGAGATTCCAAAATCCACAGGAAAGTGAGCCGAAATTTGCAACATAAAGAAGATCATCTATCCCTGCTAGGCAGTTATTCAACGGAAAAATATTTTTCAACAATTACAACAGACAATATTTCATGTCATTCGACGTGCACCAATCATGAAGATGCCAGTTCAGAGAATGCATGATGGGAATGGGCATACACTTGTTCAGAAGTAATAGGTTCTATCTGGTCACTAGAGGACGAAGGATGTTGCAGAGAGGAAATCTTCATCTCTACATTTGCATTGCTATTCACTCTATTGTCCCGCACGACACGGAATTCTTTGCTGACTGCTCCATCTGCCAAGATTTCAACCATAAAGAGGTTCAGGAACCATGATTCTAGCTTGGCATGGAATCAATGAAAAGATACCTATAACAGAATGTTCTTGCCATTAAAAAGATATAAAAAAGAAATCCAACATTTAAGGAGTACCCCAGAAAACCAAAATTAAAAGAGTACACCAGCTAAATGACACTAGAACTCAACATATTCGTGCTTGCAAGTAATGAATGAAATAGTCACTATTATCAAGCAAAAAAATTAATTAATTAATTCTCGTGTTTACAAGTAATGAATGAAATCCTCACTACTATCAAGCCAAGGAAAAAAAAAACATACTTGTGCTTGCAGGCAAAGGTTTACGCCCATAACCAGCATTATTAACAGGATTATAGCCTCCCCTCTGGCCAATATGGCTTGGTTGTGTCATCGATTTTAACCCCTGGCCGGCATGTTCAGTCTGTTTTGCTTGATTGGCAGAAACCTTCTGGGCCACAGTCTGAACCAAAAAACACAAGTTTTGTAATTATCAAAATTTCACAAAAATAATGAGGCCAACTGCACAAGGACTAAGCGTATGATGTATTCCAGACATAAAACATAGACTTTAATACTAAAGGCAGCCATATTGATTGCTGATCTGAAAAGGAGAATATATATATATATATATATATATATATGTGAGTGTGTGTGTGTGTGAATTAAAAAAAAAAAAACCTACCTATTCATGACAATAGAGTTAGCTACTTAGAAAAATGGTACAACATGGAGAGGTGGGTAGAGAAGGAAAAGCCAACCTTTCAGTTATAACGCTACCATACATTTTCAGGTACAAGAAATACCTCAACCATTACATGGGCACAAGAAATAAGAAATGCCTATTAATGCTTAGAGAAAATAGGAACTGAGTACTCAGCCAAAGACAGAAGTGAAATTTATCCAAACTTGACAGTAAAAATCAAAAGGACAAACAAACAATTGAATGTGGGAAAAACATTATAACATGCTGATAGACAGTATACTAAAAATGCCAGAATACATTTTCAGTGAACATCTGAGAGGTCTCCTAAGTGAAAGACCAACTATTAAGGTGGTGATAGTTCTAGTTCTAGATTGAAGGTATCATAAAGACAGGTCCTCTCACAAATTTCCCTCTCTTTTAGTTCAGGTCATCTGTGATCAACAGCTCGAATGTCAAAATTTCCTCCGAAAATAATAAGATGATTTCTACTTCCAAAGTTGAACAGCATAAAATAAACTTTCTTGACTAATCATCTGCTCACTTCAATCCACCTTCTCCTATGATATACCCTACTGTCAGTCCACCATGTTCTATTAGCAACCCCATCATTAATAAGCAAATTGATGTTCGAACACCCAATATACATGAATGGCTTAAAAAGGAAATAAATCAAAGGATTTCAAAATGCAGTTCATCAGTCTGTTTGTTTCCCACTAGACAACCACAAGTCATATCTTTGCCTTGCACCATCTTAGGATATAGGTTTTTTTAAGCAGTAAATAAAGAATTTCATTAATCACGCACCAACTAGGTGCCAAAATTCACATACAAAAAGGTCAATACTATACATAACATCAAGTACATGATACAAATCACTCATGTTAATGAATCCGTGACTCCCACAACCATCGATTTGCCTATACCAAAAACCTACATCTCTCACCAATCTCATCAGTTTTGCACCATCACAAGAAATAGTAAACCAGAATAACTGGGGTCCTCCACCTTCGGTATGCCGACGGATTCTGTTTTCACAGTCCCACCTCTTTTTTTTGACATATTTATACACTACTGTAAATCAAATACAAACAACCCTAAAAGTCAAGCTAAAATGTACTAAATAAATTATTAGCGCATTTCCATTTTTAAAGAATAATGTCCAAACGGTTTTAATATATATATATATATATATATATAAAGAAAACCAATCTAATGGTTTCATCAAATTGCACAATTTCAGATGCATTATACATATATCAGCAACATATTAACATGAGAAGTAACTAATGTCTGCTGAACATTACCTCCTTTCTCCTATCCCGCTTTCTCTTGACTTCATGAAATGGATCTGACAAAAGAGAAATTACATTTAGCTCATCATATCAGACTCGTGGAGATAACGGTTTAAAAAAGCATGCTGACAGCTGCTTAGAGTTTCATCTCAGAAAGAAAGATAAAAAATGGTGAAAGATTTAGGGGACAACGTCCATGTTTCACAAACTGTGGAAAGACATAATTCTCAGGCTGAGTAAAATGACAAGGTATGCCACGAGGCGCTGCAATGCATGACAGCCACACAGAGTTAACAAGCAGATTCAGAAGCTGGACCAATTGGCAAGTCAGAGAAAGATACCAGGGTCCAAATGAAGCAAGCAGTGAATGATCCCATACCAATAAGAAACGAAAACCCATGTAAATTTACCCCTCACGCCACTGCTAATTAATCTTAATTCTACGGACAAGGTTGATTAAAAGCCAAAACCACAAACAAACTAGTATTTCTGTGAGCACCGCATTTCACAAGAAGAAGCCCCAAGACATTCTTAAGACGATAGTGACGAAGAAAATTTTCCAGCATAAATGACAGTGCTTAAGACTGAAAATAGCATGCATTGTCATGATCAGAGATCCGAACTGCCATAAAAGCCAAAATATAAATCAATGAGGAGCCGATTCAGAGTCAACGCCTCCCTCATTCTCTCAACCCCCCTAACAACCGCTAACACAAATAGCTGGAACCCAGGTAAAAGCAATATAGCACAGTGAAGAGCGAAAAAAGAAGACCTTGATTGAGCAACTTCTGAATGGTTTCATTAGGGTCCATGCTGTTCTCCTTGAGGGCGGCGTAGATATCAACATCGGAGTGATTTTTTACGATCTCCTTGATCGACTGTATGGTGCTGCGCACTCGAGCTGGCAGAACTTGAGTCCCATCATCCATTCCTGAACCAGTGATCATCTCAAAGGCTATAGCAACAGCCGAATCGGATTGACCAAGCCTATCAACGTATCTACGAACACCGACGGAGTTAGACAAGGCCCCAAGCCCTCGAGCGAATCAGGAGCTAGGGTTTTGCATTGGAGAAGGAACGCCTTTCTGAGAGAGAGGAGTCAGCGAGGGTTTTGAAAAAAGAAATGCTCCTCTGACAGTGATCAAGACCCTGAGAGCCGACTCGATGCGTTTGGTCTTTGCCTCTACAGTTGGGTATAATTGCTGCAATACCACGGACTTGTGCCCAAGGCACGGGGGGGTAGAATGGGAATCCTATTGGGGAAATTAGGGTTTTAGTTGATTAAGGAAAAAACTAGGTGTACGGACCGATGCGCGCTCTACCAGATAATTGCTTTTCCGGCCCCGAATTTCAACTTACATCCATTATGGACCCTACACTTTCATAACTTTACTTTTAGAACCTGGATGGCCTAAATTTTGTCCAACGATAATATCTAGTCACTGTAGTAATTATATATATAAACAGGTTAACATTGACATGTCAATGAATTTCAATTTCTGTTTTCCGGCTATTATAATGTAAGAAAGCCTTCCCTCGGAATGATTTTTTCCCCTCTCTAATTAGTATTTCACATTGAATTCGCCCACTATTTTCTTATATGTCATTCATATTTCAGTCATAACTCCATGATCTCTACAGCAGGTAAAAGCATCCTGTGGGTTTGGGGCTCTTGTTAGCAGAAGATTGCTATCAGTTACTGCATGTGAGCCGCGGCAGTTGCTCTCGGTTTCCCTGGCCTTCTATCCCTGGTATTGCCGACCGATCTTAGGATAATATGATAGAGAGAGCTCGGTCCATCTTCTCTATAGTTTCTCGGTGTTGCATGCTGTTGGACCCAAGAAGCACATCGTTAATGACATATTATCTGCCATTACACGCAATGAAAGTACAGACAGCTCAAAGTTGCAAACCAAGATCAGAGAAACACACTGACCAAAGTAAACTAAAAAGGTCTCCTTATTGATTGCCATGTCTCAAACTCAAAAGAATCAACGCCACGGCTCGGAAACTTCAGACAAGAAACCAAAAGTCCCCATTACAGGGAGGCAACCTTCGCTTCCCCCGTTTGAACACCCTAAACATTAAATCCATACCTTAATCCCCAAGAAAAAATACAAAGGACATCCAAACTGTTCGACCAATGTCATAACTCTAGTGGTCGAGAAGATTATATGGTGATTTCTATTGTTCCGTAAGAGTACATATACTCTGCGAAAATGGTTTTTTTTTTCTTTTGGCTTAATGTATGAAAGTGGGAATTGGCACTTCACTATATACCTTATAAAAACCTTCAAATTTCTCTGTGCCCCTCCCAAAAAAATTGAGAAAGGAAAAAAGAACCTGATGTGGGCGGATCGGTCGGGAGATTTTCATAAATCTGGTCCCGCGTTCGGATCCCGACCCAAGTTGGATCGGGCTCTCTGCTTCAAAGAGTTCATCCTCTCTATGTGCAGACCCGCCCTGAATCTCGCTATGAAGTTGTCCGCCTTCGTGTCGACGTCCGACACATGGACCGTTTCTTCCCTCGGAGGGCTCTGCTTCTCCTCCATCAAGTCCGGGGAGCTGCCCCTCGAGGCGGTGCTGCTGCTGCTGCTGCTGCTCCTGATCCTGACATATCCGCCTCGCATGGAGAACTTCCAGTCGGGAACCTTGAAAGGTGGCGGTGGAGGAGGCGGGATTGGGATTAGTGGCGATGTGTTTGCTGGGTAGACGGAAGCGCTGTGGCGGACAGGATTCGCTGGCCCCGCTCTACCAGCGGCAGCTGATGGTTTCGGGCGGGGCTGCGACGTTGCAGCCTCCAAACTTGCCTTCGTGGCTCGGGAGGGCGGCGGTGGTGGGGGAGGAGGCGGGCAGTCTTTTTTGCTCTTGCCCCTCTTGGAAGAGAACAGGTTTTCGAATACAGACGGCGGTGGGGGGAGCGGCGGAGGCGGGGGCGGGTGAGACGGCGGTGGCAGGCAAGGCTGAGGCTGGAACGAGCTATGGAGGAGGCTGTCGAAGTTCTCAACGCTCTTCTGCCTCTGCCTCTTCCTCCTCCTCCCGAGCGATCTTATGAAATCCCTCGTCCCGGATCCTCCTCTCTTTTTCACATTCTTGTCACTTTTGTTTGGAGTCGCATAGTAGTCGAAGACCGGTGGCGGCGGAGGCGGCGGAGGAGGGGGCGGGAGCTTGTACGTCTCGATGACTCTGTTATCTTCTGTCTTGGGCTCGTGCATCAGAGCTGTTGAAAAAGCGAATGACCAAAAAACTGAGATTTAATCGCAGTATTTTCATGAACAACGAAATGAAATTGTGAGCTTCTGATGCAGGTACTCACCATGAGTTTCGACTAGAGCTTCCTTGTTTCTCCTGGACCTCCGATTAGCTGCTCTCGGTCGCGTTGAAGAAGTGCTCGAAGGTGGCGGAGGAGAGGTTTCCAGCGCCTGTTTCAGCGGAGAAGCTGACTGAGGCGGCGGAGGAGTAGGCTCTGGCAGTGGCGTCTGTGAAACTGATACTTTCTTTTCTTGAACTTCTAGTCTATCCACTTGTATTGTCTTGATTTCAGCCGTCCCACCATAGCCAGAGCCGCCATTTCCATTTCCTACTTCATCGTCATCTCTCCATCTTCTCGGCCGGCATATCTGATCAAACCACCAAGGTATATCACAACTCATCAACATCATTTGACCATAGTCCTATCAAAATTCTCGCCTGTGAAATTAAATTCCCGAAATGACTCACATTTGTGTCATCAAAGTACCGCCTCCGATCATCACCCTTCGCCGACATGGGCTCCTGCCTCAGATCGGGATACGAGCTGCTGCTCCTCAGCCTATTCAACGACGGACGGCGACCGTAGGCCGCCTGATCAGAGTACCCGAACCGCCGATCCCCCGGCGTTGACGGGTCTGACTCGAGGGAAGCTCTTGACTTGAAGCTCCGCGACTCGCCGTACGAGCTCTCTTCGCTGACGGTGTTCCTGCTGAGGAGGCCGCAGAGGATGGCGAAGAGGACAAGCACCAAGTTCAGGGAGTCCCAGCTCCTCTTCACGACGTTCGGGCGGAAGATCCGAGATATGGCGGAGAGGACCGAAGGGACGACGATGAACACGAGAGCCAGTGCGGCGGCCAGCAGGAGCACCACCATGACACCGGACCCAATAGCCGCCGCCGATGACCCGCGTCTGCGTGATCGGCGGAAGGAACCGCCGGGTCTGGACCAGAATGGAGGCGCGCCCTCGTCGTCTTCCATGTTCGTTGAGGCTGTCGTGGGTCGTCGGCTTTGAGAGGACCTTTTGCTTCGCTTTTCTGCTTTCTGCGTCGCCTATCGCTGCTTTTGCTTCGAATATTCTGATTGAGAGATAGAGCGGAGCTGTACCTCTGCGACTGTTATTTATATTATATTCACACGCACACAGACGCAAACACAGGTGAACAGCGGCGAGTTGGCAATCATTTTTTCGACATTCATGCCTTAATATACGGCCATTAACGGGGAATTACTTCCCATAAAAAATATCCATTTTACAAAATTGAAAGTAATATTAATTAATAAAATAAATAATTTTAATTTTATATTGAAAATATATTATTAAAAATATTTACTAATAATATCATAAATTTTCAACTCTAACATATTTTTTTACTATAATAAAATCTTATGTTAAAATTATTAAAAAAATATGATCTCGTATATTTTTTAAATTTTATCAATAATTATAAGTCTTTTTTAAGTGACAAAATCTACTAAATCCATAGATAATATATACATATGCATACGTGTGTGTGATGGCCGCTCCTATTATCCCATTATACAACTGTAAACTTGTGCGCTTGCACATGTGACATGTGCTGAAATTCTCCTCCTCCTCTTTTTATTTATTTATTTTTTTAATCGATGATTGATTGCCCATCAAGTTTCCTGCAAAAAATTTATGCTGACCTAATCTAATACTGCCTGCCTACACAGGCCGCATAATTTATCGTCTCCAGCCACCGAGATGATTTGGATTAACCAATTTGGTTATTAAACTCCTCAGTTTTGTCTAGAATCTAGATTGTGCTCTTTTTTTATTCGAACATTTGACCCAGATCTTTATCCACTTTGCATTATGGTCCCTACACTGTTCTTTCTTCTTTTTGGTTTTTCGGGTCCAACGGGTTTGATTTGGGGGGTGGTTGGTCAAAGAATTAAAAGAGCGGCCGAGCCAAATCGAACCAAATCATTGAAATAGGTTCTCTAATGTTGTTCTCTTTCGAAAAGAGAATTTAATAATTACTTTACAGGATTAATTTAGTAAATCATTTATAAACTAGACCGTACCGGTCTTGTAAATGACCAATATGCTTAATCCCCTAACCACAAGAGACGATCCTATACGGTTCAAACTTTTTGAGATAAAATAAATATTATTCAAATTTAAAATCATTAATCAAATCCAATATATCAGATAATTGTTATGATGGAAGCGTTGGCATCAGACAAAGTCAAGCTGAGGACGTCATTTTCTTGACATTACAGGCCGTTTTAGTCATGGTCCTGCACAACGCGTCAGGCAATCAAATATGATGTCGCCCAGAACCCTAATGATAAAGCCATGGAATTTGAGTGTCATATTGATATGACCGACTAAGGAAAACGACAAAAGAGAAATAGAATATTGTGAGGCGGGTGGGGTTGGCGCACATGGAAACCGCGTCGGAGCTTCCGTTCGAGTCTCTATCGTCAGACTTTTTCTTTTTCTTTTTATGGCGAGATTTAGGTCTCAAGTCTGATTAATTCCCCATGAATAAATCTTTCCTAATTACTTTTATTCACAAAACTGAATTTAATAGTTGCTTAATTATTGTGTCTTCCCGTTTAACCGAAAATGATCGAAACTTTGTACTCCTATGCCGGCACCCACCTGTCAACAAAATTACTGACACGTACATGTCTCATAAGTGAAAATGTTAAATGGATTCAATTGTCTAAAAAATGTTATATAAAAATTGGTAAATACTTGTAAACTACTTTTATTTGGTTGAATTACGAGACAAGTCCAATTAATAGCTCTGTTAAACCAGAACTAGTTCAACACATTTTATCGTTGAACTAGCCCTCAATTGTTACAAAAACGACATAGACCACAAAAAATCATGCAAATTAATAATTATATTTATTTATTTAATTTTAAAATATTTATTTTAAATTATTTTTAAAAATAATAACAATAATATAAATATACACTAATCACAATATGTTGGCTTATGAACCGTTCCATGCCAGTCATATATTTATGAGTTATAATCCGTAATAAACTAATATCTTATAGTTAACATGTCAAATTATAACTGTATCAAATGATTTTATATAAATTTTAAATCAATTTACACGGCTGATTTTAACTGACATATGTTCCGTCAACCTCAATTGAGTATCGGAAAACTTTGTGTGGAAGTGGTCCGAGACTGCGGCAGCAGCACCGACTCGTCTGATTCTCCATCTGCAAACATGCCTACATGGCCACATAGGTTTAGAGAGAGAGATAGAGAAGAAATTTCTTAGAGTTGCTTTGCAGGCCCATAATTTCAATTTACATCCATTCTGGACCCTAAATTTTCATAACTTTACTTCTATAACCCGCATGGCCAAAATTTGGTCCAACACTAATCTAGTCACCGTATGAAGAACATCGCTTCTTGAGGAAGCTACTTTAGGAGATATAAATCATAACTTCCTTAGGAAGCTGAATGCTTTGACTATGGTGGTCGGAAAATATTATGACCAATTTGCATGTGTTTTTAACTAATTCATCTCCCAAAAATCGATCTTAAATCAAAAGCTTCTCAAACAAACATCATCTCTCTTTTTTTTTTCTATAAACCAACTAGTTCGAGCCAGGTTGGACCACTAAGATGGTCAAACTATCATAATGGAAATAATTTCCATTTACAAAAATAAATATAATATATTACTTAAACAGAAGAAATACAGAATTATCCAAATTAATTTAATCAACACGCTCTTAGAATCATATAATAAAATGGCAATAATAAAATGGCAAGAGGAATTTTGCATGCTTTTTTTTAAAACAATCATAGATACAGATAATATAAATAAATAAATAAAAGAGAGGGAAATGGATTAGATTTATGGGTTAAGCTTACATAAAAATATGCATTCAAATGCCTCCTTTATATAGGATTTTGCATTAGAGCATTACAAATAAAAAAATAATATTTTTATTATCGAATATATTAAAATTTGAATGAGTTAAAATATATTCAAATTTATAGTTATCTTTTATTATATATTTCCTAAAAAATACTGAAATTTATAGAAAAATGATAAAGTATTTTATATTTGAAAAATGACTAAGATCGTGTGTTTTTTCTATTATGGTAACATTAGAAAAAAATCTAAAAGATAATAGAAAAAGGGGAAGGATAAGAGTACACGTCAACTATTGCCAGCAACCAAATTTGAAAATTTTAAATTTAATTTGGATAGTACATATTATTGGAAGAGAATGCAAGAAAGGGAAAAATTAAATATTTTACCTTTATGAGTTAATAAATAAAAATGTATGAATTTTGATTGATTTTTTAATTTTCGTACACATTTTTATCATAAAATAATTTTAAATTTTTTATGTTGTTCCACGTTATCTTTTCATCAAAATCATGGGGTAGTACATTATTTTTTCGTTGACGGAATTAATAACATTGACATGACATGAAGTAACGATTTTATCCCTAATCATCTCGTCTTTAATTTAAATCTAAGTGGGATAAATATGTAAGTTTAGACTCATCTTCTTGGCCCTTCTCCCTCAACCCCACCCCCTTCCTTTTAATGGAAGTCGCATCGTCCCCCATGGTCGCCTCCACCATCTCCTCCCTCCGTGGCCACCCACCGATCCTCCTGCAAGCCCACTTTAATCCTCCTTCCCCTTGTCCCCCATGGCCGCCTTCCTCTTCCTCTTCCTCCTCCTCCTCCCCCCTCTCTAATGGCGTCCTTTCTCCTCCTCCTCTTTCCTCTTCCACTTCTCTTGGATGAAGAGAAAATATATATATATATATATATATAATCTCAGTTAAGGAGGAGGAGAAGACTGGGGTGGCAAGGGTGGGGGGGGGCGGTTGGGAGGGTGGCCATCAAGAGGGAGAGGAGGAAGATGAACAAGGTGGTCATGGGGACTTTGGGAAGGAGGGGAGGGTGATGGTGGCGGTCATGGGAGAGGAGGAGGAGGTGAAGGCGGCGGCCGGCCATTGAGACTTGGGGTGGGTGTAGGCAGGAAGAGGATGAAGCTAAAGTTATATATTTACCCTCAATTTTAAATTAGGATACGAGACATCACAATATCATATTAATATTATTAATTATATTAATTATTTTACTAAAAAGACTTAATACGGTAATATAGTAGATAAAGTTGTTGTATTTTTGGATCAAATAAAATATTTATACCAAAATTATAAAATAGGTGAAAGTTCATGCAATTTTTAGGATATTTACCTATATATTTATTCATGGGTTTCATGATAGGATCTTTCATGAGATGGAATGAAACCCTAGAGGCTGTTCTGACGGAAGTTTATTTTGGATGGACTAAATTTGAATAATATCAAACTTTGGGTCCCAAAATGAAACTTGCACAATAAATAACCAAATCAAGAAGCGAGAACACTTACTAGATCACTGCGGGTCGACTCTGAGCTTAAACCCTCAGGTGTCTCTCTCTGGCAATTGGACGAATACCTTCCGTCAATGGAGGCTCAGCCCCGGATCGAAGGCCTTGACGACGGCGCCACCTCCATCAAGAAGTCCGACAGGAGCAAGAAGCGGAAGAAGGAAAAGCTCACCGCCTCAATTCAGGTCCTCCATGACCAGCCTGAGCAGACAGCTCCACTCGTTGGCTACTTCCCCTCCGGCTTCGACCCTATTGGCCATACCACCGGACCTACTCCTGGGGTACGCCTATACAGGAAAAAGACTCGGCCCAACAGGATGGAGCTCACAGTGAGCCCTCCTGGTTCTGACGTCCAATTCGTGGGGTCCAGCTTCGACGGCGAGCCCACTGCCGTGCAGCCCTGCACCTATGCTCTTGGAGTTCTTGACAAGGAATCGGGTTCTCTCAGGATTGTACCAATTGCTTCCAATAAGGTTACATCGCTTTGAGCCAATAGCTTTGTGTTTGCACTAGTTAATAGATTGCTCGAAAATTGTTTTCTGCATCCGTATTATGGCGATAAGTCTGTGAAATAGCTTCCTTATTTATATGAAGATTTCTATAAATCGAATAGCTTAAGAAGTGAGCAAGAAGACAACGTCTCACTCTTAGAGTAGGCTATGAAATATTGGTTTTTTCATCTGACATTTTATCGTGTTGACTAGTTGAGATACTGAAGTAAAGCTTTAACCTGGTTGCTGCTTCCCCTCACATATATATTTGCTTGCTAGTCGCTAATATTCCATAGTAGTCATATCGAAATCTTAACCTTTCATGACACATCATTGGTAGATATTTAGATTGGAACCGAGGTTCAGGTCAGATCATGCAGAAGATGAGAGCTCAGAGTTGAAGGGAGAACTTTCTGCCAAGGAGAAAGCAGACAAAGTTAGGGTACTCACAAATCTTTATGGAACAAAGAAATCAATTACCCAGGTATATATATTCTTGTGAGCCTCTCAATCACGGAACTTTTATCATGTCAAAGAACCATGATTTGTTATCTTCTGTCTGTGTTCATGATCATAATTTTCGCCTTTCCAGTTTGATATCCTTCATATAACTAGCTGATTACATTTGTAGATGTTCTTGTAGTTCTGCTTCCAAGCGTTCTGATCCAGAACTTGCATAAAATATAACTTTGTAGTTCTACTGAAGGCATTATACATGTGATAATCGTATTTGTTCAACATTCCATTTTCTTGGTTATAGGATCTATGTCTTTGGTCAAGACCACTCCCACTAAATGGATCAATGAACTACCTGATAAGTTATGCTGAGCACTACAGTAGGATATGGTTCTGAATTTATAATATATAATCTGACAATCACATTCATCATTTAATTGATTGGCAATCTGTAGTGCTTGCTACATACAGGTGATGACAAGGAATATCAGAAAAATTCAATCCTATTGGGAGAACCTTCCGCTACTGTTCTAACACAGTAAATGATGGCTTTCTGATGGTTGACAGTTCTTATGAATCCAATCGACACTGCTAAAAAATGACCATATATATTCATCTGAACGAGTGTCAATCCTGGATAGCCCTCATTCATCCTTGTATTTTATGGTTGATGAGAGGGTGAAACAACATGGTGATGCTCTTCCTTTTTATTTGCTTCAGAAATCTGAACAGTTGGGTCAGGCGAGTGATAGATAGAATCTGAAAACATCAATGAATCTACTTATTTTGTGGATAGCTTGATAAATTATCTGCACTGTTTGCTTACTAGTTCTTTTATGCTTGCAATATAAAAGTGCACCTTCTTGCTGCTCATCAATGAGAGCTCTCTTTTTACTGGAAAATCAAAATCAGTTTGATCAAAAGAAAGGCGCTTTTTACCTGAAAATCAACTGGTTGCTGAATGTTTTGGGTATAAAGTCCAATTGGTCATTGTGTTTGTAGGCTAAGAGGTTGCAATCTCTTAGACAAGAAGATGACCCCAATTCCCAGAATGATCTAGACAAGAAGATCAAGGAAGTCACCATAAACAAGGAGGCTCTTGAAAGTACTGGTGCTGAAATTGCTCGGAATATTCCTGCTTATAACTCTGCAGCCACTGATCCCAAGGAGGCCTATCCCTTGGAGAAAATCATACTCAGTGGCGAGTGGGATTACATTACAGATATTATTGAGCTCGTTGCACAGGAAGAGAAAGTACCAGCAGATGCATACCCTTCTTTTGTCTGCAATAGAGTCTATAAACTTATGGAGATTAAGGTATGATTGTTCTTTGAGTTTTTTTTTTTTAATTATGGTTGAGAAACATTTAAAAATCTAGTTCATTGCGGCAGAGAATCTGAGGGCTCGGTTTTGCAGGATAGCCCTATTTGATAACTAGATGGCTCGACTCTTTGCCTATATCTCACATCCTTAATAACATTGGATGATGTTTTGCTTATCTTAATAGGAAAAAGATGAGAGGGACACGGTTGGGTGCATACTCTCTTATATAACTCACCTAGTGAAGTTCAAGGAGCGGCATTCTGCTGATGGGTTTAAATCTGCAAAGAAGCACTATTTTCCACCCATAATCCAACAGAGATTCTCAGCTCTCTTCATGGTCCCTGAAGCCAAGTATATGACTGCCGAAAAGATCGATCTGCTCATAAGCCACATCCTTGTCCTCTGTCTGTTTGTGGACAATTTTCAGACTGACCCCACTGACATTGCCAACGATTTAAGGATGAGTCCAGTGGAGCTGAGACGGCATTTCGAGAACTTGGGCTGCAAATTATCAATGCAGAAAAAGATTCTACATGCTAAGCTTACTGTCCCTCTCAAATTCCCGGAGCTGGGGAGGCGGAGGAGGCGATGAATTTGGATAACTGACATAAGAGTTTCTTGCATCAAGCAAGTTTTGCCTCTTACGATTTATCAGAGTGGTTGTGATCTCTTGGATGCTAATTTTCATATTTTCTTGGATCAGAACTTCATTGTCAGCAACATTTTTCAGTTTTTTTCCCTCAATATGCTAGATTATGCAAGTCAAATCTTGTCAATACTTGGGTTTCACTTAAGTTGCTTTCACAATTTACGATGCAAATTGTGTTTAATCATGCTTATTATGACAGTTTTGAGGAATTACTGGCAAAATTTTATTGAACTACTTCCAGTACCTGTATGCACACACACAAGTACCCAAACTATCCAAGAATTAAACCAGGTAGTTCAGTATAAATCTCAGTATTTGAGGATATGCATACTCAAACTCTTGGATTTGAGTTTTTTTTTTAATAGATAGTTTATGATTGATCATTCTAGAGGGGCTTTACAGATTCAATCTTGAACCAATTATAGCTTAGATACTATTTTAATAGTAACTCAACAAGTTTCTTAGTATATGTTTTTAATGAATAATAAGTTTCTTAATATTAGGCTTTGCAAACTTTAAAAAAAAAAAAAGAAGGAAAAACGGAGGCTCCAGTCTTACTAATTTGATCACGATCTATCTTGGGTGCCCTCACAAAAAGAAGTTATGAGGTTTGGAGCTCAGAGCTCTTTCCATTCGTATTCTCATTACACTTGTAAAGAGCTTCGACTATATGGTACTCTTTGATACCTGCGAGGATTCTTAATGCATTCTGTCAACATATATATTCCATTTCATCGGTATTGGACGATCCAACTCTATCTATTATCGAAACACGGACTCCCGATTGCCTCAATAATCTGGATAAAAAGTTGGCATAAAGTATATATAATCGATCTCATAACCCAAGAGAAGATGATAACCTCAAACGTTATAGGTACATCAGTTTCTTGACACACTAGAAAAGGGGCTGCTCAGCTATACAGCACAACAGCAGCACCATCCTATGGTCTCCCTGTCTCCCTCCATCTAAGGAAAACCTTGTAGGTACCTTTCCTTCCATGAAAAAAAAAAATTTAATGGACCAAAGTTGTGTCCACCATTACAAGCGTTTCTGCTACTGTTAAGGATATAATTATTATACTATTGATTGATCTTTTTGATGAGCCAGTGACTGTTCAGCCCTGATGTATGAGTATCCGCTGGCCAATGGTGGTGCACAACTTTTCTGCTTCCCTTCGCTCAGGACTTGGTCTTGAACTTTCTCTGGGCTTTGAGGTCTACAACGATCACAGAGATGTTGTCCTCACTGCCCTTCTCAAGGGCCAGCCTTGACAGGTAATCGGCTGCAGACTGTGCTGCAGGGTCCACCCCCTCACCCCGACGGACAGGAGACTGGGATGGTGATGAAGATGAGGATGCAGGCCCGCCATTTCTCTTATGCCACAGGAGGATTCGCCTCCGGGCAACCTCACATGCCTCCTGGTTCGTCATCACATCCCACAGCCCATCACTTGCAAGGATAAGGAGCTCATCATCCCGGGCCCGTGGAACGAGCATCACTTCTGGTTCTGGGATTATCCATGGCTTAAGGTACCTATCGCCTGTCAGGGAGAAGATGGATAAATTGAGGTAAAATTGCATCAATCAAAGTGAGCTTTCCACTGCCTCAGGTAAAAACAGAAAGTTGCTTTGCATTTTGCTAATCCAATGGCAAGATGAAAGCAGAAAAGGCTCCAAAATGACGTTCATAGCAGGTGCTGGAAAATTATCAAAATTCCTGTTTTCCATTTTCATTTTATCAAAAAGAATGGAAAAAAAGGGAAAGAAAAGAGGAATTATACGGGCAAAACAGACAAGTGTACATTCATAAATGTTCAACCACTATAAGTACAGTAAAGTATTTACTTCCCTTTTGTTATTTATTTTGCAGAAGAACTTCAAAGACAAAACCGTACATGTGCTCCACCATAAATGCCCATAACCAAATAGAGCATGTAAATTCCTACCGAGTGATCTTGACATCGCAAGAACCCCAAAAACACGATAACCCTTCCACTGTATGACCTTGCCCCCAGCAGCCTCAATCCTCATATACTCTTTCTCCATGTCAGGCTAAAGAAACAGAAGAATAACAGTCAAGAAAGAATAAATATACATCAGCTTAAATATATAAATAAAACATGTTCTATCATGATGAGTAACAATTGGAGACAAAAGATGCACAACTCACTTTGTGATCAACCGAAAGGGCTATGGATTCTTTACCCCGAAGCAGGACAGCTCTTGAGTCACCACAATTTGCTACTATAACGTGCGATGAACAAATCAGAGCAACCACAGCTGTTGAACCCACAGTCTCAGGGGCGATGGGCTCAGAACAAACACCAGAAAGCCCTTCCACTCCCTCATTCTCGGGACCTCTGCTGATTTTTCCTCCAATCTCATTGTCCACTCTTTGGAAGCAGTTATTGAAAGCCCCCTCCCACCGCACTTGCCTCATGTCCCTGAGAATCCCATTGCTTATGTTCAGATGCCCTTCAGCAAATCCAATCTCTTCAGCCAGGGCAAAGTGGATGCGGTTACGACAGTAGTTTGCTACCTGCATAGGCCTCAATTCAATATATTCAGATATCTTTTGTGCATTCATTGATGGGATCTGCTTTTGCTCAACGGGGCCATCCCCCAAGCCATAATCAGGCCTTCTTCATGAGCCTTGTGCAATTTTTCGTGCAGGGCTAAAGGGCTATGAGGAGCTAAAACCTAAGTCCTAGATGCATCAATTTACTAATATGATCATTTGACCGACTAGCACAGGTTTTTCCGCTAAGATCTCACTGTTGGCATACTGCCAAAGATCAACTTCGAGGCATAGAAAACATAATCAATAAGGAGAATACGCACGCCCCATAACTTTGGTGACATTAAATGCATGTCCTAATTGGATATCACTTCCTCCTAGAGATATTCCAGTATATCTTAACATAAAAACTTAATAAATATCAGCAAACTAAGAACTAGGAACTGATTGGAAATCATCTCACGTTAATAATATTTAATAAAAACAACAAATATATAATATATATTCATATATCAGGAGTATGATAAGAAATAAAGAGTACCTGTGAGCCTCCATGACCATCATAGACTCCGAAGAAATGACTGGTCACATGTGTCAGACTAGGTTTAATCCCATCAACGGCATGCTCCGCCGTAAGCATCTTGATCGGGATTCTCAAGAACCAAGGCATAGAAGTGACAGCATCTTCCATCTCATGTCTGTTCCCACAGATAGACACCGAGCCCCATAGGGGTATACAATCAAGCTCAAAGACACTTCTAATTCCTCCCTTCCCGAGGATTTTCTCATTTGGAAGTTGAGAAACAGCATCAGCTGAATTCAAACTGGAACTGCTCGAAGCCTCCACCCTTGAAATAAGGGATGTGATGAGTTCCCCTTTGGGAGCCTCAACCGAGACACCCAAAATAATGGCCTCAGCTGAAACATGGTCAGCCTCTACTGATTTTACAATGTCCTGACTGGACAAGCCTATTGTGGACCCATCAAGGGATAACAACTCCTCCACGATAACCAAATTCGTCTCATCTGTGACAGACAAAACTTCTTCATCCTCATTCTCTCGAATGACAGCACTCCTGTTCTCAATCATCCCCTCACTTCCATCTCCACCTACGCATGATTTCAGATTCTCTATAACAGCTTCACTACAGAGATCATTTGGTAAGGTGAGCTTTGAGGGGTTTGATATCAAGCTCGCAGCATCAGTCACAAGCTTGAGCCTTGTGATTTCCATCGAGGATGAGACTCCAGGGTTATCAGACAGCGTGTTGTTCATACTAAGAGTTACTGCAACAGATGGGGACATATCTTCCATATAGATATCTTTCCCCCTGCTGACTATAACCAATCAAAAGCTTACCCAGACTCTTCCTACTCCAACATCACACTTGGTCACTTAAATAACTTACTGAATACAGAAAAATCCCGGATACCTGCATTTCTCGGACATCAAAGAATCACCAGGAACAAGAATTGCGCTTCCTTCTCAAGTAGAAAAACAGGTACCGGCCAAAACGGAAGAGTACCAGAGATGCAATAAGATCTAGAGATCAAATGGATCTGTAGGTTTATTCATCACCAGAAAGCTCAACAATTCACACTAATTATTTCCTTCCGGTCCTTCAGAATACGAGAGAATGCCTGTGAAGGTGTACCTATGTGATTCCCACCACCAAACTTTAAAAAGAAACCAAGAACGAAAACGACCGATACCAAATTCTTATCTAAAACCAGAGAAGAGGAAGCAAAGGTGGGCTTCGTCATAATAAAATGGATAGAGAAACCTCGGAAAAGGTGAGCTCCCGAGCTTCACATGTAAAACCTAAAAAGGTGAAGCTTCCCCGCATAGAAACCATGACTTTCCTGGATCTGAGGTAACCCATCAGAGCTAATCCAGAAACGACGTCTCTTTCCCCTTTCTAGTCTCCGCTGATTTCCTCGTCCTACAACGACAATAGAGCAACAAGATTACCGGGAAACACGCCTATTTCATGATCAAGACCAGAGAATACTTCAGGAAATCAGATTGAAGAGCTCTTGCCAGAATACTTACACAGCTGAACAGAGAGGACTTAGAATCACAAAGAAAACAATAATGGGTCAGAGGGAATACTGAAAAAGCTTAAAACTTTCACTGCCTCTCTCGCTCTACGAGATTTTTCTGATCCCAAATTTCCTCCAATTTTCTCCATAGATAGAGAGAGAGAGAGAGAGAGAGAGAGAGGGAGGAGTCATCTGCCTTTCCTGTTCTTGCTTTCTCTATCTTTATTACATCAGGGTAGAAAAACAGAGGTGGAAACAGCTTTTCCTTGGGACACGTAGACAACCTCGGAGGATCTATCGGTGTTTTGATTTCTTCCGGTGTCCCGTTTTGACTCAGCCGGTTCTTAACTTCTTACTGACAAAAGTGACTCTCATTTTTACTCGTCAGGCGAAATTGCATATCTAGAAAGAAAAATATTATGAATTTTATTATAAAAATTAATTTATAATATTTTTAATTATTAAAATATAATATAATATTATGTGTCGAGTTATTTTTTTTATTAGTTTTCATTTATTACAATTTAATTTATAATTTGGTGATACATGATTGCCACATCCGTTAGAATGGATGAACCGAGACGGAGGAAGCCCCAGCCTCACGGATCTTTCGTGAGGGCAGAAAGGGAAAAACAGGAGGATGGACAATGCTGGTCGACACGTGGCCCCTCCTACTCAATTTCTCAATCCCCCTCCGGTCCTCCGAGACAGCGACCCCTGACCCAATGACTTGCCTACAAGTTTGCATCGCAATGCATCAACTAATTTAAATGAAAACGACAGCAAACCATGCCACGTAAGACCCATTGAATTTCTAGATTATGTGCCTCTCTGGTCGTGCAGCTATCCTATTATCTAGAAACCTTACTATATTGTCATCATCAAACTTGACTCTTATTTGGTCCATTATTTCCCAGCGGTGAATCTTCACCTTAACAGAACCTTGTCCTTTAGATCAAAATGCCCGGCTGTCAAATTAAGAGTGTCCCCTTGTTATCCTATCAGAAACTATGAGCCGGCCAAATGGTTGGAATCCGATCTGGTTTGGTTTTACTATTGACCCGACAAGTTGCTGAAGGCTGGGAATTTGCTGCCCGATCTTGCCAAGTCGAGCTTCCATTAGAAATGCTGCAGCTTGGCCGATTCCCTGACCCGCTCCAATGTAAATCAACCAAATTGCTAACCACTGTCGCACGCTTACGCCGAGTGTGCCTCTGTTTTAACGAATTCCCTTACTGGGTTTGTGCTGTATTATGCTGCTGGGAAACCCTCTCTTTTTGGTGGAGTTGGCGACTCGTTTGGTGATCGTTACGGTTAGTCTTTGTCGTGTTCGAGAAAGAACAAGTCATCCAGTTGTTTTACATAAACAACCTCAATTCTCGTACCGGAAAATTCCACGGGGTGCGCATAATATGCATAAATTCCTAGATCCCTTCCGCTGATTGAAAAATCAGAAGTTTTATGAATCTGATGGTCATTCCACGTGCATCATATTTCTTGATGGTGTGTGCTGTTTGAAGGGTTGCCCCAGATTAGCAACCTGTAAATATGAAAAAAAAGGAAAAAAGAAAGCTTCTCGAGTTGGAAACTTTATTGATGAGGATGATGGCTTCGTTTTTCCTGTTTTGCGTTGGGGAAGTATTCAGCAGAAAGGGGATTCTTGGAAAGTTGCAACTTACTGATGCCTTGGCTGTGGACAGGGGTGAAGTGAAAGGGAAGAAGTTGATGATCCTATCTGTCTTATCCCCCTTTACCTTCTAACTTAGTAATCTTCTTCAAATTTAGCCTCACAGAGGACTTCCCCTTCTCCACCAATAGATCCGTCGAGCACCCTTTTTGTGCCTATCTCAGTTGCACTTCAATCCCGAGATTCTGTTTAACCTTCCGGCTACAGCAGAAGCCCCGTCCTGGAACCTGGCTTATTGTCTGTGGTATTTATCTATATTGCACATATCCATAAATCGAGACTTGTCAGAGTTTCAGCAGAAGATGCCATTCTTTGGGAAAAAGGTTGATCGAGGACCGGGAAAGGCCGCATGGCAATAGCTGTGGCAGTTGACATGGATAAGAACAGCCATTCAGCTATGAAATGGGCAGTCGAGAATCTTCTCAAGACGAGCCCCAACTGTGTCCTTGTTCATGTTAGGACCCGGATTGTGCATCCAAGTCGGTGTTCTATCTACTCTTGATTGTCGTAAATGTATTCTGAGATCGACTTCTGTATGTACCATGTATTGGTCTTATAGGAAATTAACTCATAAACACGCTGTACGTAACATGTTGCGGTGAGTGGGACAGTTGATTAACAAGGATCTGCACATCTGAATTGCAGATTGCGCTGATTTTGTCCCGAAAGGAGGCCGCCCACCAACGAAAGCCAAACTTAAACAGTTCTTCCTCCCATTCCGAGGATTCTGTGCTCGAGAAGGGGTAAGTGCAAGTGAAATGACTTCATTGGGGATACACGAAAAACTGGACAATGTTTTCACAGAAATCTGTGGATGTTTATTCTAACATTGGTTGTCTGTTTCTTTTCCTCCTTTAAATTGTTCTTACAGCTGCATATTTTAACCAAGGAAGTAATCCCACACGTCATCGATGTTTCAAGTGCGCTGATAGACTATGTCACGGTCAACTCTGTCAGCCATCTTGTTATTGGCGACTCAAGCCGAAATGCACTCTTGAGGTACTCTCCTCCCTCTTTATCGCTCTCCCAAATTTTTCTGAAATCTACGACAATTTCTCATGTTCTCCTTAAATGAAAACATCCTTCCAAGGCAAGGGAAATGGGAAATATGGATTCTCCTTTTCTTTCATGAACTTGAAAGAACAGACAGGCGTTTCTGCTTTTCATTGAGAAAGCAAGTTTTCTGAGGCGCAATGAGACTCGTGTTTTCTTGTTTTCTCGATCTTCCAAGAATGGAAAACAGAAAACTGAATATGGTCAGTTTTCAAGCTGGGACTTCATCATTTTCAGGGAAATCAATGCACCTTTTAGAATCGTTTCTCGGGTAACTTTCCATGACACTGACTTGGTTGATTGATCTTGGACAGGAAATTCTCAACTTCTGATGTGGGAAAGAACTTACTCAAATATGCACCAGAGACATGTCCCGTGTACATTGTATCAAAAGATGAACTCCAAGCAGTTCGATATGCGAAGAGAGTACGTCAATCCCCATCTGCTGCTATTTATACACCGACCTCAAATTTGGGTAACCCGACCATGAGTTGCCAGTCGAGAGTTCATCCTTCTCCTGTTCAAACAATCCCCCCTGACACGTATGACATTATAAGGGATGGATAATTTTCTTTGTTCAGGCTATTGATTGGTTACTTTGAGATTCCGGCTTGGAGTTGTTTGTTTTGAATCCTTAGTTATGCCTGATTTGCTTTTGCAGAAGCTCGTCTAGCATCGGAAGCCAGATGAGTATGACTTCAGATAGTTCATGCTCAGGCAAAAGCAGTGACTTCATGTCATACAGCTGCCAAAAAACTGGATCCCCTGCAAAGCTGCTGGAGTCATTCTTATCGAAGAGCTCGTTCACCACTTCCTCATCAGAGATCAGCGATTTCTCAGTCCCTCTCAGCTTCCAGTCAAATGGTTTGTCGTCCACTGAAGCTTCTTCTGTCTCGGGCCATTCACTTGGCACATTTCCCTCACATTTCTCGGTGAGAAAATAGATGGTTTATCAGGAGATTAACAGAAAGACACTCCTCATGAAACTCTAGTTTTGGCTCCATAGCTGGAATCGCTTGAAATTCTCATTGCCTACTCTTGTTGCTTGGTTTTTATTCTGGCAGGGCAACATGGAAGATGAAATGGCGAAATTGCAGCTCGAACTTAAGTAGTCATTGTCGTTCTACAACACAGTGGTCAAGATGTGGCCACTACGGAGCAGAAATTATTGAACTTCTATGAAAGTTGAAAACTCAATTTGATCAATGTGACACTCCGTTCGACCACCTTCTGGTGGATAGCTCATCAGATGAAGGGATTTTAGATGCGTTATGGTCAGGCAGAATCATCAGAAAGTGTCTATTCTTTTTCAGCTTTGCCCCCGAATGTGGGAGATTCAACGGATGAAGATCTCACAACTTCGAAGCTTGGAGGAACACAGACCTCCTAGAAAGGATCCGTGCTCTACTTGGATGGATATCGAGAAGATGGAGCAGTGGAGTAGCCAGATGGGAAAGTAGACAGTCTCCAAATCAAAGAAAGAAACCGAGGGGCAGAAAAGACGTAGTAGATCACCTGCATCGAATAAGAATGTTGAAACAGGAGAGAACAAGCAAGCACCGGGCCGTCCGCTCAGGATCAATGTTTGTTACAGGAAGTACATGGTTGAACAGATCGAAGAGGCCACAGAGTACTTCTCAAGCATGTGGAAGATCGGCGAAGGAGGCTATGGCCTAGTCTATAAGGCCACTCTAGATCACACGTCTGTGGCTATCAAAGTCCTGAGGCCAGACGTATCGCAGGGACTCGAGACAGTTCCAGCATAAGGTAACAAGAACAAAAGTTCTTCCCTCTTCCAAGGAGCATCGTTTCGTTTTCACCTGTGTTTGTGTCTCAATGCCATTTGAGTGGCCCCATAAACGGTGACCGCAAGCTCAAGGAATAGTTTTCAGAAAATTTGAAATCGAAAACAGGAAACCTTCATTCTTTCATGGACAAAAGGAGTAATAGGTACAAATGAACAGGTTATGTACAAAAACAGAAACACTCTAATGTAGTTATGTTCGTTGATTGCTGTAGGTCGAGATATTAGGCTGCTTGCGGCACCTGAACATGGTGATACTTGTCGGAGCCTGCCCTGAGCATGGCTGTCTCGTTTATGAGTACTTGGACAATAGGAATCTGGAGGACAGGCTCTTCTGCAAGGGCGGCATGCTGCCGATCCCATGGGCAGCCTGGTTCAAGATCATCACGGGGCTCATCTTCCTGCCACCGGGACATCAAGCCCTCCAACATCCTCCTTGACGCCAACTACACCAGCAGGATCAGTGACGTGGGCCTAGTCCAGCTGATCCCCATGTCCGTGGCCGACAAGATGACCCATTATCACATGACTGGAACCTTCCGCTACATTGACCCTGAGTACCAGCAGACAGGGATGCTCGGTGTGAAGTCTGACGATTACTCGCTCGGGGTAGTGCTGCTGCAGATCATCACTGCAAGGCCGCCGATGGGGCTGACTGGGCAGGCTCAGGAGGCCATTGAGAGTGGCACGTTCCAGACGATCCTCGATTGGAGGGTAGGAGACCTTGTCACTGGCAAAGATTGCACTTAAGTGCCGTGAGCTCCAGAAGAAGGATAGGCCTGATCATTCACTGGATGTGCTACAAGAGCTCATCAGGCTCAAGAACCTCGGACTCAAGAATGGCCCAGAAAGGATGGCAATTTGTAGAGCCCGGCTGAAGCAGGAGCCCGAGGTGATCGACATGGCATTGCTGCCTAGCCAGGTTAGCCGATAAGTGCCGCATCTAAAATTCATGGAAAGTAAACTGTAGCATCTGTTCTTATCGGATCAGTTGCTCACACGAACTCTGCATGTGCATCGATTTGACGAAGATTTCCGACACAAGAGTCGAGGATTTGATTGAGTCATTCAGAATACGGAAATTGCCCGGTTGATTGCCTTCCAATTACATCTGTGACCACGTACGATCAGGAACCAATGACCAACAAATCTAACGTGGGAATTCAAATTCCACTCAGATCAATGTGAAAGGAGGACGGCATCGGCGGTTTAATTCGGTGGCTGGCGGTTGGGACCTGAAGATTAGCTTTAACAAATCGCGGTTGTTCTCCACCACTAACCACCGGAGACAACAGCCCAACAAGAAACCGGACCATGTGACGGTCGAACGTTGCTGGTCGTTCGTTTGTCAGCCGTTTCAGACCTGCCCCCCCGCCTGAAGAAGTTCAAGCCGTTCTCGTAGCCGACATGCAAAGAGTATAGTATAGCTCAAGAGCTTGATGTGTTAATAGGAATTAGCAGTTTGCATAAAATTATTACTGTAGACAGCTCAGTAGAAGGGCATTTGTGGTAATTGTGCAGCTCATATATATATATATATATATATGTATAAGTCGGAATATTATGTAGCTTAACTTCAACTATAAATATTACCTAGTATGCGCTTCTTTCCTTTACAATGAATATTTTTGGGGGAAATTCCAGTTTTGTCCCTCCTCACAAGCATCACCTTGATTGGGAATCCACCCGTCATTAGCCACTTTAATTGCGATAATAGAGTGGTGGATGGGCAATTAAGAGGACTTTCTTCATTGGAATTATTACACGATTTACTCTAGAGCACCTTGTGTTGGTGTTGCCATACCCTTTTTAAAATTTAATCAATTATCCAATAATGCTTGAATTTATGAATTCGGGTACAAAGAGGGATTTGGGAAGCTATTTTGGAAATAATTAAATAATTCATCATAGTGCCATTGAGCCGTAATATACATGAGTACTGACAAATTCATGTGCTTGCAGAGTTAATTTACTAATAATTATAGGTAAATTTTATATGCCTTTCACATTTTTATGATACTCCAAATTGGGATATTCATTTATGAAAAAAAAAGGCGAGGAAATAATACGCATACTTTTACTAAAAATAGAAAAGGGAATATACAATGAAGGGAAAAAATACCACTGACGGAGGGTAAAATAGGGAATTCAACTCTCAGGTCGAGGACGACGAAGCGCAGCCTACAAAAACCTAATACATCGCTTCCTTTATGTATATGTCTCAGAGGCTCTCTCTCTCTTCGACGTTTCTTCATACTCCACGGCGCACATCCGAGGAGTGTTGACAGAACCCTAGCTCACTAGTCGGCGATCAGATCAGTGTCCTCTCCGCTCTGCAGTTCTTCGGTCGCCACCAGACTATCTCCAATCAACAGGTTCATTTCCTTCTCCTCCTCCCTATCCGCGAATTTTGTTTATGGTTCAATGCGAATTAATGTCTGTGTTGATGTTCGCTTATGCATGGTTTGTTTATTTCCTAACCCCCCCTTCCCCCCCAGCCCTGTACTGCTCCCCAGGCGGTTGATTTTGATAATCGGATTCTTGAATGTCCGGTATTTCTGTAATGGATATCCTTGTATTTTTGTGAAATCCCTTTTGATGGATCTGTCTCTGATCAGTTGATCTGCCTGATTATATGTGAATTTACAGGATTGAGAAGGGTTTTGCATCGTTTCCCATCCTAAAGTAGGGCCCTTTTTTTGCCCCGTGAACGAGTGGGTCGATGCCCGGAAAGTTTTGGGGTCTTTATATAGTGTCAGATCTTAGTTTTATTTCATTTTTTCCCCTCTGTTAGACACTCGATTGAGACTTCTGTGTAGATTAAGACATATGGGCAGTTTGTTAACAATCAATGCCCTTATTGGGAACTTGAGAGATCAGTTTTCTGCTGGAACTCTGTATTTTCCAAATCATCTTGATGGACAATGCCTTTGCATACCAAATTTAAAAAGCTCCTCTTTCAATCGAGTTAGTTATGTATATTTGCTGTTCTACTATATTTCGTTCCTACTTTATGGAACTTCTATTTTATTTAATGCTGAATTTGCTGTGCTGATACATGCTACTTTAATCCTATTTGGATTCCGGGGTGGAGGCGCTGTGGTCTCTGGTGCTCACATTCAGATATCAGACAACCAGCTGCCTCCATGAATAACCTCCTCAGAAACTGAAACAGAAAATAATGCTTTTATTCCTTTCTTTTTGGGTTGCAAGTTTGGCTTTTCTGTGACATTTTTTTTACAAACGTTTGGAGCAAGATAAAATCTGAGAGATTGGTCCCATATGAGTTGTGATTGTACTTTGTAGTTTTTCCCTTGGGTTTCTGGGTTTAGTTCATTATTGATATTAAAAAGTGTGTTATGCAGTATGGCAGGTCTGACTCCGGAAGGCTCCCAATTTGACCCACGTCAGTATGATGCCAAAATGAATGAATTGTGAGTTTTTTTATTTTTGTAGTTATTTGGCAAAGGCTCGCTGATGTTTTGAGATCTGACTTAGTATTGTAGTACTAATATTTTTAGTTTTTATGCTATTTGCATTCTACCTGTGGTTGCAGGGCATCTTCTGATGGGCAGGATTTTTTCACTTCCTATGATGAGGTTTATGAGAGTTTTGATGCAATGGGACTCCAAGAGAACCTTCTGAGGGGCATCTATGCTTATGGTATGTTTACACTAGCTAGCCTGCTGCCGTTGTTTATTAAATTCAGATTATTGTAGTGTTTTAATTGGTTATTTGCATATGGAGCAGGACTCCTTTTTGACAAATTTTAATTTGTCTGAATAATTCTGCAGGGTTTGAAAAGCCTTCTGCGATTCAGCAGAGGGGTATCGTTCCTTTCTGCAAGGGTCTTGATGTGATTCAACAGGCTCAGTCTGGGACTGGAAAAACCGCAACTTTTTGCTCTGGAATTCTGCAGCAGCTTGATTATGGACTTGTTCAGTGCCAGGCTCTGGTTTTGGCACCTACAAGGGAGCTGGCCCAGCAGATTGAGAAGGTCATGCGGGCTCTTGGTGATTACCTTGGAGTGAAGGTCCATGCCTGTGTTGGTGGAACCAGTGTCCGTGAGGATCAGCGTATTCTTCAGAGTGGGGTTCATGTGGTTGTTGGTACTCCTGGTCGTGTTTTTGACATGTTGCGGAGGCAGTCCCTTCGCCCTGATTATATCAAAATGTTTGTACTTGATGAGGCTGATGAAATGCTGTCAAGAGGGTTCAAAGATCAGGTTTTTTTTTTCAATTTTTGTCGTGTACCTTCATTACTTGGTCTTTTTTGAACTCACTATGCCATGTCCATCTTAAAGTTATTTTGTTTGACCCATAACCATTTTTTGACCTATGTCCTTTTCTGCAGATCTATGACATTTTCCAGCTCCTGCCATCAAAGATTCAAGTGGGGGTTTTCTCTGCCACAATGCCCCCTGAGGCCCTGGAGATCACAAGGAAATTTATGAACAAGCCTGTAAGGATTCTGGTGAAGCGAGATGAGCTCACACTTGAGGGTATCAAGCAGTTCTATGTCAATGTTGATAAGGAGGAGTGGAAGCTGGAGACTCTCTGTGATCTCTATGAGACACTGGCAATTACCCAAAGTGTCATATTCGTAAACACAAGGCGCAAGGTTGACTGGCTCACGGACAATATGAGGAACAGAGACCACACGGTCTCTGCTACTCATGGAGACATGGACCAGAACACTCGTGACATAATCATGCGCGAGTTCCGCTCAGGATCTTCTAGGGTTCTCATCACCACCGATCTCCTTGCTCGTGGGATCGATGTGCAGCAAGTGTCATTGGTCATAAACTATGACCTGCCTACTCAACCAGAGAATTACCTCCACCGTATCGGTCGAAGTGGGCGTTTTGGAAGAAAGGGTGTGGCCATCAATTTTGTGACTAGAGATGACGAGAGGATGCTGTTTGACATCCAGAGGTTCTATAATGTGGTCATCGAGGAGTTGCCCTCGAATGTCGCTGATCTGCTCTGAAGGCTTCCAGTGTCTATTAAGGTAAAGGAGAGGGCAATTCTCATTTTTCCTCTTAAAAGTGTCGGGTTCACAAAAGGCCTCTCTCACTCAGTCTGTTTTGGAAGTACGAGTTGCCGTTTTCTTTATGAAGTTGTCTTATCTTCCTGTGGAGATTTTTGACCGTCTAATTATAATGGGATACTGCTGCAAATGCAATATTTTACGAGTCTCATTTCTTGAAGGGTTTTGAGTCGATGCAGCCACGAGATTATGCTTTTCTAAGCTTTTGGCTGACTTCATATCAAGTCTGGCACTTCATGGATAATATTTAGTCTTAACCTTAAAACCTGTTACCAGCTTCCACTGGTTGGCAATGTGATTGCTTTTTTCTGTTGTAGTAATGTGTGATCGATAGGCGAAGAAGATTCTCTCCCCTTTCCCCCTTGGGGTGGTGCGTTGCCAATGGTAACACCTTGATCAATCAATCGGTTATCATGAGTCGCGACTCGAATATATGCGTTCATTAATTTCACTTCCTGCTGTTTTAATCCTTTCATAGTATGGTAACCGTAGTGCATGGTCTGCTGGTATGCAATGTATATCCAAGTGGATGGATGAGTAGGTAGGTAGGTAGGTAGGTAAAACCGCGAAAGAATTGTGGTCCCTCATGAAAGGCTGCACCCAATTCGGCTCGATG
Organism: Sonneratia caseolaris; assembly: GCA_900006705.1. Lineage (NCBI taxonomy): Eukaryota > Viridiplantae > Streptophyta > Magnoliopsida > Myrtales > Lythraceae > Sonneratia > Sonneratia caseolaris. The sequence continues at coordinate 844,882 of CXYZ01002951.1, forward strand.
GCGATCTTATGTAACTGAGAAACATTCTGAAGTTAAAATGAGAATGCTTTCGCCCTTCCCACCAGAAATGATAAATAATAATATAAGAAATATGTCGGCGAAGATATGATTCCCCGTAATTCTAAAATTTCAGTTGCTATATACAATTTGGGACACAACCATGGATCATCCTGACCAGCGACCATAACAAAGTTGGAAAAAGAGCCAAAGTGAACTGCCGATCAATACTCGTAATACAGTGGGGTAAAAGAAAATTCCCTTTTAAAGCCATGCGGTACGGACGGGCGGGCGGGCGGATTATCATACACAACTCTCCCAATATTAAAGAGGGAGACTCGCAAAACCCGACTTTCATCAGTTCATCATCATCACAGGGTACTGCAAGTCAGTAACTTATAGTATGCGGGATTCTCGTGAGATTAAGATGTTCTACTTTCTTTTGCTAGTACTTCACCCTCTCTTTGCTGCTGCTGCTATTGACGTGCAAGTCCTGGATGCCCCTGAGGGTGGACTCAAAGGTCTTCATATTCGATGAAGTATTGTTGTTCCTACTTGATGTTGGGCGAACTGGCTGCTGATCTGATGATTCTACTGGTGAATTCCTCTGCACACTGCTGCTAGAAATTTTGCGGAAAGTTCGGGGGCTCACATCCACTGCTGTGCGGAGTTGTGGGATTGGGATATCAGAATCTGTGCCCAGGACCCCAGCTGCACGGCTTCCAGAGACAGCAGCCCGACTTGATCCAGTTGATCTCAAGAAGTTAGAACTCGAAGGCTGCATTTAGTAGAACCGGCCACAAAAGCAAGCAGTTCAAAATTTTTAGTGTAACAGTTGAAGCGGAAATGTTTTCTTCATTGAAGATTGGAAGGGGAACTACATTATCCTCATTCCCCAATACTCCATTAGAGGACAATTCCCGATAAAATGAAAGTACACTTTCTGTAATATAATTTTCATCGAAACATTACTGAATTTCAGTTCAGTTCAGCATGGAGAAAACAATTTGGCATAACATAATGATGCACAATATGATCCTAAATATACGTGACACCACATTAAGCTTCAGGATGGCCTCCAGGCTAAAAATTTCCCAGTAACTAGGATTTATTGCACATACAACTTGTGCAGCAAACTTAGACAAAAATCCAGGAAACATTCAGAGTGAAGAGCGAAAATATATTTTATCAGATTAACTGCATGTATAAAAATTCTCACCATGGCTTCTTTGGACATGGTAGAATCATTTGCAACTGGATTTTTCTGCCTAGATAAATCTCTGCTAGTAGCAATTGGTCCTGAATGCCTCTTATGAGAAGTGTCTCCTGCAGACCACCCATGAGGAAGTTTGGTTTCATCTCTGCCTATTATAAAACAAAAAAGAATGGTTAACGATCTTCCATTGATTCGCAATTGCCATTCACACGAGCTCCTCTTGAAGTGCAAGAAAGCAAAGCTATATGGCCTTGACTGGATAGTCAAACACATCATGCTCAAGATGAGGTAATGAATGCCAGCTGAGCTCAAGCTCAGCAATACTAAACCAGAGAGACCAGCCTGATTGATCCCTTTTTTTTTTTTTATTATAACGAAGCGTTTATTCTCCCCAAGCCCATGAACATCCCACAAGCACATGGAAAGCCTGATTTATCCCTTGTATTGCCAATTTTCAAATTATTTAAAATGCTATTAAATAGTTATACAATTCCACACAGATCCTACTGTTTGTGAGAGAGAGAGAGAGAGAAGGGCTGGGAGTCCTGATTCAGAAAAGAAGGAAAACAGTTGTATTCAACTTAATTAAGCTGTGAGCTGACCTCCGCCTCAAGCTATCATCAGCTCAAGGTTTGTAGAGCTGTGGCCTTAATTTGAGATATACAAAGAAATTAATGGTTAGCAGCAAAGGCTTAAGCTCCTAATGACTGACCCAGAACCGAGGCTGAGCTTAAATAAAAATACTTGAACTGACTATAGAGCTCGATTGCCCTGGATCTGAAGCTTGGCAATACTAGACTGCTTTGAAAGGCTCAATTAATTCTAGTCCCTAGTGCCTCTTTGGGGGTAATGCAGACATAGTACAGCAAACATGATTACCTACCTGAACTATTAATTGCATGAGGTATGCCGGAACTCGGGCCAGCTCCTGCTCCCTGTGGAAAATATGCACTTATCACATTAAACGTAAAGCATATGTTCGATATGGACATAACTGATTGTGCATATCGTTGCTTACAGGAGCACAAGGTGGAGGAGTGGCAATCTGTGATTGTTGATATTTCAAGATTGTCCAATCATATACATAATCAAACTGGAAGCCTGAAGCGAAGGAAAATGAATTCGAAACCAAAAAAGCTTGACCTATAGGAACCAAAGAAAGGAGAAATAGATAATGCATGAATTGCTTTGCAATCTTGTAGGTTCTTTTCAAACCTTCACGAATAAAGAGATCACGGAAGAGCCTCTTCAAGTATGCATAGTCCGGCTTGTCATCAAAGCGCAATGATCGGCAATAATGGAAGTAAGATGCAAACTCTGATGGATAACCCCGACATAATGCCTACGAGGAATAATGAATATTAAAATTGACTACATTCCACTTGATATCTTTGTCATTAAGGTCATGAAACCAGCTATTATTCCTTACAGTTACTATTCTTACTGCAAGCATACCTCAATAGATGTTGAAACTTTCTTTTCACTTATCTTTTCATATTTTTGTTTCTTTGTCCCAGCCTTCAGTCCCTGCCAAGGAAGGCTGCAAAAAAGATTTGGGATAACCATAGAATTCTAACAGGAAAAGGAACACAAAAAAGGAAGTACAGAAAAATTTTCACCTTCCTCTCAGGAAATACATTAGCACAAACCCAAGAGACTCTAAATCATCCCTACGGCTTTGCTCTGGTATAATCAAGAACAGTTACTATATCAGTCCTGTCAATGTATACCAGCAGCCAAAAATTATACTTTAAAAGCCAAGATAAAATGAGAGAATCATTAAGCATACCAATCCCAAGGTGAGTATTCATGCTGGCATATCTTGCAGTTCCAGTCAAATTCTTATTTTCTCTGCAAATGTCATAAGCAAGTCACAATGTGGAATTTGGCTAGAAAGTAAACTGTCGGGTATTCTAAAATGACAGCACAGAAAAGCAACAAATTATACCTTTATCAAAAGTTTAACTAGAGCTGTGTCAATGTAAATGCTCCAATTATGTTATAATCAGTGTGCACGTTAACAAGAAAAAAGAGCTCATATAGGAGAATTTCAAACCTGTAGGGGATATGCTGATGAGTATAAGTGTCCCTATACTTCTTTGCAAGACCAAAATCAATTATGTATACCTGTACAAGGCAAGCATCTTCAGTAGCGCTTCAAATGAATGACTGAACCACATGTGGAGACTAGAGAGACTAGCAAGTGAATGGAACCTGGTTTGCTCGCCTTCCTAAACCCATAAGGAAATTGTCGGGCTTGATATCACGATGAAGAAATGATTTTGAGTGGATGAATTCAATTCGATTGATCTGGAAAGGCATACAACCTCTTGAGTACTTGACATAATAGCAAAGTGGGCAACAGCAAGTTTTACAAATTGTCAGGCTTGAGATCTCAGTGATGGAATGATTTGGAGTGAAAGAATTCAATATGATTGATCTGAAAGGATAGGTACTTCGCATCACATGATACATAGAAGGCAACAACAAAATCTAAAAAAACTAAGCAGGTCTAAGGCAACCAACCATTTGATCTGCAAGCATGAGAACAGTCTTAAGGGACAGTTTCCTACTACAGAAGGTAAATAAATCTTCCAGACTAGGTCCCAGCAGATCCATCACAAGCACATTATAGTCTCCTTCAACACCAAACCAGCGGACATTCGGAATCCCAGCTGCCAAAAAATAACATATGTATAAAAACTAGCCTAATAATAACCAGCCGGTATATTCAAATGGGGGGAAAAGGAAGTAAAATGGCAATTACTACGAAAAGTGGTTCTTACTTCCTCCTTGAAGCACTTTATACAACTTTGACTCATACAGCAACTGCGGATGCTTGGTCTTTATATTTTCCTGGGGAAAGTCACAAGAATGAGAATCAGATGCCAGCATGTCGGCTGATTGCCAGTAAGCACAAGAAGTAGAATAAAAGTTAAAAAAAAGGAATGAATAATAACTTTCAATTCAACAATAATATCAAGGACTACAACTACACAGAAATGGTGACAGTTCACCAGAACACATCATGAGTCCCTCTTTTAAGTCCTTTGCTCTACTCAATTCCAAAACTACTCATTCTCAAAGGTCAAAAATGCATAGCAAGGGCTGGGTCGAATATCAGCTGAAAAAGAGAACTCACGAGTTTAATTGCAACTTCCTCGTTCGAGACAATATTAGTACCTGAAATCACCAACACAAATTCAATAGGAATTCCCGAACAAGCAACGGAGAATAGCAGGGGAGAGCAATCGAGCCCAAGAGGAAACAGCAACGCACCGAGATAGATCTCTCCGAAGGATCCGCTGCCGATCTTACGGCCTAGACGGAACTTATTGCCCAATCGGGGCTCCATCACTCCCCAATCCGGCGGATGACAACTGCCGAGAAAGTTAAGCTCGAGTCAAATACCGCTGCAAACCTCCAACTGAAAAACCTGACCAACTCCGGAGAACGACTGGAGACGCCGATTGGAGACTACCGGTAGTCGCCGGGGAGTGTCAACGGCGGCGAGGTAGGGGACAATCCGAAGGTTGAATAGTTTCTCTCTCTAGAGAAAAGCTATTCCATAGAGAGGGTGGAGAGAGAGGGGGGGTTGGTCTATGAAATGATATGCCATAATGTTTGCTGGATGATGAACCGTCCATCCAGGGAGGGCGATGAAAAGGTGTCACAAACTACGGTGCTTATCTTCAAACAGCCAGAACTGTAGGGGTGCTTTGAGGTTTCACCGAAACATGTGGGGGCAAATTGAAATTATTCCATGGCGGATGACCTCCTCCTCGGCGATGGAGGGTGACTTGATCGGCAGGCCCCGTTGACTGGGCTGAATCAAGAAACGGCGGTCAGCTCAGCATTAGAAGGCTTCCCTCGAGTTTCATTTTGGGATTTGCGGAGCAGCCATCGAAACTATAAGTTTAGCTACGACTTAAACCCTTGCATCTGGCTAATCCTCACCCGTTTCCTTTGACCATGACTGACTCCATAAGCAATCCTAGATCAGTCAACAATTTATAGGGACCGGAACGAATTTGAACCAAACCGCCTAACCGGACCAGAGTGCAACAGAAGAGGAAAAAGAATCCAACTGTTCAAACCATCACTTCTTCTTTTTTCTTTCGATCTAGAGAAGATTATCATGTATAGAATTCTCAATCTCGAGGGGATTACCAGGCGTGTAAGAGATCCATCTCCATGCTTTCAGTCAGTAGTCCATATCCCAGAGACTGATAAGAATATTCAGTTAGAAGATCGAGACAGTAGACAAACTATTTTATAAGCTACCACTTTGCAAAATTTTACAAGAATAGGTTACACTTTATGGCATTCAAATCCCTATTTTTGCAGGAAGACAAAGGGACTCCACTCACCCTCCACTCGGTAAACTCATCTTACATCAATTAGCGTGTTAATGAAACAAAAGAATATGCTGAGGAAGAGCGACTTTTTGAGCAAACTTGGCCATGTCATGGGGAGGCGATGATGCTCCTCGGGGGAGTGAAGGAGACGTGCTTCTTCTGTAGCCGCCCTTTGAGATGCCGCATCTTCGCCTCCACCCTTGCGGTGAACCCGATCTTGGTCTCTTGCCTAGCCTTGGACCTCTCCCGTGTCCACATGACCTTATCATGTTCATCCTTCTTATAGTACTTGATCTCCTGGATCACATGGTGGTCCATTGGGTAGAAGCACCGTTGGACCGATATGTGGGAGAAGTAGAGGAGGTTGCAGGTGACTGTCACAAGCAAGGTGATCATCCAGTAGCTCAGTGCAGGGCCCATCACCTCTGGTAGAATCTTGTACACATTCCCCGTGTAGGTCGGGGAGAGCATTCCATAGATCAGAAGAAACAGGTACCAGAATCCGATGCTACCCCATATGAAGAAATGCTGGATCCATGTGAAGTGGCTCATTGTGAGTGCGATCTGACAGTTTACTACCCAGACGATGCACGTGAACATGGCCGTACCCACAGTGGTCATGTCTGCCGTCTGGCCCCCTGGTCGGAAAGCCTGACTGTTGAAAAATGCAATGTTGAAGATGAAGATGATGGCAGAGGCAACCAGCCCATTCACCATCCACCCCAGTATTCTGTACCAGTCAAAGAACAAGTTCTGGGGTCCCTGTTGATACAGGGCAGGAAACTGCAAGATTGAATATACCCAGGAAAATATGTCAGACTATTAACACACACACACTGGAGAAGCATTCTTCTTCCATGGTACGTGGGAAAACTACTGAAACAGTAGAAAAGCTGCCCCTCCATTGGCCGTGGTTAGAATGTTGTACTACATGAGAAATGAACGTTGTTGCCACTAACCTGTGAACAGATTTCAGAAGAAACATCCTGTTCAAACACCCCAAGTGCAATGACAGGCAATGACGTGACGAACACATTGAAGAGGATCATGTACCAATCGTCGTAAATTGACTGCCCAGAGAAAGCCGTGATAGCCTCAAAGTAGAAGAAAGTCAAACCAAATGCTATGTTCTTGTAGAAGAAGTAGCATATCTGAAAAGAATGAACAAAACATATGGAATCAATACGAGCACAAAGTGTAGCAGAACTGGATACAAAAGCAGGGATCTCTAAAATAGTCACCATCTGAGCGATCCTTTTGTAGCACCAGTGCCCATGAACCACCAAGAGTTTCTCAAGAAACCGAAACTGAGCAATTGCAAAATCACTGGCCATCACAGCCTATGGACAATAACCCATAACTAAAAATCAGTATTTTCCGTTGCAGATACCAATAGAACGTGTAATATAACAATATAAAGCAATTGCCACATGGAATCGAGAATTCATGGTAATCTGACAAAGCATGTTACTACTCTGTTGCAAGAGAACTGAAGGGTGAGCTCAGGAGATCAGAGAGAGAGGCACCAACCTGCATACCTTCAACTCCACTGATGCCTACTCCAATATCGGCTTCTTGGATCATCCCAACATCATTTGCCCCATCTCCAATCGCTAGGGTAGTTTTTCCTGTTCCTTCCTTCACCAGTCTTGTCACCTGATACCAAAAAATCAGAAATTTGGAACAATTAGAATGGAAGAATTTAGTCAGTCTGATACAGGGAAACTGGGAAAAGTCTTCATAATTTTCCATTTTTTTCTCCTCAGAAAATGATAGAAATAAGCAAAGACTGCTCACCAGAGTGTACTTCAGATGAAATATGGACCAATAAACATATTGTGAGACCAAAACAAACGGGTTTTTTTCTTCCTTTAATGAATAACAACTTTTTTTTCTTTTCCTTTTCTTTGTTTGCCTAGAAGAGTAAAAAAAGAAAAGGGGGTATTCTTGTTTGATATTCAAACCCAAACAAACTTCAGAGTGGACATACCAGCGCCTTCTGTTTTGGGGAGACACGACAGCATATCACTGATGCGCAGTCAACAGCTAGTCCCAAGAGCTGGTTCTTCATGTCTTCCTCCAATGCATAGGCCAGGGTTTTTCCATCAATAATAAGGGCAAATGCAGCATGGGGATCCTTTTCTAGCTTTACCATTTGTGAGGCATTTGAAATTTGCATCAGAATGTCCTCTTTTATTGCCTGCTCCATGATCCGGGAAAAATTAAGTACAGAGAATGCTCTAAAAGAATGCTTTCCTCTTCTTGCAGAACAAAGAATACAAGGAACAGATTTTGTTGAACTGCAATTTGAAGCCTGTCCTGTAATACAAAATCTGCCAAAAAGTGCATCCAACAACCTTGTCCCTATTTTCCTTTATTTTAAAAGAAAATATGAAGGGAAAATGGAAAATTTTGAATTCTCCTAACGTGGAGTCTCATTTTTAGGAACTGTGTACCTTATTTGAGTCCTGTTGTAATGTGTCTGAATTTGTTACAGATATGCAGATCTGCTTCATGCCCTGTCTAAGAAGACTGCACGCAAATCTGAAACAAAATGCAAAATAGACATATAGAACCTTAAATCATCTTTGTAGAAAACCTCAAGCGAGGATTTGTCTATCAGATGCTCATCATACCCTATATTGATTGCAGTTTCCATCTTATCTCCCGTGAGAACCCATAATTTAAGACCTGCTTGGGCAAGTTTATCAATGCACTGGGGCACCTGCAGGGAAAAAGGCAAAGTAAGTCCAATTCGTGCTCAATGAAATAAAATTTCGTTGGTTCCATTAAAGACTTCGATGAGCACAGCTTTAACTTTACCCCTTTTTGTAGTTTGTCCTCCACAGCTGTAGCACCTATGAGAATTAAGTCCCTTTCCATCATATCAGAGACCCTCTCAAGCATTGCCTCTCTATCAGCTCCAATGGAAGTCTTGGCTTTAACAAACTCATCATTCCAGGCATTGTATTCAGCCTCATCAAGCCTCTTATAAGCCAGAGCCAGCGTCCGCAACCCATTTTCACCATACTCATTTAAATGTTTTGTCGTGGCTTCCTCATATTCCCTCCCATTCTTTGCAAGTCGATCAAAAATAATGCTGTTCCAGTAGAAATTTTGTCCAAAAAAAGGTAATCCACATTGCAGAAGCAAGAAAGATTCCAAATTCAGTGAATAATCTTCAACAGCATAGAATACATAGTTCAAGTTGTTTGAAAATTTTCAAGATTGAGTAAGCTCTGGTATTTCAAGAACATTGGTGCTTGGAAAACGACAGAAACATTACCTGTCAGCACCTTTGCAGAGAAGAAGAATCTGACCATCCTCATCCCGCAAGATAACAGACATTCTCTTTCTCTTACTGGTAAAATCCAACAAGTTGAGAATTTTGTACTCTCTGAGAATAAACATTAAGATAAAAATCTTAATCCAGGGTCACCAAAATCTATAACTGAAATACCAATTCAATAGCACCACATTTAATCATTTTAAGCCTTACCTGTCAACTGGATTTCCAGGAGAAGGATATGCTTCCCGGACATAAATGCTGGACTGGTTTCTTTTGAAGAACTCAAACCCGAACTCTCTTGCCGCAACAAGGAAAGCAATTTCATCAGGTGACTCAGCCTCGTAGGTGATCTCTTTTGTTTCTTCATCTAACTCAGGGATAGCGGTATGGCAAAGGGCCAAAATCCGCAAAAACATTAAAATATCCTTTGCCTTCAAGTCCTTAATCCAATTACCATCCATCAGTCGACTGTCCTCGAAGCTAAAACCCTTCACAACCTTCTTTTTTGCATCCTTCCCTTCCACGGTTGTAACAATACTTTCAAGCTCAATCTCTGATCCCCCAAGCTGGGTTGGTTCATGGTAGGCTGTGATCCCGTTCTCCTCTGCTTCAAGATCAATCGCGATTTGCTTGGCCGCTGCAAGCTCAACCTCACTGGACTTAAGCCCATATGCCAATCCAGCGATTGAGCACTTGAGGAAATCCATCTGATTGCAAGTCAATGTCCCTGTCTTGTCTGAGAGAATTGTGTCCACTTGACCCAACTCCTCATTCAAGTTCGAGGTCCTTGCCTCAGCAGGGGTTCCACTCTCCTCATCATACATGTCTATATCCCGGTTTATAAAAATAGCTTGCAAGAACTTCACCATCTCGATTGATACATACAGAGAGATCGGAATTAAATAGCCATAGAGCATAAGAGCCGTCACAAAGTGGCAGAAACCCGAAGCAACAGCCTGATTTGGATCATAACAGGAAGAACTGCTCTGAGGCAATAAATACCACCAATCAGGCATCTGATACTTGGTCTTAATGTAAAATCCAATAGAACTTATTAGTGAGATACCCAAAAGAACTGAGAGAAGAACATAAATAATGCGATCCATTTTCCTCTCAATTCTGCTTCTCTTTGAAGGAGACTTAGTCGAGTTCTGCATGACCTTACTATCATGACCAGTAAAGATAACGACCCCATAAATGAAAGCTGTGTTCCGAAGCTTGGAGTCTCTGAGGAGGATCTGACTTGGATCCAATGAGTGAACCCCATGACCATATTCGAAATTCCCCACAAATGTGTACAGACTCGGGTTTGGATCTTCACAGCGAATCATTCCCTTAAAGTCTTTAAAACTCTCATCTGAGTCTAACCCTGAAGTTACCTCCAATGATCTCTTGACCTTTAGGTTAGTTTCGCCATCTAAGTTCATAGTTTCCACATAACACAATCCATCCTCGTAACTCGAGGACAAAAGCAGCAGGTCTGCAGGAAAAAAATTGTCCTTCTCAACTTTTACGACATCGCCAGCCCGAAGATTCCTCCACTGCCTATTTCTGAAGATACCCCCGCCCTTATGGACCAAAGTTTTTCGGGTATTGACCTTCATGTCCTGGATAAATCTATGCCAATCCTCTATGGCTTCCTTTGTCATACTAACCCCAAGAACGAACACTAGAGGGGCTATCATACTAAGGGGTGAGAATGGAGAGAAAGAGAAAAGAGAACAAATTGCTGCCACAAGGAAATATATATTCGCGACACGACGGAATTGCTCAAAGAAGGCCTTTGGGAGGAAGGTGATGATGTTATACCTCGTGGTCGAGATGCTATTAGAACAGTACTTCAAGGGCTTCTTATTGTGGAAGCCGGGCTCATTGCAATGGACGGTACGGGAAAATCCCGGGCCCTGGAGGGACTTAGGTCCCTCGGACTCAGTAGTGGTCGGTCTGAGGCATGCGAACGTATAGAGGTTGCTGCGACGGATCTTAGCCCTGATTCTACCCTGAGCCATCTCGATTGATCGCTTATTTTTATGTTTCTTCCTTTCTTTCTGGTTTTTCTTTATTTCCTTCTCCTCCTCAATGTTATCAGATCAATCAGAGCTGCAGCTCACCGCGAATCGGATAAATTTGCCAGTGGCTTTGCAAAACAATGGCGGTGGCGGTGATGACGGTTCCTCCCTCAAGCTTCCTCCGACGCGACAATTCCCGCGTCGGGTTTGAGCTTGAATACCTATCATGCCATCTCTTGATCCACAGCGTCTCTTCCTCTCAATGCCTAGATAATACAAGACGAAGACAAGAACAAACTCAACAAGGAACGAGTGAGAGATAAGGGGGGGG
>CXYZ01002951.1:856283-879062 GCA_900006705.1 Sonneratia caseolaris
GGGGGGGGGGGGTTGTGATGCTTCAAAACAATAACCATTTTCAGCATCGAATGGAAGGGAAAGCAGCTGATTCATAAGCTCAAAACAAGAGACAATTCAGGCAACATGGAAGAACAAAAATTCAACGAACAAAGCCACCGAATTCCCAGCTGGAAATGACAATGCGATCTCCGGAAGGAGGTGATAGTATCTCTGCCAAGAGATTTAAGACAAACCTTCGCTACGAGAATTCAATCACAGAGACCCGTATTCACGACATTGAATTCAGGAAGAGCAAAGCTTCGAAAAATGGCACCTGGAATTATAAAGCAATCCCATCTTCAACGCGGATTAACAGGAACACAGGTGGCGAGTCAACAATTTGTGGCCGAGAGAGAGAGAGAGAGAGAGAGGCAGAGGCCAAGTTATGGCAGATCAAGAAAAGGGCAGAGAGCTTTGCAGAGGATGAGAAGGAGAAGAGAGAGAGAGGGGGGTGGTGGTGGAGGGAGGAAGTTTTTTGGGCCAAGAGAGACAGAGAGGCAGAGAGACTTCTCTCTGCCTTAGTCGGACTCCCCCAACAAAGACAGGATTTTCCGGTACATCTCTCTCTCCCTCTCCCTCTCCCTCTCCCTCTCTCTCTCGGCTAAATTCTGAATCTTTGGGGGTTGCAGCCGTGTTTTCTCCTCCGCCATAAATAGAAAAATTAAGGGAAGTTCCCCCTCATGAAGTGAATTTCGAATTACTTCTATACAGCTTAATTACTAACACTCCTACGCATTAATATGGAATAGTAAAACTAAATTAAATATTAATTGCACTCTATTATTTCGGATAACGGCAAACTCGAATCTCATTAAAAGGATGGATCAATTCAACTAGTTAAGATGCAACTAAACTAAGTAAGTCACATTTCTATGAAAGAGATTAAAAGTCAGTTCAGCCACCATCTTCATCTTAAAATTAAGAGATTATGGGTTCGATTCTTTTATCATTGAGAGAGCTCGTCTCGCTTGCTTACTTGCTTGCTTTGAACTTATTTATGCCTATCTTATGCACTTGAAGACCTCTTTCGTGACCGAGAAAAAGAAAAATACGTAGGCGTGACATCCATAAGATCGTACGCACAAAATTGACATAAGTTAATTGTGGTGGTTTTGATATTGAATATTATGAATAGATAAAATTTATTATCTGAGAACGTTAATCTCAAAGTGACTTAACTCGGTTTGAATTCTGATTAGTTAATGTCTAGACATGATTTTTGATACGGGATATATTAGATTAGAAAAAAAATCGTATATAAATATATAGCCCGGGTGTTAACAAAAAAAAGTTTATAAAAAATAAAGTTGTTACTGTGAGAAATTATTAAGAAAATATTTCAACAAATAATGTGAGATCGCTCTACAACAAAATATGACGACCATGATATCTTAGTAAAATGAAATGAATTTTATATAATAATGTTTCGCATATTTTCCTAAATACCATAATCGCCCTTAACCCGTCAACTCCCTTGACCCCATCCATGGTCTCTACCATTTAAAAAAAAGACAAAAGACAAAAGAAGAGAGAGATATTTGATGTATTCCATGGAGGGGAGGTGCATCATGGAGTGTGAGCCACGACGCGACTTTGACTCAAATGCCCACGGTAGAAAATGTCGATCTCAACCTGCCACCATCGAGCAAGGATGAGCTAGGCACTAACCTGACTCCGAGCCTAAGCGTGCAGTGACAAAACGAACCCCGATAGGGAGAAGGATCGTGCAATTGACTGAGATTACGACCCGTTTACATAAGTCTCAACTCGACTCGACGGAGCCACCGGATCGTATAAACCAGTGAATTTTTGTGGTTAATAATTTAATACGACACGTGATCGAATTAAGTCGGTCGTCATAATACTAATGTAATGGAGCCATCTGGGATTGAAAGATAACGATGGCCGGCATGAGTCGCACCTTTATCTGTCTATATATATACGTGCGAGTGGTGGGTAGACTTGACTCGTTGACTCGACCGGTGACTGCATACCCGTGAACAACTCGGCACATCGGAATTTCCAAGGCGGCTGTGCTCTTGCGAGGAACAAGTCTCAAGACCCAAACAATTATGATATAGGTAAAGGAAGTCGGTTCTCGCCGCCCCTTCTGCGATTAAGAATTAATCCGGATTAATTACACCCCGATTAATTATGAGTTCCAAGAGAGCTTTACATGGAGAGCAGCATTAGAGCGGGTCAACTCGTGCTTTCACACTCCCCGAGCCTACCATGGTNAGAGCGGGTCAACTCGTGCTTTCACACTCCCCAAGCCTACGATGATTATTTGTGATGATCAAATATTTAATAAATAATATTATTAATATAATTTAATATAAAATATAAATTTTAAATTTAAGCAAATGAAATAATTCAGAGCTGTCGTACCACGTTCTCCACGAGGATGATAAAGAGGATTGAAACAATCTTAGCCGTCGACGTGTCTCCGATTTGAGACAGAGAGAGAGGCTTTGAAACGTGAGCTTGGAAAAGATCAACAAAAGCGAAAGGAGTCGCTTTGATTGAGAGAAATGACAACCCGCTGATGGACTCTTTCTAGAAGACGTGACCTCCACGCACACGCGCACTTGCAACCCTGACTAAGTATTACGGTCACCGTGCATTATTGGTTGAGCGATAACATACATCGGACGTGGAGGCCTAAGGTACCCTGTCCATAGATTTTGGAAGAATGAATTTTTTTTTATTATCCAAAAAAGAATAATTGGGAGCAAGGAGAAAAAAAATCAGAACCCCTTTTTTTTGTTTGTTTTTTTGAGTGCATGTGAGTAATCTGACCAAATCAACAGATTAATCAACTTTTCTTAACGTTCTCAACTATTTAGTCATGGCATGTCTGCTTCATACTCTTGGCAGTCACATAAGGAGCCTAATAAGACGGATGGGGGTTTTAAGGGAGTNTTGGCAGTCACATAAGGAGCCTAATAAGACGGTTGGCGGTTTTAAGGGAATGACACTGGCCATCGATTCAAGATGTAAGGAGTCGTACACGAAGGCCGTCACATGAATTGCGAAATTTAGGCCGAAATTGTTGGACTGGAAGAGGACAGAAGCCCAAATGAGTACATTCACAACAACCCAATTTGCTGCTCCAAAAAAGAATGAACCATCCAATCCTCAAGATGCGGAAAGTGCATAAGAAGAAAGAATTGTATCGAGTCCAGAGGGAGTGAACTTATTTATCATCCAAGTTGAATCCCATGTCGGAATCAATTGAGAAGCGATCTCGTCAGGTGTTCACGGGCCATGGCCAAAGCTTGGCTGATAGTCTGCAGAGTTTATTAGAACAGAGAGAATGCAACATAGACATGAATATTAGCTATTCATTATGTTTGAGTTCCACCAGAGTGTGATCTTAATTGAGATATAGTAAAGAGCATGAGACTTTCAACACTACAGCCGGAAGATATAAATGAGTAAGAGAAATGTTCATCACCTGCTCAGACAATGGTGCTCCAGAATCTGCATTGTTGGCAGCAACTTTTGCAGCAATGGAACTAGCATCAGTTTCGAGAATCATCCTGTGAATAGTCCATGCTTATAGATATCATTAATTTCGACACAGTAAAGATTAAGGCCATCATCAGATTAAGGCACTAAGGCATACCCTCCATCAACAATCTCATCGAGGCACAGAAGAATAAGATCCAAGTTTTCGAGGGCCTCCCTCTTGTCGACATTATTCCTATGACAGGGAAATTCAGAGAATAAGAAAGTACTAAAAGCAACTTACAAAAGTCTGCTAGAAGGAAGCATCATCTGCAATACCTCAGGAGAAGTGTGACTGCATCAAAGAAGCCCTGAAGTACAGCAGCCAATATGAGTTCGTTCTCATTGTCGCCTCCTGTCACAAAGAAGTGCAGGTCCTGCACAAACTTGTAGATCACAATGTTGTTCTCAAACATTGCTATCTCCGCTGCAAAATGACAGAACCCAGTTATAACATTAGTCTCATGGCCTGAGTGAAATGATTGACTGACAGCCCCAAGATAGGAGGAGCAACCAAGCCCTTCAGCTTGTCAAAACCAAGTAGAAATTTGTCGCCCTTCAATCCAGCATCAGAAGAAAGATTCATCTTTGACTTGTATAGAATACATTTCTATTTGTACTGGCATGTGGAGATGAAGGAAATGGCTACAAGCTAAACAGATACCACATCTATAAATTGAACTGGTGGCAGATCCCCAGTGAAGAAATTTGATCATTGTTGATGAAATCAGGGCAAAGCATAAAAAGAAAAGATTCGGTCCATATGTGATTGTCCACACCTACCTTCAGTTCGAGCATTGGTCTTCAAGGTTTTGGTGAAGACAGACTTCTCAAACGCCAACTTTGAGCTGTTTGTTGGCCAATCATCTGAGTAGTACTTTACAGCAACACGTTTCCCTTCTGAGTCCAGCAGAAGAATGTTCTTCACTGAGGGGCATGAATCCTAGTAACCAAAATTAAAAGGCCAAATCAGGCATCACATTCAAACAGCAAAAAGAAGCTGAAAACTCGAACTATTAAGTGATCAGATACGAGCAGAGCAAAAAACAGATAGACAACCATCAAATGCCCACATAAGAATCACTTCTCAAGTCCTCTAATAACTCAGCCATCTACTGCATATATACAAGTTCAAGAATCAAGTTAACTTCTTTCTAAGAATATGAATCAATCTCTGAAGCCTCAAGCAAGTAACCATCAGTCAGCTGTATAATTGCTGCTGAATGTGTGCATATCTAATAGACTACCCAAAATATAGCTCTTCAACATTTGGTATAACAGTCGACTCACAATATTTACTATGAATTCTTAAAATGACGATCCTTCTGGTGCAGAGATCTAACCAAGTAGATCAACTTTCCATTTGAGATCCAATAGGTCCTACAATTTATAATGGTATAAGCGCACTTACTATTCTTCGATAAGAAACAAAATCCAATCAAACGAATAACCCCACTCCCCAACATCAAGGTGTCATGCTATCATCTACCATAATCAGATATTGGGGATTCGATCTCCTATGCATCATGTTCAGCTCAGTAGATCAGAGCTGTTTCTCTTCTCCGTCCCATCCATTCAAAGATCTGAGTCTGAGAATTGAATTTGATCTTGCGAGCACGGCAAAGCTGCAAACTTTCAGATCGAGATCCAAACTCGTATACACCAAACCATTCCCAAGTTCAATCTACCCCCCAATATGGAGAGAAAAGAGATTGGATCAGAGATAGAGCGAGAGGAACTAACCCGAGATGCAGAGAAGTATGCCATGAAAACTTGGACAGGGGAAGGTCCTGTGTGTTCAGAGCTTCAGATTTCAGTTTTCCCCGTGGGGGAGAGGACGGGCCGCCCTTTAGTTAATACAAAGTGGAATTTGTCTCTTTTTTTTTTAAATAACTATTACGATATTCTCTTAAATTCCATAATTCTTTCAATTTTTTTAGTGGTTAACACATTCTTTAAAGCTCGACTATTGAAAATCAATGAAGATATGAATTTATTGATTGAATTATAAATTTAATTGATCAAACTATATGTTTAATAAATAATAATAAAATTATAAAATTAATAATTATAAGTTAAAATAATACATATTATACATAAATTTATAACTTTAAAATTTAAAATATTTATCGTAATATTTAAATTTAGCTAAATATGTAAATTTAAATATAATAAAAATAAGATATGATATTAATTTCTTAAAAGTAATGCCAATATTGATGAGGTTTTTTTTAAAATAATTTTTAATTTATCGGTTTAATCATAGATTCAATTGAGTTTAATAGTAAAATTAAAAATTGATCGGTTCAAATGGATCTAACCGAATTTAGATTGCATTTAGGTTAATTAAGTAAATTAAATTGAGTGGTTATCTGGTTTCCATTGAACCAATCTGACCGGTCAGTCCGGTCTGATTCTAAAAATTATGGTAATTAATATAAATACATTTTGCGAGCTTAAACTCATTTAAACTTGCATCGGTTGAAGTCCAAAATATAAAAGAAAAAAATGGAAAATATAGTGAAAATTCTGAAATTTTATAACTTTTTTTTGGGTTGTAATTTTAGCTCATATCCATTCTATCTTATAATTCTTATGTTATTTACACAAGTCTAAAATAGTGTCAAGTCATCATGAGTTAACAGACCGACTAAATTATGCAGCTAAGTTAATGTTTGAGGATTGATTTATTCGATTTAAAATATATAATTGAACTAAAATGTCAAAATTTGACAAACCTGTGAAATTTCTGCGGTGAGGAAGTAAACTCAATTTTCTCCCTGAGCTTTAATTTGCTATTTCTGCAGGTTGTTCCCCAAATATCACCCTCCCTCCTGATTTTCCCCTGCCTGGAGACGAATCTGCAATGCTGAGATTTGATGGCACCGCATCCGCCTCCAACTCCAGGTGCGGGCGGGTTTATTGACTACTCATCCGATCATGGATGTGACTACATTGTTGATAGCTTGCCCATTTGTGTCCGAGAGCTGATTGCAGGTGGAGCTGCCGGGGCTTTTACAAAGTCTCTCGTGGCTCCCCTCGAACGGGTCAAAATCCTCTTGCAGGTAACGCGCCGGTTCCTGGCTTAGCCCCCCCTGTGTGCCTGACTTTACAAATTGTTATCTCAAGCTAGGTAGAGTTAGGACCCTTTGACCTCAAAAGCACAAATTGTCTTTGTTCCTTGGGACCCAAGCAACGAGGTGCATAGCTGTGCCCTTTCGTTCTATGATTTTCCATGTAATGGTACAACGGAATGGACAATTCTACGAGCCTATGATGCATATGCTTCTCACCCGGGTCAAGCACCGGTCTCCATTTGATGCCTGGTTATTGCTTGTAACTGATTTTTGCAGATCAGATCAGAAGGATTCTACTCGATCGGGCTGTTTCAATCTTTCAAGAAGATAGTCCAAAATGAAGGCATTCAGGGTCTATACAAGTAAAGTCCGTCCAACTCTAAATCTATTTTTTCGTTACAAATTGATCTCTCTCCTTTTGTTTTACTTGTCTTCTGTGCACCAATCATCCGGCTCGGTACCTCAATGATTTCAGGGGTAATGGAGCAAGTGTCATCCGAATCGTTCCCTATGCAGCATTACACTACATGACATATGAGCAATATCGATGCTTGATTGTGAGCCAGTGCCCCTCCCTTGGAACTGGCCCTTCCATAGACTTTTTAGCTGGTTCAGCTGCTGGAGGAACTGCGGTTCTCTGCACTTACCCCTTGGATTTGGCTCGAACGAAGCTTGCCTATCAGGTCAGAAGCACAATAGAATCGGGAAAATTCTAGCCCATCTGATCTAACCTTTATTATTCCGTAATCATCTACTTCACTATGGCTTGTTAGGTTGAGGCCCAAAAGCATAGCTGGTGGTATGGTATTAGAAGGCTATATACCAAACATCCATCTCAGACGCTTCTGGGTGTGTTCAAGGAACTTTACAGAGAAGGCGGAGTCCAAGCTTTCTACCGGGGCATTGGTAAGTGGGGCAAAGTTAAATGGTAGATTGCTGCTTTGTCATTCATTTTCCTTTGGAATTCTGCATTATCTTTGATGTTGCGACATGCTCAGGTCCAACCTTTGTCGGGATCCTCCCATACACGGGCTTGAAGTACTACGTTTATGAGAAGCTCAAACGGCAGGTTCCCAAAGATCACAAAGATTCCATCCCAATAAGGCTTTCCTGTGGAGCTCTAGCAGGGCTACTGGGACAGACTTTCACGTATCCTTTGGATGTGGTCAGGAGACAGATGCAGGTGAAATGGTCACGTCATTCATTAATCTCAATTAAACTCGGCCGATCTTTTATTAACCCATACTAGATGTTGCCTAGAGCTGGACTTTGGGTCTGGGTCTTATCACGGGTACAATAGTAAATGCGCTCGTGTGGTCATAATTCACATGGCGATTACTCAACAGAAGGCTCACTGCAGTGAGCTGACCGTCCAAAAGAAGTGTCACCGATGGGAACATTTAGGTGTCACCAGATTCACAAGAGAAACCAAAATCTTCCACTTGGAAAACTGACATGCAATGCTAAGAATGTCACAGACATCTTATGTTTGATTCATTCCAGGTCGAGAATGTAGTGCATGGGAAATCCCAGTACAACAGCACCGTGGAAGCGCTCACTTCGATCATTCGTGAACAAGGGTGGAGGCAGCTCTACGCGGGCTTGAGCATAAACTATATCAGAGTATGCCGAATTCAAGAACCTATGTGGGTTGTTCATTATATCAGGCTGGATCATCAATCAAATTGAGTTTTGATCCAAGGCATTCACTTTCAATGATATTTTCTCTGCAGGTAGTTCCTTCGGTGGCCTTCGGGTTCACTGCTTACGATGTAATCAAGTCTTGGCTGCATTTTTCATCACAAGGTTGATTAGTTCGTTATCCTTGTAATCCACTCCAAACTGCTGGACGACAGTGTCTGAGTCGATATGTACTTTCGAGAAAAGAACAACTTCATAGAGGAATTTCCAAAACGTCCTGTAATTCTTAGCAACTTCCAGAGAATACTTATCTTCCATCGAAGTACTTAGATGCAGAGGCAACATCGCTTTAGCAGCAGCTGTACCATCCACTTCAGATATCTTTGCCAAATCCATCCGGATATTTGACTCAATTTGGTCTCAAGCGATTTTTCCAACCGAATTGAACCATGACGATCCCTAATTTTAATTGGATTACCGCGTCCCGACTCCTGCAAGTAAGGTAACGTGTAGAGCAATCCGATTACTTGTCTACCTTGAGTAACAAAAACTCCGATGGTATGTATTCCGGAAATTTAATAGTAAAAATCAAAGAGACAAATAGTTGGGGGTGTGAAATATCAGAAACGAGAAAGTAGTGGCCAGGTTAGCAAAAACTGGAGAACGAAAATGCCCTGGTCTTTTCCGGAAAGAACGTGGAGTTGCAGGGGCAAAATAGTCAATAAGGTTGCTAGGGTTTCTCCCGCTAACGTTGGTAAGACGCCCTAGAATTATTAGCAGTCTTCTACGTTGCCCAACATCTGCGCCGTTCTTCCGAAGGCATTCCGTCTGAGAGTAAAGTTTGACGACGATGGCGACGGGAACAGCAGCTCAGGCGCCGCCGCAGCTGCCGTCGCAGAAGGAGGCGGACATCCAGATGATGTTGGCTGCCGAGGTCCACCTCGGCACCAAAAACTGTGACTTCCAGATGGAGCGTTACGTCTTCAAGCGCCGAAATGATGGTACATTTACCCGCCTTTGGGTTGATTCATCTCTTGCTATGTTTGCGAAATATGCGTATCTGTCCATGTTCTCTTAGCGCCATTTTTGGTACAGACACAGCTGTACAGTTTCCATCATCGCCTTCTACTTTAATGAAGAACAGATTCCGTGTTGTGTTTATGCTTGTAGCAGATAAAGCATGTTTTCTTGAACTTGAATCACTGATATGGTTATTCTCTGGCGTACTTTTAAATGCCTGCTGATGTAAACGATCCGAGTTCTTGGTAATGTTGTGTACAGGTATCTACATTATCAATCTGGGTAAAACGTGGGAGAAGCTCCAGTTGGCTGCAAGGGTTATTGTTGCTATAGAGAATCCACAGGACATTATCGTCCAATCTGCGAGACCTTATGGTCAGAGAGCTGTTCTGAAGTTTGCTCAGTATACTGGGGCCCATGCGATTGCAGGGAGGCACACTCCAGGGACGTTCACTAACCAGCTTCAGACGTCATTCAGTGAGCCTCGTCTTCTCATCCTCACCGACCCAAGAACCGATCACCAGGTGACTTGTATTTTTATGATTCGGGAGTTTTAAAATATGCTTCACTTCTTATGTCCATTCATTTCAAACTTGCGGGGATCTTGCTACTCATACACCACGATAACTCCTTATTTTATTTATGTTGCTTTGAACTTATTGCTTTTTGTGCCCTGCAGTTTCACCTTAAGTTTGACCATCACTCAGCTGCGCCTTTGAAATTTCCAGATCTTATTCAAATATGCGTTTTGGATTTAGAACTTTAGGGTGCCAAGACAATCTGCTATGTTTTATATGTTTTGCGTCAAGTGTTAGCTTATCCTCAATAGTTTGTCTGCTCTATCGTAAAATTGCAGCCAATTAAAGAATCTGCACTTGGAAACATCCCAACAATTGCATTCTGTGACACTGACTCGCCCATGAGATATGTTGATATTGGTATCCCTGCCAATAACAAGGGGAAGCACAGCATTGGGTGCCTCTTCTGGCTCTTGGCAAGGATGGTTTTGCAGATGCGTGGGACCATCCCACCTGGCCATAAGTGGGATGTCATGGTATGTGACATGCGTTTATATTTGTATTGTGTTTCTACTTCTCTCTTGTGCATTGTTTAGTTGATGATTAGTAGAGGGTGGGTAAGGAGAGAGGACAAGAATGTATGGAAAGTAGATTAGATGACATAGCAGAACAGCAAAGAGAAGAATACGATTGATTATTTGGAAGTTGAAGTAAAGCTTCAGGAAATGCAGTCAGATTCTTCTTTTTCCTTTCCCTGGCATTTCTCTAGACTGGCTGATTTCATTCAGGATGTCATATTCCCTCAATGCAACAAATATTCTTGTCAAGGGGGTGCTTCCTGTTTGAATGATTATAAATGAGTTTGTTTTCTGTGCAGGTGGACTTGTTTTTCTATAGGGAGCCTGAGGAAGTCAAGCAACAAGAAGAGGAGAAAGCTGTTCTACCTTCTGTTGACTATGGTGTGACAGATTATAATGCTGAGCAATGGACTTCCCAAATTGCTGATGCCCAGTGGGGAGGTGAGGTGGCTGCTCCTGCAGCTGCAATCCAAGCAGCAGCTGGCTGGACAGAAGCAGGTAATGCCATACACTCGAGTCGTATCTGCTTTTATTGTATACATGCTCTGATACTATGATGAGCAGTAGCAAGACCACAAAGACCTGTTTTAGCCAATCGAGCCTCATAACATCATCGCCATGAGAAACACGGCTATTGTCACATTGCATAGGTGTACTCTCTGGCTCTTTTGATCCAAAACCTAACTCTGAGATGATGCACTCTGACTATATCCTAGACCACACTCCTGTTGCAGTCCCTGTTAATATTGCATCATCCTTAATATCTTATGATTTCATTTTTGCAATCCTAGATGCTAAGATGTGATTAAAGCTCATTTCCCTGTTTTGAAATGGGACACTGTTTTCTGCAGCAATGCATGCTCTTCTTCTCTTATTCTGATTTTCTTCTTGGCTCTTTCTATAGCAGGTGCTACTGCAGCCAGTGGTTGGGAAGTGGCAGCTCCTCCTCCTGGTGTGGAGGCTGTTGTGCCTCCCACTAATGATGCGGGATGGGATTAGATTAGAATCTATACGTCTAAGTCTCAGGGGCTCTGTTCTTTCTCTTGTTCCAGGCAGCAGAAAAGTTAGTCAATGGTAGATCAATGAGATTCTCTAGATATCTTGTTGGTTGATTTTGGTGGGTCAAGTTCCTTTTTGTGTGTGCGCTTGGATTTTGCTCTTGCTCTGAATGGGGGTATTCCTTGTGATCTGACGACAGATGAAGTTAACTCTCCATATAAATTTCAAGATGTGTAATTGCTCGGTGAAATTGTGGATTCTTTTTGTCCTTTTCCCCTGATAGTTCATCCTTGATTCATTCATACAGCACTGCATCTCAAAATTACATCAATTCTCAAGTGATCCAGTCATCATCTAACCTGGGTTTCACCGAAGAAGTCCCACCCATTCACTACTCTCTTCCGAAAATAAAGAAAAATAAGTGCAACTTTCACATGGACCTCTGTACAACTCTCTGTAATATACTCCACTGATAAGGCAGGCCATAGACCTAATGTTGCCAATAATAATTGGTTTGGATGATATGATGTGTCTTCTCCATTAAATGCAATCTTGAAAAATGGAGAAAATTTGTTCTTCTCAGTGCTAAAATTAACTCGAGCCGACCAATCGGACTCGTTAACGAAAAATGGAAGATGCCCGTAATGCTCTCTGGAGGCTAGAGCAGTGAGAACCCAGACCGGTCTTCTCTAATCCTATCCTCGGACGACCAACTCTCCCTCGCTCCCTACCATTAGGGATTATCCTCAACGCCAACTCCCAGACAAGGCAAGAACTGCAGGCTGCGGCATCGAAGCGCGAGCCCAATCCTCTGCAGTCCCCGTCTGCTTCTGCCCTGTCTCTCAGGCCTACAAAGTTGTTAACGGGCCATGAAGCTACTGTTGAGACCCACCCGCGGGAAGCTACTGTCTTCAGCCTCCATGGCGGCCATTACGCCCCTATGCTCCACCTTTTGCCCTCCCGTACCTGCCTACCTTAGACTGAGGGCACGGCCCTTCCATTTCCTCCCCGGTGGCACGCTGGCTCTTCCGGTCCCTGTCAAGGCTTTCAGCGCCTCTGCTTCGGGTGCGAGCCTCCTTCCTCCTCCCTTGGAAATCATAAGAGTCTCCTGCATTGTTTTCTGCGTAAATAATCTTTAGCCCAGACTCAGCTCTTGGCTCATGACAACAGTAGGTGATTTGGTTATATGAATTTCATTCGAGCAACACCCTCAGATTAGCGCCATTTAGACCAAGAATCCTAGGGAGTTGAGAGGGTGAAAGTTGTTGGAGTCGAGATAGAACTGAATTGAATCTGTTGGTCCATCCGCATTCCTGTTATTCCACCCGGCTGACATATTATTGACCCGAATTTGCAGCGAGTGAATTCCCAGAACGGGTCGGGTTTCTGGGGATGGGAATCATGGGCACTCCAATGGCGCAGAATCTCATCAAAGCCGGGTATTAATAATGGTTTTGATGCTGGACGATTCCTCTGCATCATGATAAGAAGAAATAAACAGCATCCACTTCCTAATTCTTGTTGCTATTATCACTCCTTTTGCTGAATTATGGCCTTTGAGTCAGAAACTTGATTCAATAAAAGCCTTGATAAGTTTGAAAATTTGCTATCTCTGAGATGTTTTTGAGTGAGTTATTCAGCCACTCGGGCAATTTATTCATATTTGGCATGTTGCAGATGCAATGTTACAATCTGGAACCGAACAAAGGGCAAATGTGAACCTCTCATTAGCTTGGGTGCCAAGTAAGTCATTTCTCTTGGTGTCCAAACTTCTTGCATTGGGCCTGATTTGGTGTGAAATAGAATTTTATTTCTGCTTGTTTCCATTTTCTTGGAAGAAATGTGATGCTTGTATGCAATTTCGTAGAATCCCAGTGTATGAGATGGTTGACAGAACAGTGATTTCCTTCTGTTCTGAATTCTCTTATCAGATACAAAGCCTCCCCTGAGGAAGTAGCTGCATCCTGTGATGTCACCTTTGCCATGCTCTCTGATCCTGAGAGTGCAGTGAGTATATTCCAAGTTAAGTTTTTCTTGCCTTCACCAGACAAATACCCATGGAAACCTAAGAGCTGCTAGGCAATGCAATAGGTGGAAGTTGCTTGTGGAACACTTGGAGTTGTGAATGGAATGGCTCCTGGAAAAGGGTATTTTACAAACTTTCCCTAGTTTCTGTTGTTGGCGATTGAGCTGCTTACTTTTGGTGGTTTTGAATTGGCTATCATTTGGAACTCCTAGAAGCCNTACTTTTGGTGGTTTTGACAGGGAAATGAATTGGCTATCATTTGGAACTCCTAGAAGCCTAGCTGAATTGGCGGATTTACTAGAGAATATATATTTTGAGCTTGGATATGCACCTTATCATAGACCATGCTGATGATTTGGCTCAGGCCAATTCTGGCAGTCTAGGCCTGTCTCAACATTTAGACCTTATTAGAAACCATTTTTGGTCCACCGTTGGCTCAGTGAACCTTGTCTAGAACACTCAATTAAGGATGATTAGGGCGGACATCCTAGATCAAACAAGACCTTCTCTTCCATGTTTGGTCTAGATTCAATAAAGAGGACTCCATTTTCAAGTTTATGATTCTATTGCATCTTAAATTTACCACAAGAAATTTTCATTGGCAGGTATGTGGATGTTTCAACTGTAGATGGTGCCACTTCTAAATTAATTAATGAACGTGTAAAAGCCACTGGAGCATTATTTCTTGAGGTAGTTATTCATATTTCATTGATTTCTCATTGCTTAAGTAGGAGCTTGGAAAAAAATTGGCAGTTATATATTGCATATATTATATAAAGGAATTCTGACTAATCTAAGCAGTAGTTCTATTCTGATAGGCTCCTGTTTCTGGGTCCAAAAAGCCGGCAGAAGATGGGCAGCTCATTTTTCTAACTGCAGGTAAGGGAATCTAGAAACTCTTTCGTATACCGTGATGGTCTTTGTGCTGGCAAAATGCTTGTTGGCCATGGAATGATTTCCATCCAAACCGGTGCAGCTATCAGGTTGGTTGGGTCCAAATAAAGGTTCAAGGTTTCAATGGCGTATTTCATTGTGAGTGAGCTATGAAAGGAAGTTACTATATGTACTGAAAATCTTAATGGTTGATGACTGTTCAATTGAAATTTTGCTCAATAGGAAGAACTAATTGGTTTATACCTATGTAACCAGGCTAACTGATTGGTTTATACCTATATAACCAGGCTAACCCCAAATGCATTTTGATTTATGTATCCCATCACTCCAAATGCATTTTGGTTTGTCAGCAAGGACAGGGCCAAGAGCATGGTTGGCTTCTGTTTGGCCCTGTCAAGTCCAGTTTTGACAACTAAGTCATGCTTGCATTTTTCCTTGGAGGAACTAAGCAGTCCCTACAATCTTTTTGCAGGTGATAAAGCTCTGTATGAAACGGTTTCTCCTCTTCTAGACATCATGGGAAAGGTATTTTGCAGTTAAAGTGATTAATAAACCTTTTATAAATAGTTAGATGTTATCCTTATTATTCATATTTTGCTTAACTAGTCAAGATTTTACCTTGGAGATGTTGGTAATGGAGCTGCAATGAAGCTTGTTGTCAATATGATAATGGGAAGGTAGGAAGAGCATTTTCTCATTAATGTATGATATTGTTTGGTCATGGTATATGACACTAATTCTCATTTATTTGAATGTTATTCAACAATACTTCTAGCATGATGGCATCGTTTTCAGAGGGATTGCTTCTGAGTGAAAAAGTAGGGTTGGATCCAAATGTACTGGTAGAGGTAATTAATTCGTTCCTAAAAGACATTATCATTCTCTAGATATTTGTACTTTCTCAACCCTCCAAATCTTTTATGGGATATAAACTATTCTTTCACCCAGTTCGTGTTCTCTTACCAATCAAGAGAAAATCACCATGTTGGATAATCTTGATTTGCTCTGCGCTTCGTACTCATGATCTGTAGTTCTAAGTTGTCTTGATTTGTTGTCCCATAGAGTTCTGGAAGATGTCTCATATCAGCAGCTTAATTTCTTTGATGGGATTCTGGCCTATTATGGTCATGTGACCTTGAGTGCATGTTTAGAATCTGGGATTCATAACATGATTGAAAAGAAGGGCCTTAATCATCACTAATTGAGAAATGCAGAGCCCTTTGCAGAACTTCAATCTGGCCAGAATAACTTGGGCCTTGAAAACTATTTTCAATATTTTTTTGGGAGCAGTGAAAGTAGGGGTGCATTTCAACAATCAAACTCAGGACAGGAGCTCTTAGACCCAAAATGAGAATCAGAACACTGGATGAAATGCACCTTTTTTTTTTATTTTTCTAAAACTATTTTCAATTTGAGCCCCCAACCTACAAACAGAATGCAAGGCATACACTTAAATTCTATAATCTGTGCTTTAGAGTCACATTAGCAATGCATTGAGCCAGGTCCATTCAGAAAACTAACAGTGTCAGTGCTCAGAATTAAACTGGTGGTGTTTGGAATATATTGAGATAACTTTGAACAGTAGGATGTGGCTAGAGATTACATCTAAAGTAGAGGATGCAAACTGAAATTCCCCAATGGCTGTTTCTTCTCCCTTTCCAATCTGTCTTATTTTATCCTTTCACTCTGTTAGCTGAAAGTACAACTCATATCTACAGGTTGTCTCACAAGGAGCCATCAGCGCACCTATGTATAAACTCAAAGGTCCATCAATGGTCCAGTCTCGTTATCCCACTGCATTTCCGTTGAAGCACCAGCAGAAGGTTAGTAATTCCAGAGCTTCAGAAATAAATAAATAAATAAAAACAGGCTACGATCTTCTTCTTCTTCTTGTTTTTAATATTCTTGAAAACAGGAATTTTTGTTTCTCCTTTTTTGTTAAGTATGAAAACAGGACCTGTTAGTTGAACTGGAAAAGTTATCTCTGTCATATAATTGATGAACTGTAATTTTGCAATTCTTGCGCATTCGTTTATACCCTCCACAGTTATGTCAAACTGCCTAGAGTGATTGATTCTTTCACCTTAATGCGGTCGGATGCCTAAATTGAAAATTTTTCTACCTTAACCACCCTGTTTGACTAGTTCAAACTGTTCTGGAGTGGTCAAGAAGACCAACTTGTGCTCAACAGAACCAGAAGGAAATCCATTTCATGGTTTTCTTGGATCAGACTGTACGGTCTCATATGGAATTTCTAAATGCTGCCTGTAATCTGATGACAGAGCTAAAATTATGGCAGGATATGAGGCTTGCTCTCGGGTTAGCTGAATCAGTATCCCAATCCACTCCCATTGCGGCGGCGGCGAACGAGCTCTACAAGGTAGCAAAATCTCACGGTCTTAGTGAAGAGGATTTCTCCGCTGTCGTGGAAGCCCTGAAAGCAAAGCAGTGAAAAGAAATATCCATTGCCAGCGAGGAGATAAAGATGATCTAATAGATAAGTTTCTCCTATGTGTCTTCTCATGTGAAAGTGATGAGAGGCCGCACGATAAATGACCGCTGAAACATTTTCCTTTTGTTTTCTACTTGAAGATATTCCGAGTGTACATATGCTTTCTCAAGGAGTTATCGATTCCTCGGGTTTTGCAATCCCGGCATCCTTGTCATTTTTTGTGTTCTTGGGCCATAAGGTAGCAGTGCAAAATGGAAGCTTTTTTGGAGGTTGATGATGAAGAAACTCCTAGTAATAACAGTCATAATCATCGTCGTGGTTGTTGTCTTCTCTAGATGCCTCATCCTGCGGATTTCTTGTTGGTCAAGATTCCTAAGAACTACAGAAAATTTGAGTTCGGGGCCAGGGGAGATGTTATCGGGGGATTGAGCTTGCCTGAAGTGAAATCAAGAAGCCATGATTTGGCTTTTACCAGTGAGATCTTTCGTGTGTAGACAGACCACTGCCAGCTTGAAATATTCTCTTCAATGATTTCAAAGATAATAAGATGTAAAACAGCCCCTCGAAAATTATCATATCTGCAGGTGATCAATTGATTTGGGCCTTGTTCATGCTCCAGGCGGTCAAGTTCGAGAGGATAACATCCTGTGCTCCATTGTTGAGAGCTCCCCAATCGCCATTACCGGGTAAACCCTAGCTGTACTGCATGCAACCCTTCCCTCCTCCACCAAAGCTCTCCGCTGTGGACCGGTCAATCTGTCGAAAATTTGGCGCACGAAGATATTCACCGATTCTTTTTCTTTTTTCTTTTACAAAGGAGGTCATCTTCTATACAAAGAGATATATACGACATAGATCTCACCAGGGTCCTCAGCGATAACTTCTCCTTAGCTGGGTGCACAACCAGGAAGATTCCATAGTTAGCCTTGTCCGTGCTGTTGTTGAGCCAACGACCTGCAGATCCGATCGAAACCACGAGCCCTGAACATTTTCCGAGAGTGCTTGCTTGTTGAACAAGTGTCCCTCAAGAATGAGTCTAGCCGCTCTGGTCACCGCTCATGAGCACACACATCTGCTTCTGCCCTTGAAGATCCTGAAGAAAGACACAGCAGTGCCACTCTTCCAATCCCTTGGACGCTAAAGCCATTATCCCGAATGGACCGACCTCGCCTCTGTCCGCTGCAACCTTTTGGGTTCACAAGCCTTGCGCTTTCGTCCAACTCGGGTCAAACTCCCCCGCCTTCTCAAGCGTGGTCACTTCAAATGACATCTCCATTTCAGCCTGCAAGTCAAAAACCGAACCATTCTGTGGAGGTTTACTCCGAACGAAACAGCCGACTATGTTTTATTCGAAATGACGGATGAATTTGATGCGACGGAGACACAGAGGACTAAATGATAACCTGTGAAGCCGTGATGCCGGACACTTCGAGCTCAGACCCTCCCCCCGAGCATCCGGCTCGGTAACTCCACTAGGCCCGGGCCATCCTCGTGTCATCCAAGCTCGCCCTGAGCCCGTGTTTCACGTGTGGGCCCATAGGCCGATGTGTCAAGGCCGACAGGGGCAAGAGTGGAAACTGGGAAAGAGTCAGGGGGGGCACTCCCACATCCTGGTGTTCAGGGCGGAGTGAAGCGGGTGCCTGGCCTTTACCCAGCGAACGTGGTCCCTGCTTCGGTACGGAATCGCCATTCCCATTTTGCCCCTCATGCTTCCGATAATTACCCTCCACCTCCTGCCACGGCCCAGCCAGCCTGTGGTTGGGCCTCTGGAGGAGTCGGAGTCGATCATGCTCCAGGGTGTCAGGGCCATCAAGGGGTCATATGGGGATTTCACCCACTCCGTGAGGTACGGGCTCGGACAGGATCGCTGGTCGACCCCAAGGAAGGACCGTGGTGGAGCCCGACCAGCAGCCATTGACATCGGAGGGCTACGACAGGTAGATGACAATGTCGTGTGGGGCCCAGTTCACGAGGTCCTTCGACTCGGAGTGGGCCCACACGATGCTGCCCCCATACCGCCCCCTCGGCTTGTACTGGTAGAACAAGCGGTACAAGCCACCATAGTTTTTAAAACCGGACCGGGGGCGGCGGTTCGACCGGGCCGCCCGGTCCCCCAGTCCGGTTCTGACAAAAAAATCCAATTATTATTTAAATGAGGTCAAATCTAATTGAACCGGCCGATTTTCACTTGAACCAATAAATCTAATTGAATCAATGAGAAAACCGGCTAATTTAAAAATAAAAATAAAAATATATTATAATATACTTATTTTATTTTACCAGACTTATATTTATATTTTATGTTGAATTTGGTACTAACATTTATAATTATATTAATGATTTTAATTATAAATCATAATTAAATTATAATATTATATCAATTTATTAGAATATTATATTATTAATATTATTTATTAAACATGCGGTTCAACTCATTGAACCCCCGGTCCGACCCATTAACCCATACCTTGACTGGTTCCCGGCCCGGTCCGGTTTTAAAAACTATGCAAGCCACTGTAAATCACGGGCCCTGCACATATATTTTTTTGACTGCGTCATCTATTAATGGTAAGCTCATGTAAACGGCTTGGTCCAGATATGGATCATTCGGTGTGAATTGAACTTCACGTAGTTCATATTATCATATAAATAGAGAGCCAATCTATACTCTCATCTAAGCGTCAGAATAACTCGTTAATGGAAAAGAGATTTAAAATTTTTTTGAAGTGTATCTGACCTTAAGAAGGATAGAAATTTTTTCCCATGAATGGAATGGTACTGATGACACCATCAAGGTAGAAGAATCAATTCAATCAAAGACTCGCCATTAGGATCTGCAAATCCAAGAGCATGCCACTCCCTTTGTGTCCCAATGCATCAGACAGACAAACAAGAAGACCAATCATCAGCAAGGAAAATTAACGTTAAACAAAAACAGATAAGTGAATAAGAGAACAAATTATAAATTAGAAGAGAGGACCTGAGACCGTCCATCCAGGCCTTTGGAGGCTGAAAGTGGTACGCAGTTCTGTAAGGCTGGTCTGCTGAAGAATCGGCCGCCACCAGTTCAGAGGTGTGGAGCTGTCTGTAGACCTCGTGGGAAGCTTCAACTCCTCCACGGCCGAGCAGCAGAAGAGAGAAGACGCAGAGATAAGCAGACATGGCCATGGTGGTCCGTTTGTTTCTCTGTCTCGAATCAGGAGCTTCTCTGGGTCTGTTTGCTTATATCAGTGGAGAAGACATCAAAGTGGACAAGAATATCAGGAGGAGAAAATTTAGGATGAAGGGAACAATTTTCAGCCTTTTTTTTTCTTTCCATTTTCCAATGTGCATTACTTGGTAACGAAAAATGCAATGTTAGAATGTTCATAAT
Organism: Sonneratia caseolaris; assembly: GCA_900006705.1. Taxonomy (NCBI): domain Eukaryota; kingdom Viridiplantae; phylum Streptophyta; class Magnoliopsida; order Myrtales; family Lythraceae; genus Sonneratia; species Sonneratia caseolaris. The sequence continues at coordinate 876,393 of CXYZ01002951.1, forward strand.
CAATACCAGTAATATAACCCTTTTTTTCTCTTCCCAGTTCCATGCACGACTTACGGATTGGGTTAACTTGAGCAATTTATGATAAATTACACTCGCTGGATAACGTAACACCTGTTTCTCCGTGGCTCACATCTACTCATGAAAATCGTGCCAACTGACCCACCAGGATCAACTTAGTATCGCTTCAGTGGGGGTGCTTCTCGTGATAGGATGCTGTGGTGAGTAATGCCCAATGAGCGGGGGAGCTTCTCGTTCTGGGCGCTAGGTCGGCAATGAATCTCTTCCAACGATTTTTCCTTGTTTGAGCCAATGCTATTTTAATCTGTATCTGCTTTGAGACACGGACCCCCAATAGGAGCTTAAAGATGATCAACTCACGTTCGATACGTGCAATTAATAGCGATCGAGATTAATTCTGCAGGCTGTCCCATCTGCGAAAAACTAGGGTTTAAGCCCTCGATAATCCATCTCGACTAGGCATGTCCGAAGCATCAGCAGCTGACTCTCGGATTCTTAGAGGTTTCCTGCTCTTGATCTTTCCTTGACTTAAGCCCTTGCAGGTTAACACATCTAATAGGGAGATAGAATTGAAGGGATAGGAAAAGATTATTCAGGTTGCTTTAGATAGACACTGCACTGCCTGCAACAGACGTCTCCTGTTCTTGATCCATCAGATGAAGTTGGTTCTTCCGATAGACATCCAACCCATTTACGATTACGAGCTAATGCTTACAAGTATCGCATTCTCAACAAACAGTCAGCAGTCAGTCGATCCAGTCACCATAAAAGAGAGGGAGGGAGAGAGCCAAAGTGCTTCAATCATCTGAAGTTCAGCAGGAGAGAGGGTCGACTCGAGTATTCCCTTCTAGCCTAGGCTCTCCATCGAATTACGCAAGACAAGAAGAACGGAACAATGCTTCAAACAACACCCCCACCCCCGACCCCCCACCCAAAAATCACATCAGAAATCCCGTACGACAATTCCGCTCGAATTTTCAAGATCCGACACCAAGAAACCAACTGAAGTTGCGTACAGAAAATGTCGGGCCGCTCAAGCCCGGCAGACTCTTTCCAGGCTCGATCACGGTCACGGAGCTGCGTTGGACCAGCCGCTCGAGCCCCGCACGACTGGCCTCGTAATTAATCAAATTAGCGCACTCGATCTTTGTATGAATAAATCTTTTTACCCGAGCAAAAAAAAAAATCTTTTGAATAGTGAAATGGTCCTGCTAAAATGAATCAAATATGAACAAGAACAGCCCCAAAATTTGGTGGATTTGATCGTACTGATACGTCCCTTTTAAATGTTGGGCAGCCTGACTTTTGTCATCACCGTTTATGAACAACACACTCACGTGATCCTGTGCCCCAGTACCCCGGAACACTACAAAAATCATATATACATCCCAATCTATTCTCTTCCATCATGTGATTTTCATGTCTCTCTTTGTCCAGTGTGTTATCTGATATAACTATTACATAAAATATATTCTTTTTATTTAGATAAATCACTATCTATTCTTTTAAATATTATGGAGTTTAAAATCTATTAAATATATATATATATATATCATGTCATATAGATTCTCTCGGTAAACGGGAGACACAATCTATGGAATTTTTGTCGATGTTCATCCTTATCTCATTGTTTAATCGTAGGGCCCTTAGGGGAGACGGTCGATTCGGTAAATTCTGCAGAAGCGCCGCCACGTCTGGGTATTCGACGAACAATAGCTACGCCGATCGAGTCCGTGTCTCGATCGATTGGACTTGGAGCAACGGCGCGCACGCATCATCACAACGGGCCATTTTTTGAATACTCGTGCATTTCCGTGGATGCGGCACGGGCCACCCGAGTCCCACAGAGGCATCGTCCGACTCGGCCAGCGGTCGAACTTTCAAGATCGAAGCAAGAAGGAAGAAAAAGTGAAAACCTTTTTGCGATGCAGAGAAAGATTTTCAAGGCCAACTTAAAGCGGTGATGTCCATTCACTGTCTTGGCTACATTAGGGCACATTCACGTTCTCCACCACGCCCTCTAAACGACTGCAATCGTGTCGTAACAGTGACACCCCGCTGCACCCCCACAGGAATTTTAAGCCGGTAAGCAGCGGCGGTAGTATCGGTCTTTCATCATCACTTATATTTCAAATTTCGTTCTAAGTCTCTCCGAAGTGGGACTGGCCGGCCCTCCTTAGCGCCTTGTCTCAGCCGTATCGCGGACGTGAAACTGAACCAGATGCAGAGACAGCACCGCACATTGATAAGGCATCAATTGGCGTAAGGCCTTTTCTGCGTATGCAAGTCTCTCATTATACGTACGCATGAGTATAAAAAAAGGGATTCTACTCTTTTTTTTTTTCATTTTCTTACACTTTTACTTATATGAGTCATTTCCTTCTCTCTGCTCATTGACTAGAACATTTGAGTGTTAAATCAAGTGGTCACTCCTGAGTTATTGAACAAAAAAAAAAAAAAAGAGGTCACTCCTGAGTTGACTTGCCTTCATGAGCTCAATTCACAACAGATCTGATCATAGGTGGCTGAACTGGTCCGAAGCGTGTCTTTCACTTTTTTTTAAAGAGATTTATTAATTTAAAATAAGAGAAAATGATAAAAAAATAAAAGAATATTAAAAATTGAATGCATGGTTTTTAAAACCGGATTGGG
>CXYZ01002951.1:882424-921123 GCA_900006705.1 Sonneratia caseolaris
CCAGCCCGGTCCGGTTTTAAAAACTATGATTGTAAATAACTTATCATTTTGGGGAAGTTTTTTTTTTTTTGAAATAATTCATTATCTCTATTTTATTCAATAAAACCATATATCTAAATTTTGGTTGACACGTCGATAGGAACGGGTCCGACAACCATTATCTCGTAAAAATAATAAATTAAAATTTAAAAATATAAAAATTATGACCGCTCCGCAGCCTCCAACTATCATTATCGGTGAGAGGTCATCCATGGAGACATAGATACTGATGCAGGGAGACCATATCACTCTCACGCATTAAAGACATGTCAACTCCTCACGAATTACGTTGTCGTCACATTTATTTCTCCAAATGGGACTGCCGTCCCTGTCTGTTCCTCTACAGAAGCCTGCCTGTGTTGTCGTCGCATCACTCGACTTCTCCATTGCTTTCTCTTCTCTATATATGCACAGACACACACACACACCCAAGTAGTCGAGATAGCGAAGATCTCTAACAGACGCAGAAAGAGTCTCAGTTACCCTGTCTCGAGCTTCGTATAAGCCAAAGGGAGAGAGAGAGAGAGAGGGAAGAGGAATGGGAATGGTTCGAAGCAGACAGCTCGCTCTTGTTGCTCTCTTATGCTTCATCTTCCTCGGCGCTGCCAATGGTAATAATCAAACTGTTCTCACGAGGATGGATTGTTCGCTGTGGTCGCGTTGAAATTCTTTCTAACTCCTTGGTGTATGTGCGTATGCAGCTCGGAGCTTGCGAGCAGTGGCTGGTGGGGATGAGAAAAACCACGAGAGCTCACGGTTTACCCTGAGAGAGGACGGACCGGCACTGGAAGCTGATGGCTTCGTGACGATGGACTACACTCCTGCGAGAAAGAAGCCTCCGATACACAACTGAGGCTAAAATGGAAAAAAAAAAAAAAACTAAGATTGTCGAACTTGGTTAGAATAATAGTTTTTGCTCATTTGGTTAGGTGTATGTAGTTATTACCTACGAGCGTACATGATGAGTGGGGGTATATCGTAGAAGAGATTCCAGGGGGCAAGGACAAATTGATACGGGATTCAGAGAATCTACGCAGAATTTTGCAGATTGCTGAAGTAAATATGTTTGATACGAGCATTTAGCTAACGCGCGTCCATTCATATAATCTAACGAAGAGGGTAAAACAGTAATGACGAGAACAAACATATTTCCGAGGCATAAATATGTTCTCCTCAGTGTTGGCCCATACTCGAGGGAAACTGTTTTGACTCTTGGTCGGGTATTTTAGCCAGGTCAACCGGCGGTAGAGTTCGGGACGGCAAGTCTAGAACGTCACTTGCCCTCTTATCAACGTATGGTTCACCTCGGACCAGCCCCACTTTATGAGCACAAAATCCATGTCCAAGCCCTTGGCCGAGGCAGAGAATGCCTCATTCCTATGGTAACAATGAGATCTAAATATTGGCTGAATAAGCGTCCAGTGGCTATTAAACCTGCAGACGATTTCTCAAGAAGAAGTAAGACACTCCCGGGTGAAGGCTGATCTTGAGAGAACAAGCCACCGGCTTATCGTGAAAGATGGTAGAAGGAAAAGGACGGGCAGCCAGCGCAGAGAGATGCAGATGAATTTGGATTGTTTCGAGAGCACTGGTAAGTAACACGAACTGCAGGGTCGCCTTGGGTCCGGTCCTGCACTTCAAGTTCCTTCTTGTGTTATCGCTGGACAATTCCGGCTCACAGGTTACAGAGTGAAGAAGTACACGCCAACCCTACATTCTCTCCATCTTCCACAGGCCCTGTTCGCAGCCGAAAGCCGAAAGAGCCGACTCTTTTTTGTTCACTGAATTTGGTGCTTTTTCGCATTAGGCTAGAATGTGCCTGCATGGCAGGACCTCTCCTTTTGATGAAAGGACCCACTTACCGATCGAAATTTCACGATCCAGGGCATATCGTGCTATCATTGCTGACATCAAGTATTGAAAGAAAAGACCCCTCACCTCACTGAGATTGGATAAAATTCTAAAAATCCAAATCTAATGAAGAGTCAAAACCTCGTAACAAAATAACCGTCCTAACGAGAATTTAAGGAAGAGCGATATTTCTCAAGAACCGAAGAGGATAATTTCTTTCAAGGGCTGACTGATATTTCTGTCAGTCGATTACAAGATAAAAAAGCAATACGCTGAACAATAGTATGTGACGTTCTTGAACCAACACAACCACAAGCTCCACAGTAGAAACATCGGATGACATCAATGACGCTGCCCTGCTGGAGAAACTCCCTACAGATAGAATGTGGACCAAGGAGACTGCCACAGATTGTAGGTGACTGCCACAGATTGTAGGTGACTGCCACAGATTGCAGCTCAGAATGGTAGGTCCAATTCATGCCACAAATCCCCATTCACTGGCGTCGAGCAAGTCCTCATTGGGATGTCAGAAACAACTACCAGAGAATTTGCCGAAAAACAAATAACAGAGAAAGGAATAACCCCATGTCAAAATGATCAGATTAACCTAGAATTCCATCATTTTTAAAGCAGCAACTTTCAAAGGAGACCATCCAATATGCAGCACACCATGATACGCTAAGTTACATGGGTCGAAATTCGCATTATCAAGAGACAGTCATCGCATGCAAATGCAGAATAGATAGCATTAAGTTGCAGGACAAATACTACTGTCTCAGACATCCAAGGAAGGATAGTGCAGCACTAGCTCTCAAGCCCCGCAAAGGCGAAAGCTCTTAGGCGGCCACTGCGAATGTGTTGAGAAACAAGCCTTTGGATTTATCATCACGGACAGATACTGTCATGTATACAATAAAAAGGGAAAAAGATAACATTTAGAAAGAAAAAAAAACCCCACTGAAGAACCATAAACTAATCGACTTCAACACAACTGCAGAAAACGGGAAACCCAAAGAAGACAAGAAATGTTGTTAAGTATGCACAAATTACTGGAAAAAAGCTACATAACAGGTTTCAAAATTCAGATTAATAGAGCAGGGAACCCATTATCTCAGACATCCAAGGAAGGATAGAAGCAGCACCAGCTCTCAAGCCTGGCGAAGGCGAAAGCTCTCAGGCGGCCACTGCGAATGTTTTGAGAAACAAGCCTTTGGATTTGTCATCACAGATAATGATCAGTATGTGCTCGCTAAAAGGAGAGAAGTCGTTTACAAAACATCCGGTTTTTAGAATCATACGCCATTCAAATTAGATACTGTGGCTGCAGTTCAATGACCAAAGGGAAGACGCGATATACTACCAAGAATGAAAAGAAAATACTTGAAAGTTTGAAAAAGCAGAAACTTTTTCGATATTCAGATAATCAGAACAAAGACTTCTCTATCTCAGACATCCAAGGAAGGATAGAAGCAGCACAAGCTCTCAAGCCTGGCGGAGGCGAAAGCTCTTAGGCGGCCACTGCGAATGTTTTGAGAAACAAGCCTTTGGATTTGTCATCACCGATACATGTATCTAACAAATACAGGCAAGGAAAACTCCAGCTTAAATTCAAAACATCTGTTATAGCCAAACATAAATGAATAAATACAAAGGATTTGAGATATGACAATTTTGAAAATTCTTCAGGGAAATTAAATTAAAGTGGTTTCAGACATCCAAGGAAGGATAGAGGCAGCATAAGCTCTCAAGCCCGGCAAAGGCGAAAGCTCTCAGGCGGCCACTGCGAATGTTCTGAGAAACAAGCCTTTGGATCTATCATCAGCAACCAAACATAAAACCAGCAAGCGCGGTCAACTTTTACGATACTATAGCAAGGGTCCGTGCAAGTAGTTGATTAAGATAGCAGAGCCAACATAGATATTCCATCGGCTAATGATCAGCAAGAAACAGAAAGGAACATGCCGACAAAGTGATGCAGATGGATGGGAGTTACATGTGAGGGACTTGTTCATCCCTATAGCACTCTATCAAACTGCTGAAGGGACTTGTAGTCCCGTGGACGCATAACTTCACCGATCTACAACAAAATCAGCGCCTGAACACTTCAAACTACCGCCATTAATGAATACGAGCTCCGTGAAATCAATATCATCAAACCGGCGGGCAATTCCGAAGCCGAACTAAGATTACGCTAGAGCGCATCAATCAACCAATCAATCAATCAATCGGAACAACCGAATCAAGGAAACAAACATTAATCAACGAGAAATAATGACATCCGGGCAACCACGACAGTACCAAGGTTGAGAAAACAAGGGAGGCCAGGCTACGACGGACGATATAGATGAACACGGAGGGCATCATTTATTTATAGGGAGATGTCTAGGGTTTTGCAGGGGCTAGGGTTTCGGCTCGTATGGAGCTGAGAGCGGCCCAGTAGAAGCATCTAGAGAAATCCAGAGAAAGCCTCTCCGACCTCCACAGTGGCCCCTTTGGGCCGCACGCAAGCTTAATTTACATTTATGCCCGTCTTTGTTGGGCCGTACCTGGGCTCAGTTGATTTTGAATTTTGGTAGATTTTGGAAATTACCTCATTTAACTCGTATTGGTTAACCAAAGTGAATTTTGGATGTCAGGGATAAGGATTACAACCAATTATCAATTAAAAATGGATTAATTTTCCACCAAAAATAAAAATAAAAATGGATTAATGATCTTTCTACCGTAATTTCGCAGTGGTTTTTGCCTTTTTCAGACGATGCAAGGGATTTTGCTACCCTGTTAACCAACCTTCGGCCCTGACGCGTCGGAGTTGGCTCGTGACGGCTGGTCCCTCCCCTGGCTCGTGGAGGCAACCCTCGTTCACTCTCTCTTGAAACAAGGTCTGCTCGATTAACCTCATGCCTAACAAAAACACCGTCGGGAGATCTGACCGGATGTCGTTCTCTTTTAATCTCCTGGAACCTTCATACCGCATGTCGACCGAATGACGATAATAGGCTAGAGATGTTAAAAGCCGGTTCAAAATGGTTGGTCCGGTCTGGTTATGAGATATGGTTTAGGAAATCATGAACCGGTCTAGATTTGGATCTAAGCGGGTGGCCGGTTTATGGTCCAGGCCGATTTGAATCTTGAACCGTGACCCTTTCCTCCTTTTAAAATATTTTTTTTCAAATTTTAAATTGAATTAACAAATAATTGACTACTGATTTCAATGTTCTAACAGTTCGGGCCGATTGTCAAAGCAGTTTCAAGTTAGTTCCGGTTCAACATGCCTATTTCTCGAACTCGACTCGTAACTGTCTCTCAATCAAATAATAGCGACTACATGTCACTTTATGGACAGCTCAGGCCGGTTTCGGGCCAAACTAGGCCTCATTGGTTCCGATCAATTTTGCTTACCGTGACAGGAGAGCACGAAGGTTATGGTCGGAGGTGCCGTTGGCGCACAAGTAAGGCCGGAGACCCTTAATTTTTTTTTTTAGGAATATATGGTTCTTATAACTGCATTGACAAATGTCTAAGTTTGTGGTGTGGAGTAAATACAAAGTTAACATGAGTTGTTCAAGATAATTCTCTGCGTTAACTCCGCACTGCTCTATCTCCGTCCTCTCCGTTCTATCGATCCCCTGTTTTCCGGTCTCATCTATCATTCATTTAAGATGTGAGATCTGTCTGGAGTTCCACGAGGACATGCTAAAGAGCATCTCTTGCATATTTACGTTGAAATTGATGGGGGGGCACGATTGATCAAGAGACTCGCAAAAATCAAGGAAGAACAAGGCCTTATAGCCGAAGTAGCAGGCTTGACGCAAGAGGTCGCAGTGAGCTTGTTATCTGGATCGTCGGATTTTATTCATGGTATTTGACCTTTTGATAGATCAATGACCATGACCCAGTAAATGCCTTGACTAGGTGGAAACTTCTGGAGCAATGGCAAAGACGGAGAAAATTGCCTTCATTCTTAAGCAGGCAAAGGCTGCTTCTTCTTCTTCTTCTTCTTTAGCACTATGATATTAATGTTATATGTTATCATTCAGACAGGTAATGAAGTTTCATCTTTGGATTTGTGCATGATGAATCTTCTGGGTCCGTTTGTACTTAGACTGCTAGGATTATGTTCGCACACAAATCAAATCCTCTCAAGGAAGATCAATCAGTCAAAGAGTGTTTGATGCCGATGCTTCGAACAAGAAGAAAAAGCCCAAGGAAGGTGAAAACACTGTTGAAGGAGACCCAGCTGATACACCATCACTTTTGGAGTTGAAGCGTATTTACAATGAGTTGATGATGCAGTGTGTGAAGTGGGCCATGCCATCTCCCCATTGAGAGAGCCATTCCTCTGTTATTTTACTGCCTTTTGTTTCTTCCGCAGGATACTAATAGCTTCTTTAGTAGTGCTTGAGCCTTGTTCAGTTTCGTCGCTGCCAATCACTCTCATTTTACTTCTTCCATGGTGACATCGCTGCTTGATAACTCATTACTTTTCGTGTTTCAAATTTTCAGATACTATTAGCACAGCTGTGATTATCTTGAATTTTGGCCACTGCTACGAGTCAATTTATGAGATTCCATCTGGCACAGAGAATCCCGCCCAGTGGATACCGGTTAAGTTTTCTCAAACTGTTTATGGCAATGTACAGGGTTCTCCTACTCTCCCGGCAGCTGATCCCTGATGTCTTACTCATTGCAGGTTCTCAGGAAAATCTGCTGGTATTTAGTCCTGTCACCACATGATCCAATGCAATCAAGCCTACTCAATGCTACTCTTGAAGATAAAAATCTCTCAGAAATTCCTCAATTTAGGTAGAAATTCAGCGCATGGATAGCGTATTCTCTGCTCTACTGTGTCATGTCACCGTTTTCCGGGAGCTGAGAAGCATCTCTCAGATATGGTTGTCTCAAAGTCCTCGGCGGCAAGAGATTGATAGACCAATGGGAGTGGTCTCGTTCCAGACGGCAAAGGACAGCAATGACATTCGAAGCTCGTGGGCAATGGACTTGAAGAAGCTGCTCGACCTCGTTGAGAGGAGTTGTCACCAGCTACACAAGGAGACAGTGGTCCACGAGGCTGCTTTAAGAGTCCAGAACATGCTCTGTAAAGATTCAGGTGGTGCTCCTTCATATCGGTCAGAGACCTTGATTGCCATCTTGTTTCTCAATAAAATGGACAAAAATTTTCAGGTTTTTGCATTTTTTGTCCTTGAACAACGATGATGAAAACGAGGAAACCTTTCACACCATAAATCCCACATCAGATATGCGAGAAGTTTTTGGTATATGTGTTTTCGGGATCCGAAGCAAGACAAGACCTGTCTTGCTGTTCTGTCCGAGGAGGGAGACCGGCTGTGGGCTAGCCACCGACGACCCCATCGAAGTGGGATGTGGCCGATCGAGAGAGCCCGAGACGGTCTCCCCTAATCTCTCTCTAACACGAATCAAAAAAGAAAGAAAGAGAGATGATAGGCTGGAGAATGCCGCCGGTTGGGATGGCTCGCCGATCCCTTTCCTTCAGTGACCTTGCCGGATACTAGGACAGCTCCGACTAGGTCGTTGGAGGGAGGGGACTGGCAAGGAGCCTAGCCCTAATGTCTTTGCCTTTTTTTTTTTTGGGTTTATTTTTAGTGTGTTTAGCTTTGTATTATATATAAATTCTATTTAGTGATCATGGATTAATAATTTTTTTACTAAATCTTTAAATGGATGATCTAAAATTGAATTTTAAGTTGTAATGGTCGACGAAATTTTTTTAAAAAATCCCAGCTTGACTATAAATTAATCTTAAGATATATTTCGTTTGATTTGAGAATATTACTTGGTGCAAACAAAAAAGAATTCTATTTAGTGTGTAACGTCAAAGAAAGATATAATTAGTTTAATCATTACAATTTTATAGAGTTAATAAAAAATTGATAATCCCTATCAAAGTATATAAATTGAAAAGAATTTGCCGGAATTATATTTTGGAAAATTTATGTCAAATATTATATAAATGGAAGAATTTGTATTTGTACAGGGGCCTAATATTAAAAGATATTACAATTAAGTCCAGATTCTAAGATACAACTGAAACCGGACAAAGTGAACCAGACCAGACTAGTTAGAAAAGCCCTGATTCTTGTCCTGGGGAAGCTTACGAAAAACCCTAGAAAAGTCACCATTCATCTCCGTTCGCGACGCAATGGAATTCGACGAGTACGAGTACCTGGAGAAGGCGGTGGAGAATCGAGGCGACCGGGAGAATTCCTCGAAGTCGAAGAAGAGCAAGAATGGAGCGTCCGAGAAGAGCGAGAAGACATACAGGAAGCGAGATGTTAATGAGGATATGGACGGCGATGATCGTCGGAGCAAGAAGTCGAGGGCTGATGACGAGGAGAACGGCTCGAGAAGAGACCGGGAACGGGAGGAGAAGGACAGGTCCTCACGACGAGATAAGGACCGCCACAGAAGTGGCAGAGACCGTGATAGGGAGGATAAGGATCGGGACGGAGAGAAGAATAGCAGGGATAAGGACAAGGAGAGGGACAGGGATAGGGATAAGGAGAGGGACAAGGAGAAGGAGAGAAAGGAGAGGGATAGGGAGAAGGATGGGAGAGACAAAGAGGACAGGGAGAGGGAGGGATCCCGGAGGAGCAGGAGCAGATCTTACAGGAGTCCCAGTCCTCACCGTAGTGGAAGCAGGTCTCGGAGGAGTTCAAGCAGGTCCCAGAGACAGGAGAGTGATTATGAGCGCGTACGCGACCTTGACGTTCGAGATAGCAGGTGATTTGATTCTTCTTCATCCCTAGTATTTCTGAATTTTTTATCCGATAATTACTTTGATGGCTGTGGCTTTGGTTCATGTCACCTCGTTGGCAAGTTTTTGGGCTTTTAGCTGCCGTGAGTTCACTCATGTTTTGGCCTTCAGAATTTTAGATGGTAGAGAGTTCTATCTTTATTAGTACAAGCATCTGTATAGGAGTCAATTTAGCATCATTTTACAAAATTATTGTTGCCTTGTCAGAAACTGCAGTGAGCGATTAGTTGTGTTTAGGGTGCACAGTGTGTGCACTATTACCTCACGAGGACTAATTTCTGAGACTATATTATGTGCTTCAGCTGCTGACTTTTTGGAGTTGTATTGTACAGGAGATTTAAGGACAAGAAAGAGACGGTAGAGCCTGAAGCTGATCCAGAGAGGGACCAGAGAACAGTTTTTGCTTACCAGGTAGATCGGTGCATTGGCATTCCTTGCGTACACTTTTTGTTTGTTTACTTTGAAGGTTTTTTATGTGTTATTGGTACTCGCATTAACTTTTCATTTCTGGTGGCAGATGCCTCTGAAAGCCTCTGAAAGAGATGTCTATGAGTTCTTCTCAAAAGCTGGCAAGGTGAGACATATTTAGCAGTCATAAGCTCCTGCTGGTTTTGACCATGGCCAGCTCTCTATTTTCCTATGTTCTTGTCCCTCCTATCTCCAATTGGATGCATACTCTAGTTCCCTGGAAGTATATTTATGAGAAACTGCTTTTTTTATGTGGTAGAAGTTGCATAGGTTTAGCCAGAAAGTAGTGGAGCACATGGTTCCTAATTTTCAATTCATAATTCTTTAGTGAGTACATCTGGAAATCTAATGAAGGAACTAGAAAAAGTCAAAAAATAATTCTTTAGTGAGTAAGCATGAGTTTGATGGTTTTACAACTGCATTAATAATACAGAATGAGGAGTTCCTTAGTTGTTATGTGTTGCTCTTTTGCTTGTATATTATTTCTAAGATTAATGTTGATCTTATTGTTTTCAGGTGAGGGATGTAAGATTGATCATGGATAGGAATTCAAGACGGTCCAAAGGTGTTGGGTATGTACTTCTCTCCTTCAAAAGTCAGCTCATTTATATGCCTGTAGAGTAACATAATGAATATATTATTGGAAGGATCAAGTTTAACTGTATTTTTAAATTCACTAGCAATGCGATAATGATGAGGGATGATGGGAATACCTTGCACTCATGTTTTATCAATTCATGCTGCGTTTCCAAGGTAGATGACATGACCCTTAGTTACTCTTATTTTCTGCTTTTACTCTACTTCTCGCAAAAAGTACAGTAAAAGCACCTTGAGCTGGATATAACTGACTATTGGTAGTCTGGTTTCTTTGACAGAAAAGTGCATGGTTCCACTCTGAATTTTGTGCACTTGGTGCTTGATGTTCTGAATAAAATTTCCATAGTCGTTCCATTTTATGTGTATTTGCCCAATATGTCAATGGGTCTTCAGTTGTCATTGAGTGCAAATCTTCTATTCTACTGATAGAGATGTTTTCTTTTGTTTTATATTTTTTGGGTGGGGGTAGGTAAGAGTGAAGTTGTATATTTCAATAATGGTGACTAATGTCACTGTGCTGCATTTTTTCTTTTTCAGTTTATTGAAAATTATTGGTCTGTGACATTCTTATCAGTACTTGGATGATTAGATTTTCATACTTAAATGTTTCATTCTGGTTTCTGTGCATCCTTTTTTTTTTAAACCTTATGTTTTTGTTTATATGATCTTAAGAATCAAGCGAATGACTGTCATCTCTTTGGTGTTGCTTTGTGAGTTTTGATTACAATCGTAATATATATTTCACTTTCTGACCAATTTGTTGTGAGTATCTTCTATTTGCAGGTATATTGAATTCTATGATGCTATGTCAGTTCCTATGGCTATAGCACTTTCAGGCCAATTGCTTCTTGGGCAACCAGTAATGGTCAAACCATCTGAGGCTGAGAAGAACCTTGTGCAATCTACAACATCTAGCACTGCTGGTGGCACTGTGGGAGCATATGGAGCAACTGATAGGAAACTATACGTGGGAAACTTACACTTTAACATGACTGAGAGCCATTTGAAAAGTGTGAGTTGATTGGCTTATACTTATATGAAACTAAAACAAAGTGGAGTATTATTTAAAATCTCAATTTTTTGTTCAATGGGGAGTGAGCTAGAACAATTGGCATTGCGATGTAGGAATAGGGCTCCCTTATTTCTTGAGGATAGGTTGGCGCATCCTATTTGCAGTTCTCAAGTGCACAAACTAAGAATATGATATCTAACTAACTGTTTGACAAACATATGCAGTACCTAATTATAATTGCCACTTGTTTGCTGACATATATAGCAGATCAAGAGACTGGTGCAAACAGCACTTGAATTTTGTTTTAACTTTTGTCAGGTTTATGTCCTTTAATCTTCAATTTTTGAGCTGATGCATATATAAATAGCATAAATAAAAAAGGACTATGTGCTGCCCTATTCTTATTCTTTGATATAGAGAATCCTGGGTTCTAGTTTTAGATGTCTAATTGTCTAGTGCCCTGATACAAGGTGCTGAGATTTCTTATATATGTGCCTTTTTCTATTTTCCTTGCTTTTATTAAAAGTACAATGCATGAGGGAAAAAAAGGCTATTGAAGCTCAGGTTGATAATGCTTTTGTCAATGTCTTTCTTATTGAGCTTCAGTATTGTTTCAAGAGGTGCAAGATGAAATCATATTGTGGTTTTGCCATTTATTAGGCTAAATGTAAACTTGATTATATAAGTTTGGCACTATTGCCAGTACTGTTTTATTGCAGGGTCTATTTGCTTTATCATGCTTTTATCCTACAAATTTTAGTTCTTTGATTTTCGTCCTCTTCATTCTCTTAGTGATGTGCATATTGATAGTGTGCCCTTGTTTCCTGCTAATGTGCAGATTTTTGAGGCATTTGGCTCAGTGGAGCTCGTGCAGCTACCTATTGACCCTGAGACTGGACATTGCAAAGGTTTTGGGTTTGTTCAGGTGAATGGAATCCTCTTGTTGTATCTGATGTTCCTTTTTTTCTTAAAAAAAATTCTTTTTAATCTGTTATTTCTCATCTTCTCTCATCCCCAAAATTTTATGGGTGAGTAATAATGATCTTTATGGACAGTTTTCACAACTTGAGCATGCAAAAGCTGCTCAAAGTGTAAATGGGAAGTTGGAAATTGCTGGTCGATTCCTTAAGGTATGTTTTTAGTTATATGGCATTAAGTTTTATTTTTTCATTCATTTGGAGGCAGTAGTATTTAAAGTATAGGCCCAACCACTTCAGTTTGTTCACAATATGTAAAAAGGACATTTCTAAAATGTCTAGAAGAAATTTTGTTGATGGTATGAAATTGTATTCTGATCTGTATATTGAGTAACTAATCAATTTTCTCAATTCTGACATGCAATAATGTGTTGTTTGGATTGAGGGATATGGAGCGATAGAATTATCCCGTCTTCTAAAATAAGTAGCAGGTTGTGGAGGGCTTTTTCAAGTCTCTGATGGCTTTTTTTATTCACTCTTCCAATTTGGAGGCTAATGGAGAGTTTTGAGTATCTACTGTTTAAATAATATATATATATCTTTAATATTTTACTGTACTACATGATGTTACTTCATCTATTGTTGATCTTATCCAAACAAGTTTTTTTTCTGTGGGGTGGGGATTTAAAATACCCTTCCAGACTCCTCCATAGTCGACCTTGCCTTTTATCTAAACTACTATAATTGTTAAGAAATATGTATTCTATACTAATCTATCATTAGGAGGATGAAAAGTTAATTGCTCCTGAAGATAGTTGAGACTGTATTATGTGGATACTATTTTGTTCTACTTAAGAAAATATATCACTTAAACTTTTGCTTACTGATCATCTCTTGTTTTTTAATTTTTGGGCTGATTTTCTGCATATGCATGCAGATTTCGTCTGTCACGGATCATGTTGGAACTCAAGATACTGCAGTAAAATCTACAGATCTAGATGATGATGAGGGTGGATTGGTGGGTTATTTTCTGATGTAACCTTTTTTCTGCTAATGCTTATACAGGAGAAACATCTTCTTGTCATTCTTTGAAATTTACATAATTTTTTGAGGCTTTGATCTGTTCATTTTACATTAAAAATAGCAGTGTGGAGTTAATTGTCTATATATTACTCTCTTGCAAGAAGTAGACACTGAGAAATTCAGTTTTGCCGGTTGTTCAAAATATCTGACTGCGTGAAATAGTTTTTTTTTTTGGGTAAAGCTAGTGTAATGATCAAACAGAAAATTTAATGTCAATTTATAGGTTTTTATATTTGAAAACCATGTAATTATTTCCTCTTTTAGACTGTATGGGCTGTTTGAGGAATCCATAGTGGAACTTGAGTCAACTTTGAAAGGTTTTCTTTTGAATGAGAACTAGGAAATATATATCTGGAACTCATAACAGAGTTGCTGAGCAAATAGGAAAAACTATATTGATGCCAAATGATAAAAGTGTGGTAGGATCTGTTGGTTTTCAAGATATTGGACAATAAGTTGACTGAAGTTTGACTAGATGCATACAAGGAAAATATTATCTGGATCATGTTCTGTTGCCCCTTTTTTCTCAAACTTTGATATCTGGAATCAAGTGCAGTACATTGTCCACATGAAACAGATTCCATAGATCTGCCCTTGTATGCTTTTGTTTTCTAAAATTTGAAAAATGTACTCATGTGCTCATATGATTTTAACAGGCTTTAAATGCTCAGTCGCGAGCATTGCTGATGCAAAAACTGGATCGCACCGGTACTGCCAACAGGTTGGTTATCTATTTTAGCAAAATTTCATTTCTAGAATGAAGTGGGGGAAGAGAAATAAAAATATTATTTTGAATGTCAGCAGCATTGCGGGACCTCTTGGAGTACCTGTGCTTAATGGATCTCCTATTCAACCTGGCATTTTGCCTGGCAACAAGCCTGTGGCTGTCACAGTGCCGATGCTTCCTCAACAGGTTATCTCTGCAGCCTCTGAAACTGTTGGAAGCCCCACTGAGTGTCTGCTGCTTAAGAACTTGTTTGATCCTGCCACTGAGGTATTTGCTCTGGCCTTTCAGTCTTTGATACGTGTACTTCCATCATAAGACTCAGTTTCTTTGTATGTGGTACTTGAACACACTTTTTGATCTTGCAGACAGAGCCGGACTTTGATTTGGACATAAAGGAGGATGTGGAAGAAGAATGCTCCAAATATGGGAAAGTGAAGCACATATATGTTGATAAGTAAGTTTCAGTGCTCCTAGCCTACAATTTTCTTGATGGCCTGAAGCCAGCACTTTCTTTCCATGTGCCAGATGTGAGATTTATTTTCATAATTTTGACGCATGCTCTTTTATGATATGAAGTGTCCTGCGATTGATTCATTCTTAGGACGTGCATGCTATTTGGTTTTTCTAAACTGTTTTGATTGAAAGATTGTCTGAGGTGTCAAAGGCACTCTGCTTGCACAATTTTCTGATACACTTTGACTTTAACAAAGGCCGGAGTCAGGATCTGCTCCAAATGGATCCCTCTCTATCTCATATTTTTGTTAGGACTCCTTTGCATGAATTCTTATCAGCTGGATCTCTCACTACTAGTTGCTTATTATGTTGTACAGAAACAGTGCGGGTTCTGTGTACTTGCGGTTTGAGAATGTAGCAGCAGCAATCAATGCCCAACGTGCGATGCATCTTAGGTGGTTTGCGGGCAGGTCCATTTCTGCCTTATATATGGTATGTATGCCCTACCTTTCTCAACTGATCAATTTCCAGATCTCAGTTCTTGCATTCTGATTTGCGTGACGCCCTCAATAAAGATCTAGTAGGTTCTTAGTTCTTTCCCTGTTCGGGTTTCCCAAGAAGTGCTGTTGCTAGGACACCAATTTGAGGATTATTTTAGGAATGATATACTAATTTAGTGAAAATGCGAACTTAGTGATGCTGATGCAGTTAACTTATACTAGATGTTAACCCCGTAGTACACAACAGTATATGTTATTTTCATGCAATTGATTAAAGAAATTTATTTAAGTCCGACTAAAGTAGCTGAATATAATTTATTGCAAAAGTATATGCAATAAAATTGATAATTAATTTAAATATATAATTCAATTTTTTTTAAAAAAAATTAGAACAAATCATCTGAGTGTATAAAAATACAAAATAAATTACGTAATTGGTTGTGATTTTCTAATGGTAGCTATGATTCTAAGAGTAATTTTTCGATTTCATCCTCCTCTCTCTCTTTCTCTCTCTTTCCAATAATTGAACTTATATGTANACGATTTCATCCTCTCTCTCTCTCTCTCTCTTTCCAATAATTGAACTTATATGTATCAACGGCATTTTCAACATTACAAAAATGAGACCAACTGTCCCATCTCTTTACTTAAATAGTATAGATAGAGATAACCGATGCTGTTTCATATATTGGGTGAAATGCCAGCTGTTACTCGCGTTGGTCATCATATTGACATTGTTTACATTACCTCCTGCAGCAACCGCACGAGTACGAGGCCAAATTCAAAGGTACAGCCTGATTCGAGTAGCTCGCATGAGAGGATTCCTCCAGGCATTTTTTTTTTTACGTTTGTCGTGGGGCTTTTGGCGGTCGACAGATTCTTTGGACAGTTAAAATGTATGACAGAATCTGTACTCTTGTAGTCCTCCTAGGTCATATGAACATTTGGTACCCAAGACAGACAGGACTCTACCATGTCAGCCGGTCCCGCAAGAGTGACCTTGAATGCTCTTTATTTTTAGTCCTATCGTCATGCTTCGAGAAGATGGGAACCGATGTTCATCCTTGAGCAGGATCGTTCCAGTCGGCTATCTCCCCGAAGAAAATGGACAAAAAAAAAAATGAAGAAGAGGAATTTCAGAGTATAGTTTAGCTAGTGAAAGAACAGTTTTGCCCCCAAATTACTGGGCCGGCCTGAATTGCCAGGTCTACTCGAGCGGTTCCGGATGTATCCTTGTGGTTGTTTGGATTGAATGGATGCCCAAGTGCGTATGTTTAGTTGGGTGCTGGCCCCCATTTTTTTTTTTAAATCTGTTATGCAAAGCAGCCTGTTGCTGTTTGATGTTAGTAGGCAATTGCTGAGCCGAGTGCCGCCGGCTGCAGCTAATGATGGGATTATGTCAGCCTCAGCGTTGTCTCTACCGTGATGCAGCCGCCTCCAATGGGATTTCACTGAATAATATGGACAAAGGAATTGACCAGCGAAAGCAGCCGGACTCTTGACTCTTGACGCGTCTTTCACTTTTTGACCCAACGGGGCTCAGCCCCCAACCAAACCAACCCAACAAATTTCCGCATTAAAAAAAGAGAGAACGAAGAGAAGAAAAATTTTCGACTGGAAGTCATATTAAAACCCGAAGAGATTGGTTAAGTTATCAGCTTACGGCAAAGAAGAAGACGTGTTCAAGGTTATAGGTTGACTCGACTGGGTCAAGTTGTTTGAGAAAGTTTTTTGGGTAAATCTAGGATCGCTTGACTGACGGTGATTATAAGTTAGGTTAACAGGAATTTGCTACATCGTCATAGAAAACAAATAAAAAAAATGCCCTAACTTTCTTGGGAAAATCGATTCTATTTAACTATAAGAAAAAATATTCCGCTTCTTCTTCTTCAACTAGTCTGTTAAATCCCACGTCGGCTGGATCTAAGCAAAATCTTGAATCTTGGGTTACATAAACAAGATAATTTGGTGTCTAGAATTATGAGCGGAGATTCATAATTTTTGTTGGTACAATAATGCATAGAGGCGCCTGTAGCTCAGTGGATAGAGCGTCTGTTTCCTAAGCAGAAAGTCGTAGGTTCGACCCCTACCTGGCGCGCTTAATTTCTCCTGACCCTCTTTTTCCGTTTTTTTTCCTTTTTCAATTATATCTGCCAATCTATTCTACACTTCTTATTTATTCTTTTTCTTTTTTTCTTTCTTATTTTTCAATCGGATTGGAAGTTTGGAACCTCTATGATCTGCAGTTCGCTTTTGTAAACTTTCACGTGAATGGCAATGCATCAGTCGAATCGATCTCGTGCGTCTTCTACGTTTTCGTACCTGCCTGCACCTACCGCCTTTCGCCTGTGATAAGTTTGCACTGCCATGCCCCCACCCCCACGAGCTTTAGCCATTCAAAGGAACGTATAAAAGTTCAGACCCTATTCAGCAGGATCTGAAGCTCTTCAAGTTTTGGTTTGATCGATCTAAACTGTACAGTTACACTTGACTTCTAAGAACTCACTGTTCCGCATCACCAAAGCCGGTGAACTGCAATGATTGAACCCTTCATGTTGTATCATTTAGCTGGAGACAAGTCGCCGTGATTCCTGATCCCGCTTACGAACGTTTACATGCCATGCCGTCCCGACCTCTGGTAAGTATCCGACAGTCATTTTCATGCACAGAACTCTTTCTCACGTTCATTCACCAGAGTGAAAAAGAGAAGGGAGAAGGGGATTAACGGTAACTTTCCCAAGATCAGATGGTCTTCAGCAGTCCTTACTCTTACAAGAACGTCTGAATGATGAAGTCATCGATCATTCCACCAATTCTGTCGGATTTCATCTAGTAGAGGAACAAGTAATAAATAACACGCGGACATTGCATAAAATCGACGCGCATTGCGGCGTGTAGACGTTGCAGTGTATTCCGGCATCGTTTGTTTCAATTCTGACGGTGATAGGAAGCTGTAAGCGGAATTCGCCATAAAAGTCCTCGTTGGTTTGCCTTGAATTCGAGAAACAATACATGCAGACACAATTGAGTTCGATGCACGACGAGAAACCAAGACGCTCCTCAGAATCAGGCTAATCAACTACCCCCGAATGATATTAGGTGACGACCAGACGAAGTTCAGCGTTTCCTAATCACTCCGACTACCATAGCCAGCCAAAAAACATATGCAGACTAATTGTTCCAGTATACTCAACTAGTAACTGAACATCATCTTCTTGAAGTGCCTCCCGTCATCCAGCGGCTTCGTCACCCGGTATATGTCCGCCAACGATCTACACTTCCGCTGCTTCTTCTTCGTCTTCTTTGGCTCGCCGACTACTCGTCTGACTTCAACAACCTCTCCTCCTCCTCCTCCTTCTTCTCCATCATCGTCATCTCCTTCTTCTCTCCCGAATATCTCCTCGATCTTCTTCGCAGAAGCAGCGGAAGAAAACGAGGGAGACCCCTTCTTCTCGTGGAGGCTGCTGCAGTTGTCGGCGGAGCTGCTCTTCTCGCCTTGGATGAACTGCAGGGCCCACTTCTCCTCCTCCATAGTCTTGTCCTCCACGACCGTGAATCCACCGGCTCCTCCTCCCTGCGTACCACCCCCTAACTTAATCCTCAGCAACTCATCCATAGCATCCGATATAATTGTATGGATCCCAGTCACTCAATTTGCTTATGGGTATATATGAAGGAGGAAGTTGGGAGACCGCGTCTTCGAGGCCTACGTGAAGTTGCAGCGATGCTGCTGAGAAGGTTGATGGAGAGAGAGATTTTCCGTCCTTTTTTTTTGTTTTCCCTTCTCTGTCTGTCCGTCTCTCTCTCTCTCTCTCTCTCTCTCTCTCTAGTCAAATAGTTATTTTTCCATTTTCCCCCTAAAAAGAAAAATATATAAAGAGAAATTCACGAGGGGCGTAAAAATTATGCGATTTTTTAAATATAAATTTTAAAACTTTCAAAATAATTGGTAAATTTTTAATTAGATAACTTATTTAAATTATTCTGGGTAACGAGCCATTAAATTATATCGATGTGGTTAACAAAAATGTTGATATAGCAATAATAAAATGTAAAAGTTTTTGCTTTAAAATAATGATATAATATTTAACACCTAATTATTATATCAGTATTTTAATGATCAGTTATGATGGGAATTTAATTAGGTTATGAAAAAAATAAAATTTTAAAAGCGAGAGTGATTTTGAAAGTTTTACCGGTTTAAGTTTAAATTTTCTCATAATTTTAGATTTTTTTAAATATTTTTTTGGAAATTTATATAATCCAAACTTGCCCCCGTCATCTAAGAAAGCCATATCCTCTCTAATGAAACCATCACGAAATGGTTAAAAGCCGCCAGCTACACCGTGGAGTCCCGCCGCTGCACTGTCGCTAGAAGGGTCTCCCCAGCCCAAGACCCGTAAAATTTTTCCTCTTCCTCTTCCTCTTCCTCTTCCCTTCTCCAATCTGGTATCACCGAGCCCGATCTGCAATCCTTTCGAATGGTCAGGGTGAAGAGTCATTCGAAAACGTTGCGCGGATCAGCCCCTGGGTGTCGCCGGAGTTAATGTCGTGATGCATCGCCGTTGATCAACGCGGCCGCATCGGTAGAGCCGAGGCTGCTCGAGATGTGACATTAAAAGCATCAATGTCTATCGCACGATAAAGACACAGAAACCACTGGGGCCTCTTTTGATTTAGGAGACGGGTCAACAAAAGCGGTGCGTGTTGAACCAACTCAGCAAACTTTTGTTACGTCCCTCTCGTCCCTTCACGTAGAGAATGCGTTCCCACCTCGGAAAATTGAAAGAAAGGCTGTGGGTCCATAGGAGCGCCGTGTACGGGCGGGTCGGGTCGGGTCGGCATTCCGATTGATAAAAACGCCACCATCTTCTTCTCGGCAGAAGCTTAAAACTCAAGATCTTTAAAATGGAAAAGGTGGATTGGATTGTCTGAGCTCAACCTTGGTGAGTGATCTCGTCGTTCAACCCCAGAGAGGATGGGGGCGAAGACTTGATTTATTTTTATTTTTTTTTGGAAGACATTTGTCCCTCTGAACTATTCCGAAAATGCAACCCGATCCCATTGCAGCTCTGTCGAAACTGACGAGAATCTTTCACTGATAACGCAACAGCAGATGCATCGAAAGTCATAGACAGACAATTGAATGGGAAACTTGGTAAAAAGTAATGGCATGGTCCCCTGACGTCTACCATTAGTGCGAGAGTGCGTTCATACGACCTCGCCGATGTAGCCGGCGGCTGCAAACTTAACCCTATTAAAGCTGACCGTTATCTCCCATCCGTTCACTCTTTTTCCCGTGCAACAACCGCCGCCCCGCCCTACCCCTCGCCCTGTGCGGCTGGTCCGGTCGATCACGATCACCAGCTCTACCACTGGGTTGTCGGGATCAAAAGTCAACAGCTAGGAAGGAGAGAGAGAGGGAGATTTAGGAGCCATCAGAGACCTCATAGTGAGGATGGTTGGCCAGAAAACAAGGAGAGGTAAGAAACAAAGGGGTTAGGAGATTCGAGCTCCAATCGAACCTCCACTGTGAGGAGCGGCAAGGTGACCGGGAGACCTCATGGTTTAAATTTTCCATAGCGACGGAAAAACCTGCTATTTGCCTATTGTTTCACCAGAATGAAAGGAAAACACCAAATTGCCTTTGCTTCTATGTATTACTTCAAACGAAGCAAAGCAAAACCCAAGGTGGAATCTGAAAAGGCAAGAAGAACAAGAGAAGAAGCAAAGGCAGAGGTTCAAGTCCATATATATATCACGATCATCCTCCAACGCAAATAACACAAGAAACAGATGAATCGTTTGACCTTCAAATGTTCAAGTGAACAATACGAGTACAAGAATCTCCTTATGAGACTCCCATCAGTACCTATTAAGTCCGACCAACCACAGTTCTTCGACAAGGGAACAACAACACATTTATAGTTTCCACGTCTGACATCCCTTCTTTAAGAGTACACAGTAATGAGACTCAAATTGAACCCTAGAAACTCCCATTTGGAAATGTAATAAAAGAATTTATGAAAGACCCCCAATAAAAATAATAAAAACATTGAAATAAAAGGGGACTAAAAAAACAAGCGGATGTGTCAGCCTTCCACCAACAACAAGCCCTCCCCCACAACTCTTCTTGTATCTACAGACACATTTCTTGAATATTACAATATTTTTGCTTCCTTGAAAAAATTTTGCAGAATATTTTTATTGTTTGGAAGCATCCACCAAAACAACAAAACAATATGGTCTCTTCTTCTACATTCCATAAACATTACCTTGTGTGGTTTTCTCAGTCGCAGTTCAACCCACAAACCTCGAGCACGGGCCCGTCCCTGTTCACAAACGGGTTGATCCGGACCCACAGGAGGGTGAGGATCGAGGCTAGCAGGATCGACCACACAAGGATGATAGTAGGCATCCTGTCTTGCTTCCCTAGCAGACCCTTGAGGAATGGGTATAAGTGGATGATCACCCAGAAGGCAAAGAATAGCCTGCCAAAGAGTGGGCCCCATGAGTCATATCCATTGTTGATCGCATCCGATATCCCGACCACAACCCCAATGATGTTTATTATCAGCAGAGTCGTGGGTGGGACTAAGAGGGAGGTCCACTTGAAGATGTAGAGCTCTGAGAATTCCCCGTCATCTGCTGCCTTAGAGGTGACAGTGAAGTTTGTGCTTACACCAGCAAGGACCTTGAGGAGACCTTGTAAGAGAGCAAACAGGTGAGAGGAGACACCCCCAATGACCCAGAACTGTTCATTCCTCCACCAGTCATCAATCCCAACCCCTCCCCACTGCATCTCGAGAATGCCAGTGGCAGCAATTGATATAAAGAGGGCCATGAACAAAAGGCTTGCATAGTTGCTTATCTGCAAGTACATGATTCGACATCCCAGGTTAGTTAAAAAGTCTGTATAGATGTTCCTGACAATACCATTTGATAAAATCTATGGTGGGGCAGACTAATAACAAAAGGTTTCACTGGACTGCATTCTTACCTCTGGAACAATGAATTTCCCAGTAAGAAGGCAGATAGCAGGCAGGGTACAGTAGACGAGCAAAGGGATGGAGGTCCAAGGATACACAACCGAGTTAATGTAAGAGAATCTCTCCAGCCACTTCAACCCACCTCCATACCCATACCAAATAGGGCAGTGCCTGCTCAAGAAGATTTCAACCGACCCAAGGGCCCAACGAAGAACCTGATGCAGACGATCAGACAGATTGATAGGAGCCGAACCCTTAAAAGCAGGCCTCCTTGGGATGCAATATACTGATCTCCAGCCATGACAGTGCATTTTGAATCCTGTGAGAATATCCTCTGTCACAGACCCATATATCCATCCAACCTGCCCAAGCATAAATTATTAACTGTCATTCACATTTCACACTGTAAATATGTCAACAGCAGATGCCCTGTGTGCTCAAAACTAGCTGATCGTCAGTCTCTTGTAAGATGTATGGACAAGTGGTCTTTGTTTGATGCTTATGTTGATTACTAATGAAAGAAGCGCCAATTCTTAAAAAGGAAAAATAAAAAACTCCAAGCTTATGATCCCACTTCACTTGTTCATAGTATTTTGGCCTCTATCTTATGCATTTCTGAGTAATTTTCGTCTAACTATTTGGTGAAAAATAAGAAGACAGAATAAATAAATTGTTTCCTCATATCTTCCCATCTTACCAAATAAAACCAAAAAATGAAAAAGTTCTAATCTTTTAAATATGAATGGTTTTTTCATGTCATCTTGGCAAGAAAAGCAACTAAGGAAAACATTTGAAAGCCACATGAAACAGTTCTCCAGAAATATGGGGAGAAAAGATACCATGTTTTTCCATGGATTTCAATCTGGGAAATAACAAAAAAGGACATGCAGACAAAACTCACTTCTTTTCCCCATTCAGTCTTGTCTTCGTAACCACAGCTAATGACTTGAATAGCTTCACTTAAGAGAGACGCCGGACTTGCATTCACTGGAACCCCACCATTTTCCATAAGTGCGGAAGCAATAAACACCGGAGAGGTCCCAAACTTTTTCTCCAATTTCACTTGAGACAATTCAGCTGACTTCTCCTTGACATCTAAAAAACAAAAAAGGAAACTCACTTCATTTTCCATCAATTTCTCAATATGAAAGCAAAGTAATCAAAATTAGATAAGGAAACACATACCCTCAACACCCTCTTCAATATTCTCAAGAGCATGAATCTGCTTTGAGGCTTCTCTATTCTTTGTTTTCTTGCTCTTTTCTCTGTTCTTGTTTCTTTTGTTCTTTCTTGACCTGAAGCACAAGCAGCAACACCATTTGGGCCAACAGTTGCAGGTTCTGCTTGGCGGCTTCTTCTTTTTTGGAGCATCATAACCATAAAGGGCCTGCCTTCTAAAGACGCAACCAGTCCCAACATAGATGGGACCTTGAATCCCATCTAAACCTTTCATATTTATCTGTTAAGACTGTAATTAGCATTTGAAGAAAATGGAGGAAAAAAAATAGTTTGGTTACATCCTTCCAAGCCCAGAACCCTTTTTGAAGAAATGGTTATCCGAGGAAACATGCTTTAAATGACAAATGGGTACATGCCATTTTCAGGATGGTACTTCTGTCAATAATTGTTGGTCTTGGAAATTTTCCATTTTTGATAACTTTATTGTGTTTTTCATTCATTAAAAATGGCAGAAAACAAGAAAAAGGAGGAATGGTAAGCATTTCAAATCCAACATTAGAATTTTTTTTTTTGGTGGGGGGTGGGTGAGGGTGGGTTGTTTGGATTTTCAATATTCTCTTCATCCATGGGACAACAGGAAAATTTTCTGGAACCAGATGTGAAATCTTTTGTGAATGGGAAAGAGATCATGCAAAAAGAGGAGGCATATACATACATCAAAGAATACAACATTCCGATTGGAGTACCGATCATGCCGATCGATACCATCGAATCTCTGAGGGAACTGCACATAGCAGACTTTCTTCCCTGATGTGGGGTCCATCATGAAGCACATGGCTTCTCTAAGGGCTTTGCTGTTGTTGATGTAGTGATCACAGTCCACGTTCAGTAGGTAGGGAGCATTTGAGATGACTGCTGATACTCGAATCTTAAATTATACATTATAAAGAGACAATATGATCAATTCTCTATCATCCAGAACTAGAAAAACAAAAGGACAAAACCATAAAAATCAATTTGAACTTGTTATCTGAATGGAGCTTACCAGAGCATTCATGGCTCCAGCCTTCTTGTGGTGTTCGTATCCTGGTCTTTTCTCACGAGAAACATAAACCAGACGAGGTAGTCTGTACTGCTCTTTCTCTTCGTATTCAGTTGGATCTTCAAGATCTTCTTGATGGCCGAGGAAGACCTGCAACAGAAATGAAACTGCTTTCATACGCCCATCAATGGAAAAAGTTGAGATCACTGTAGTTTAACAAATGTCAGACTGTCACTGTCAATCAAGAAGATGACATTGATTTGTCTCACATCCGATTGGCTTTAAAAGAACTGCTTGCTTAAATGATCTCAGCAGTTAGTTTCTTCAAATAATCTTATATAAAATTCATTAATTGTAGAAAATTCCAGTAAAAAAAACAAATTGGAACTTCAAATCATTAATTCACTGAAAAATGGACAGACCTGAATCATTCCAGGATGATCACGAACATTATTTCCAGGCCATGGAGTTCCATCTTGCATCGTCCAGCCTTCCTCAGGAACCTTTTGCGCTTTTGCAACTAATGCATTTATTCTAACCTTGAACTCCTCATACTCTCTCTGAACAGATACACAAAGATAAAATCAGTGGAGGAATTATTAAGAAATTCCATCCATGTCTATCCTAAGTCCTAACACAACACAGATACAGGGTTTTTGGATTAGGCAAAAAGGGAAAACCTTTAAAGTTGTCCATCTTACTTTCTCTTGTCAAAAAAAGAAAAAAATGTAAAGGTAAAAAGGAAGATAAATATCTCAGCTTGCACATAATAAGACCTTACATAATTGAAACTGTCTGTAGAATGCAATCCAACTAGTATTTTAACTCCTGCTCAGTGAATGCATGCTTCCTTAATCTCTCTGTCTTGAAGAAAGGAGAATAACTATAGGAAGGAAAAGAGAAGGAAACCAGACCTTCATAGCACGCCTTTCCCGGACGAATTCAGGATTCACTTTGTTCTTCAGATAGTCCATCTTCTGAGAGAAATACCACTCAGGAGCTCGGGGCTCAATGCTATATTTCTTGCAGAATGGAACCCAGCTCTTTGCAAATTCAGATGTCTCAGAGAGAGCTTCAAAAGTGAGCATCGCGGCACCATCATCTGAGACGTAGCACGACACCCTATCAACTGGGTAGTCCACTGCAAGGATGGAGAGAACAGTGTTTGCAGTGATAAGGGGAGGCTCTTTCATCGGGTCAACCGTACTAACAAATACATCTACAGCTGCCAATTCAGAGGGTTTTCCTTGTCTCTCATACCTACATTTGAAGCAATTACATGTTAGTTATCAGAATTAAGTCAACAAAAGAAAGAGTCTGACATGGGAAAAATTATTGCATATTTTCTTTTTGGATTCAAAAGAAAATTAAAACTTCCTATTGGTTTTCTTTCTAGGGAGATAAATTAAAACTCCCTATTGTTTATTTGATCTCTTCTAAATATAAAGACTAACTTCCATGCTTTCAATCAAAACACAGCTCATGAAGTATATCGAACAACTATTTGCTCTGGGCAACTGGAAAATATGAAGAGGAAACAATTACAATAAATAAGGATAAGAAATGCAGTATACCTGAGAGAGAGACGATCGAGGTAAGTTTCTCTTTTGATGGGGTACCACTTGGGGAATTGATCCAATATCCACGATACAGCAAACCAAACCTCACAGATAACTGAAGTCAACCACAACCCATAAGCATTGTTAACGGGATGCAGAATCCGATAATGGAAAAACAAGCCGAGAATAGCGAGCCGCAGCACAATGATCATTCTATATGGGTTTATCTTGCTTGAGGGAATTGGGAGCTTCCTTGAAAGTGGCTGCCTTCCTTCATCCATCCTGATAATTTATCAAAAACAGAGTCAGTACAAAATTTGGATATACAGAAAATAAATGATAATGAACTAAATCTAAAGTAAATCTCAGCAGTTATTATATTGTTCATTTTGTCCCAAGGAAAAATAAAACAACAAAATTGAGACACAATCAATGACTATTTACAGGGTTCAAGTTAGTTTCTTGAAATATCTGGGTAAAATATTAAGCTGTATCACTTCCCAAATCTTTTCGATTAAAGTGTAAAAACAAGCAACATCTATAAAGGAGGACCCACATCAGTACATCGGAATCGTCCAACTCATCACCACCATCAAATTTACCACCATCAGATCCTCCTTGATGCTTCACAACCGGAAGTTTATCACCATTCTTCTTCTTCCATTCATCCATTCTAGCCTTCCATGCCACACTCCCGTATCCATACACTGCAATATCTTTCTGAGGAGCCATCGGTCTTGGTTGCACTGTTAGGTCAAAAAGGATGAATATCTTCAATCTCAAAAGGAAATGAATCGCCAAAACATTGATATTCTGGGAGAAGATAATGGTGGGAAATGGTCTTAGCAGGGAATGACCCACCAGGTACAGAAGGATCAGTATAAAGCATTGGGTGAACTCCGTTTCCATGACTCGATGGAGGGACAATGAGAGCATGTCGATCAGGAGATATATCAGCATCCTAAAACAAGTGGAAACACAGGAGATGATCACTCACCATTGAATTATCTAATGGAAGCAGAATAACAAGTTATGAGAGAAATTGGAGAAGAGAGATTACTACTTCATCATGATAAGTCAATAGTGGAATCTGAGGATCGAGAGGAGAGGAGTCAAACTCCTTCTGTGTGGGATCACCAGATCCACTTGAGTGTAAACCACGCACAGAGTCCCCGGCTTGCTGGCTGCCGAAAGGAACAAGGTTTCCATAGTCGAACTCATGGTCCAAATCATCAATACCATCCTCTTCCTCATCTCCTTCAACCCTGGGACTACCTGAAACACAGAGACATTAGTTCCAACATACGATGCAGGAAAAAAAAAATCTTATTTTTTTGGGCCAAGGAACACTAAAACAGAAAGATGCAATTATTCCTAATCTCACCTTTGATGCGCTTGTATCTGGTTTTACATTGAGGGCAAGCCTGGTTTCCCTCCCTACGCTCGTATTCATAGCAAGGCCGACATACAGGGAAGGCACACTCATTGCAGGCAACAAAGGGCTCGCCCTCGGGAGTTAACTCGATCTCGTCTCCACATATCTGACATATCTGTCCGCTCAGTTCTGTCACAGACTTAATCTGAGAGAAGGGCAAATAAGCCTCAGTCAGGCCTCGAATCCATGAGATCCAACTGCTCCGACAGAACGTCAACTCAATGCAAGCAATTCACAGCCCGTGGCAAAGGTTGAGGAGACTATATCTATGCCTCAACAAGCTAACAAATCAACACCACAGGAAGTCAAACTCTTCTTGGATGAGTACACTGGCTCCGTATCAGTATAGACACGATCTATTCCATGAATTTGATTTTGAATGAACAGCAGTAACTTATCTAGCTACAGTTCAACAAGCCAAGAAACTATTATTCACTGTAACTGTAGACTACTGGACTCAGGAATGCCTAACCCAGAAGTTGAAAAATACAGAGCCAGAGACAGAGCCAGTCAAATTAGACCTTGTCCCATGACAACAGCAAACGTATGAACAAATTACAGATCCAAAAGTCCAGTGAAAACCCAACTCCGGATACTGGTCAAATTAGCACACGAATCTGAAAAATGTTTGGAGTTTATCAACAAATCTAATCATTCCCAACCAAATAAACAAAATCAGACCAAGAGATTGAAAAATTATCAACTAATCCAGAAAAGGGGAACCCATTTCAGCCAAGCAAATCTCAGTCCAGCCCAGAAGCTGAAAAATTGAGGAAATGCAGTCACATCAAGGAAAAGTAAAGGGAGAGGGGTATAAAGGACAATCTACCCTGGAACCCTCCTCGGCATTGATCAGAACGAACTCGTTCCTGTTGTGAGAACCAGCAATGAGTCGACCTCCAGTGTTCATATTGTCTCTCTAATATATATATATATATATATATATATGTGTGTGTGTGTGTATGTATATATGTCTCTCTCCACGAGCACCAGAGACGACACCGCCTTCCAAAGCCCCCCTCTTTGACGAAGCAACCAAATCAGACCATCGATCTGTCGAAAGGGAAAGAAAGAAGACGAAGGCAGGAACAGAGAGAGAGAAAGAGAGAGAGCTCCGCCTTTCGTTCTCTGTGAGGAGAGGATTAGATTCCCCTCCCACACAGCAATCCGCAGTGGACTCTCGATCTCCGAAAAATGAGTGAAATGGAGACAGACTGATAGAGAGAGAGAGAGAGAGAGAGAGAGAGAGAGAGAGGGAAGGGGGGGAGGGTGTGTGGAGGGGTGGTAGAGAGAGTGAAATGTGGACGCGTACCAGGGAGGAAGGAGGGGAGATGATGCAGAGATGTTCCAGTGTGAGGAGAAGAGAGAAGAAAAAATTTATGCTGGGAGGGAGAAGAGGAGAGAGAGACTGACTGGCTATGGTAAGTGGAGGTGGAAGCGGGGCCCACACCGTGGCGGTGGCGCTGAGCTGTGTCCACAGCCAGTCCAGCTGAGGAGGAAGAAGAGAAGCGATGACCGATGACGAGTTGGGTGGAAACGTCTCTCAAAGACACGGATTGCTAGATAGATAGAGAGAGAGAGAGAGAAAACCGGTTTGACAAAGAGAAAAATCTTTTTCTATAAGTTTTTTTTTTGGGTTGATAAAAAACCTAAGATATATGGAATGTAAATTTTTTATTCATAATATTTGATACAGAACTCTTATTTAAGAGAAGATAGGCATGTAATTGTCCGGTTCAATTCATACTCGGTAAACCCAGATCTGGTTTAGTGTGTCGGTCTCTGTGGGGGATGATGGATAGTTGGCATAAATTATTTCTTTTTTTTGTTTTTTTTTCTAATTTTGTGTTTTTGGTGTGGTCATGTTGTGAATAATAAATAGTTTCATTGGGGACTTCCTTCACTCAATCACTATCATAAGAGGAGTCACGGGAACTTGTTTTAGTATAAAGGCAAGCTGCCAGTGGGATTGGACTTCCTCTGGATTATTACCCTCACATACATAATAAATTCACGAATTTTTTTTCCGGCTAATTTAGATTCAAGTCCGAACAGTCCATCCCTCCCCAACATAAACAGTCTGCACTGGCAAGACTCGAACTCTAGATCTCATCCGAGGGAATGAATTTTACCTGAATAATTTATATGAAAAAGAGGGAAATTAGTGGTAAAAATGTAAAATAATTTATTTTTTAAAATGCGAATATGTGGAAATTACAGAACGCGGAGGAAGTACAGTAGAAACTAATGAGGAGACAGATTTCACGCCGCGTGGACAGAGACAGCTAACGGCACATCAACACCACACAGCCCCAAAGATAGATAGATAAGATCTCCAATCCACGCATCTCCGCCCGCGCACGCCGCGCTGTCTCATTTTTTGTCGCGATATTCTGAGGCTCCTCTCGTGATAAATTCAGATGAGGGGTATAACATTCACCCACCGGGCCGGGGCGCCGTTTCGTTTTCACCGGCTTTTGACTGCTGATGTCCCGCCGTTGACTAACGGCAGACCGGAGGTCGGGCGTTAAATGTAACCCCCCCACCTCCGTTTCAGGCCTGCGGGCTCCCCCCTCACGACGGCATGTTTTTGGGATTACCTTTCCAACCCGCCCCCACCCAACTTCTCCATTTAACGCGTTTCTTTTTTTCATTTTAAATAAATATATCCATCTACCTAAAAATATGGGAAAATACGTTAAATTATTGAAAAAAATTAAATCTACTACCATCTAAACGGTATATTACAATAATATGACAAGCTTACATTTTCATTAAAAATACAAAAACTTTTATTTAATTAAAAAATTTTCATTAATTTTATATATTATCATCACTTATCTTATCTGTAGTACTCAAATCAAATAAATATCTTTTATATATCAATAGTATCAAGCGTTTTAGCGATCGCTTTATCAATGGAACAACCATATTATAGGGTCACGGATTTGCAGTTAATTTATAAATATCGATCCCCAAGAGTTTCTGGCCCTAAACCTATGAGAGGTAAACCATATGAACATTCAATAATAAAGTATGAGCAGATTTTTATTGTGATAATAGTTTGATTAAATAAATTTATATTTGATATCAATGAATGTATTTAAAGTTTTGTTTTTTATTAAAAAAAATACAAAGTGGTCGCATTCCGATTTTGCATCCATATAAATTAATTATCTTCGTCCATATAATGTGATGGAGACTGGATTCTTGACATTTTTTACACCATATATGGCCAATTTTGCGGGGACCAAGAATCTTCCATTTCATTTGCGCTCTTTTCCTTTTTGAATCTTCTCCCATATTTGATACATTTTTCACCCATCAAATTTAATTTAATACATTCTTATTAATCTATATTATAATAATCTCAATTGATCTGCTCAAAAAAATAAAAAAAATTTAATCATAAATATCCAAACTCGAGGTTAAGCAAAGGAGTAATGCTAGATTTCGTCTTCTAGAACATATTCATCGCTTGTGAAATAAAAAGGGAATAATAAAAAAAAAGAAAAAGGAGGGAAGACATTTTCGCAGGCAACAGTTATGAACATGATATTCATCGGAAAATTGATTTGATCCTTGGGGGTGTACGAATCCATGTACCTTACTGCAAAAGGAGAAATCAAACATCATAATTGTCTAGATGGAAATTTAATTTAATTTGATTTTTTAAAGTTCGTATTCCTATTCTAAAATAAATATAACAAAAAAAATTTTGTTCTATCACATTAAAGGTTAACGGCCCCACAGAATTTATTGCTCCCTCTCACTCTGTTTTTATTTATTTATTTATTTTGGCTCAAGATGAAAATACGTATTTATGGAGACATTATCTGAAGATTTTTTTCATTCACAAGAAAAAGCATAATTATACCACTATTCGAGAGTTCCGTCTAACAATCTTCCCGATATTGAAATTAATAGTTTGCCCTTGATGGTTTAAAGAATGACAACCTCATGCCACTGTAAATCGATTTTTTTTTTCTCTTGGAAGAATTATTGGGAGAATATATCAAGAATTGTCGGCATATTAGTTGGAGGGCTGAGGGCAGGTCCTTCACTTCAAGGCCACATGTGCATCCCACTGTCGGCGGGTCAAATTTGTCCAAACAAATATATATATATATATTTAGGAAACCAGATACGGTACGGTCCCTCTCTCTCTCTCTCTCTTTTTTAACTATATAAATCATGATTAGTTTATCCCTTAACCTACCTTCAATACTTAATTAATACACAATAATAGATTTTGACCCGGGGGTGTTAGTTTCTTATTACTACTGTACTCGCGATGGTGACATACAAACTCCCGACGAAGAATAAAAGAAACCTTGTCCGTTGCAGCGCTCACGGGAGCCGTTGGGCAGACAGGAAGGAAGAGCACCAGAAGGAGAACAAAAAAAATCACGCTGCAGTTGTCCCATCGTCGTCCTCCGTTGTTGGTGGGGGGATGAGATAGCACACTAGTCGTCGTCCACATCGAGATCAACCGGAATCGGCCATCGATCCCTCCCATTAATTTTTTGACATGAAGCCCAAATACTTGAATATTAAATTCACATCAATTTTTTTAAAAATACTGATTACTATGACATGTTAGTATTACTATAATCATGCATGGGAAAGTGCATACTTGGTTCCGCTAATCTCCAGAACAAAATCGTGATAGTATACCACGAGGCATCCAATCACATCGCGCCACGTTGGCGACCGGCGGTCTTTTGGTGTAGCTCATCATGACTGTATCATCGACCGCAGAGGGGGCAAAAAAAAAAAAACCAAACCCTAGGGGGCCGTCCTCCTCGTAGTTGCAAGTCAATGCGGTCTCTCTTAACAGGAACATGCCACGTGGTAGGGCCAATGTGACCGCGGGTGCCAGAACAATGAGCATTGTTCCAGTATGGGAAGGACCACGGTGGACCCCCGCGCAATTAAACCGTGGATTTTTCATCGACTGCAGTCACCGTACTCTGTCGGTTCATCCGATTTAGTCCCCACATAACTATTTTCCCCAATTTGTGGCTGCCATACTTTGGATTGTTTATATTTGAGTCCCGTCCACTTGTTAGGTGGGCTCCCTATTTCCTTCCTACTACAGATTAGCCTTATATGATTAGTCAAGTGGACCACACGCATCACATTTAAATTAACATATGGAAATTAATATTGCATTAACAATGCCATTCTAACTATATGAGTATTTAAGTTTTTTTTCTAGCTTTTTTTAGTTGAAAATGTGTGTGTATATATATATATATAGATATATGCATATATATTAGTGATGGAAATGATGCTCCTACATGTTCCAGAAAGCAGCATTCTCAAGGTAACAATGCAAGACCTCGGAGGGCCATATTGACAGGAAAATTGCTATGTGAGGACTGAATTGGACAGAGATACGAAGTACGGAGACTTCCTCCGAAGAGACTATTAGAGAGAGGGCCCCACATGTCATGATGATCATTGATCTCTGGACTTGTACAGAAAGAGATTGATGGAGAGAGAGAGAGAGAGAGAGAGAGAGACTTATCAGCTGGCACGTTAAGTCTCTCTGTCTCTCTCTCCCTCTTCGTCTGGATGGAAAAAGCGAACTGCTGCAAGTCACAATCACAAGAGGAAACGGACGATTTACCTTTAAGTTGTACATTATTTTAATGGATTAATCAGACAATTTTTTTTGCATTAGTTAATATTATTAATATTTTAATTATTATATTAAAAATAATATTATTATGCGAAACTAATTTCTCCTCTCCTTAATATTTTTCCCTCCACAAAATTGAAAGTCGTGTATTGATGTGTGTAGTACCAATCTGAGATTTTTCTGTCGGTGGCATGTAATGTTTTCCATTTTTTATTAATAATTTTCCCTTTTTTTGTGGGGTTGAAATGGACGCGTGAGGTCGCTGTATTTGCAACTTTTTGGAGCTGTCGGTGGGCATTTCCTTCTCCTGAGAAAAAAAAAGAAAAAATGTAAAAAAAAATACCTCTTTGGTTGCCAAATAAAAAAGATAATGTTAATTATGATTTCCCTCATTTTTTTCTTTTTTGGACGGACGAGTCGACAACTCCAGTAAGACAGGTGATACATGCCATGCATAATATTCCAAAATTTATGAGAAATTCTACCGAACTCTCAGATCATAACTCGGATACATCAATTCCATATTTAAAATCGAAAGATTAGGAGATTGATCCCGTTTAAAGGGATTTTAGGTGCGCTTGTCTTCCGGTATGCGCCACCTATAATCCTCGAGCCTGATGGGCTTGACTGGTACGACTAACTCGACAAAGGGTAAAATCATCCAAATTATGAACTTTCTCTAACTCCAACATAAGAAAATGATAGATCATTATATAATGATCCTTTTAAGTCTCTTGGTTCCGATTTACATCCTTACAAACTCTTAAATTTATGGCAAACTTTGTACGAGAAGAAAAGGAATGTGTATGTATACACACACATATATATATATATATATCGATGCACTATTTTTAGATTTAATTTTTAAAAAAATTATAAATTCCAACATTTTGACGAGGTCCGGTCTCTCGCCCCCCAAGCACATGCCTCCTTTTACTTTCTTTGATTAGGCTAATTGGCACATGCCTTTCGAGATTGGCCCATTTGCAGCTTACCCTCAAAATAAATAAAAAAACACAAATAAAATAAAAGGAAAAAAGAAAAGTGGAGAGAAAAGCAAAAGAGGGACAATAGCTTGGCTTGTGCGTGGAACTTGAGGTAAAAGCAATGGGTAAAGCGCCCAAGTACAACGTGCATCGCCATGGACATCATATAAGCTAAGTACCGAATGAGTACTTTGGGATATAAGCTCTCGGGCACGGTCGCCATGCATGGCCGCAAATCTCATGACAGAGCGGACCGGCCGATAAACCCATTCTCCCGCGGCTCATTTGTAAGAGTAGAAGGGCCTTCTAGAGAATGAGAGCTACTGGGCCTCTCTCTATGGGTCTGTGGCCTTTAGTCCCGTTTCTTCCTGCGCATACACGCCGCACTCGAAGTAGCGGGACGAGCCGCCCCGCCCCGCCCCGGAGCCTCGAGCTTCAGCTCCCCGTCGACGTAGACCTTCACGCCGGAGCCACCGTTATCGTGGGCCGCGTTGAGCCTGAACCACCTGTCGCAGATGCTCGGGACCAAGAGCTTCTCCCTGTAGTAGTACAAAGAGCCGTCGTAGACCCTGAGCATCAGCGTCGTGGCGTGGGAGCTTGCCCCGAACACCTGCATGGTGCAGACACCGGTCGTGCCGCACGGCCCATGGCCGTATCCCTGAGTTCGTTTTAACCAAATTGGAGATGCATCTGTAAAACACATCAACAGTAGAAAAATTTTAAAAGCCCTAACCTCAAAATTATATACTTGGTCGTTGGACCGTAACATCACATGACACAAATAACGGAACATTTTAGACAGTAGGATTCCATCCCCATTTTTCACCGAGTAATCGATTCTCTTGAAGGATCTTATGATGTGGACGAGTGCGGTGACGAGGTAGGGGAAGCGTTACTCGGATGCGGATCTCAGTGCGAGGTTTGGTCTGACTGTAAGGCCTGTGGGGCTTGTCGGTAGAGAAGACCCACAGATTGTGAACTCCATCCTTGTAGCTGTACCTCTGATCTTCAGGCACGTCGAATGGTTTCTGAATCACGAGATTCGATCGATTCAGCGGGAACGTTACGAACCCGATCGTGGGATCGACGGCGGATGCCATCTCACAGGTGAGGAGGAGGCGGGCGAAAGAGAGGAGGGAAGATTGAGAGAGAGAGAGAGAGAGAGAGAGAGAGAGCCATCACTGTTAAGCCCTCGACGGAAACCTCGTAAGATCATAGAAAGATCGCTAGAAGTTGAAGAAGCCTCGTGGATGAGCCTGAATATCGACGGTAAGTGTGTCTATATATACAAGATGAAGCCAGTAACACTGCACGGCTATTATATATGAGTAATACAATTTTGTCAGCTGATAAGAAAATAAAGAAACATTTATGTCAGTTATTGACGACACGGTGGCAATTCGATCGAGAGGAATCGCATAATTCTACACAGAGCAAGCTGTGATGGTGATCGTACATAGCAACTAGCAGCCTGAGGCGTCATACAGCACTATACGGTTCACGCCTTGTCTGGCAACCTCCCACAGTCGTAGTACGTTACACTGATGACTCTGCTCATCATGATCTTATAGAAAGTGTCCCTGAGGAACCTCTTCCACCACACCGAACCTTCCTGCTGGATCCACCCCGACACAAACGACGCTGTGATGATCCACGCCGCCCGCCACCTCCTCTCTCCCACGTACCCCTTGAGCGCCAGGGCTACGTCCGCGGCCGACCCGAGCTTGCCGTCGTGGCCGATCGAGCTCCCGATGTGCCGGGCGAGGACCACGGCGTCCTCGAGGGTGATGCCGCCGCCTTGCCCGAGGTCGGGGGTCGTCGGGTGCATGGCGTCACCGACGACAGTGACGTTCTCCGTGCTCAGGGTCCCGAGGACGACGTCCCACGGGTACCGAAACTTCAGCGAGGTCCACGAGATCGTCGAGAGATCAGAGCTTCGGACGACGTCTAGGTAGGGCCGAGGGAAGTCCCTCGCCCAGTTCTCGATCACTTCTCTCTGCAACCATTCCGGGGCGGTTCTAATGTCTTCGCCTGAAAGGATAACATATTGATCCTCAGTTAATAGAAGACGATATGTCGTTCACATCGATCTGGATAGACCGAGTTAACTTGGGTTGGATTTTTCACCGTAAAGCGGCCGGGAAAGATGTGTCGATCGATTACCTTTAGGTGGTGTTTTGCAGACAACAAACCAGAAGACTTCCTTGTCATTGATCGGAACCATGGCGGCCCTCTTGGACGCATCCACGAATTGATGGAGGTAAGGGCTCAGACCGTGGCCCTCGGGATAAACAGAAAGGCCACGTACTGCGGATCGGCCCGAATCGGCCGGTGGGCTGAGCTTCAGCATCCTCGCGATCACCGAGTAGACCCCATCGCACCCTATCAACACCTAAATTCGACCGAGAAGAAGAAAGATGGAAAAAGAAGTTGGGACGAACAACACGGGACGGATTAAGGCCGACCCGATTCTGATTGGATAAAATGTCGGATACCTTAGCCTTAATTATGGTTCCGTCTTCGAGCCCGAGAACTGATATTGGACAGCGATGTTCTACTTGGGACTCGACGGAGATTAGCTTCGAGGAGAAACGGATGGTATCCGGGGGCAGTTCATCGGCCAGTGCTTGCAGGAGAGTCTTTCGATGAACTGGTATCGGTCCACCCCTGCACAAAAGGATTTGATCCATGCTCGATCGTGTTAGACGAATTAGCAACAGAACCGCATATGTAATGCTCCGTTAGACTGGGCATATGTATATATGTCACCTTTGGTTGGCATTGTAGAGCACTTGATGGGTGAACTTGGTCTTCACATCGGTGACGAATCCCCTGCAACATACGAAAAGATCAGAGCGCCAAGTAAAGAAGATTCTAGTACCTACTAAAGAAAAATGTGACAACCCAGCTAGAAGAGAGCAATCAAGAGAAGGAATCGAAAATTTTGGACTTTTCTTTGAAAAAAGAAAAATTTTGGCATTACTTGGTCGTGGAAAAGATGCTACCGTGGATTCCCAAGAGTGCCACTAAACACTGCCGACACGGCTCGCTCACTCGAGATCTTAGTTAAATACGTTTTGGAGTGCTCAACTTATCTATAATGCCAACAGGCAAGGTATATATAGATCGCATAAACTCATTAAAGACCTTACCTTTCTACGGGAGAATAGAGCCTGGAAAGCTTGTCGGCAACCCCGAGAGCATCGAGGGCAAGCCAAGCGTTGGGGAAGAGCACGATGGTTGAGCCTGTGGCCCTCAGCTCCGCCGCCTTCTCCAGCACCAGCGCCCTGATCCCGACCCTCTTCAGGGCCAACGCGACCGCCAGGCCGCCGATGCCGGCCCCTACTACGACCACTTCTTCCACTGCTGCGCAGGCCATATCCATGAGAGAGTGATGGTGCTCCGGTTCTTCTTCCCTGGATATTTTAGAAGAGTTTGTGGTGTAGACAACCTAGTGGGGTGCTGATATTTATGGATATTTTGGGCGGCAATGGCTGTGTGGGGGTCCCGTGGTTTTTTTCCATAAATGCATGGACCGCCTGCGAGAGAATATCTTCCAATACCACGTCCATGATGATGACTTTTACGTGGAACTCGCTCTTATCCTTCCCCCTTAACCTGAAGTAGGGTAGCGTTCGCCGGGTGGTAAATTAGAGGATGAGCCTGTCTTTCATCTATCAACAGGGCCTCGGTCGGTCACTTGTTCGGGCCGATAGAGACGACCTTGGAGACAGTGACGCTCCTTGCCCATGTGGAGTTCGGGGCCCAAAGGCAATCTTTGAGTAGACTGCATCTTCTTTGTGTCAGCTGGGCCGAGCTGTACCATCACTACCAGGGTGGGTCGGGCTTCCGAATCGAACCACACGTGAGACGAGTCTCTGCCTCTGTACGGATTGGGCCGAATTAGTCGGAAACGGAAACTAAGGTGATAATAATAGACACAAAGGAGACCTCTTCCTGCCCTTCGACATAAGAGACCAAGATTTTGTTTTTTTTGTTTTTGGTTTTTGGTAGGAATTCTAATATCTGTAAATCATTAGATGTCAACTAATTTAGTTAAAGTTTAATCAACCCACTAAGGGGCTAAGCTCTCATAACATAAAAATTTTCCATCCATAGCATTCAAACGGAGATATGTTATTTAGGAAAATGAAATATCGAATTATTTTAATCAACTTGTGTGGATAAGAGAGGAAGATTAAGGGGAAAAAGATGTCATAGGGCCATTTGGGCTCGCAAGCCGGGCTGACGGGTCCAGGCGGAGCTGCTCTAGATGGCTGATGGCTGGCCAGCCAACTTACTTTCTTTTTTCCTTTTTTATTTAAAAATTTGCCGGAAATTGGCCGAAGTTGCTTCCAGTCTGGCCACTGGCGGCGCTTCTTTCCTTCCCCGGTCAAAATGGTCGTCAAATTGACAGGAAAAGTAGAAATTCTTATTGTCAATCTCTACTGTCCTACCGAGCATTTATCGGTGTCTCGGGTACCTGAGACATTCGCTCATCTCTGCTTCTTCAAAGCGCTCCAAATCTCCTGTCCCCAAACACGCACGGGGAAGTTGAATTCTAGCGGCAATGGCGTGATCTGA
Source organism: Sonneratia caseolaris (assembly GCA_900006705.1). Taxonomy (NCBI): domain Eukaryota; kingdom Viridiplantae; phylum Streptophyta; class Magnoliopsida; order Myrtales; family Lythraceae; genus Sonneratia; species Sonneratia caseolaris. The sequence goes on from CXYZ01002951.1 coordinate 920,289, forward strand.
CCGTGTGAGGCTCAAGTCGTGCAAATAACAGATTCAATGTCAAAAAGGTCGAGGGAGTGGTAGAAATGGCAAAATGTCCCAAAATTAGATTTGACAGGCCACTCGAAGAAGCGAATGTAAAGGGTCAATTCCAAACCGACAAGCCAGTGCAGAGCTGTCGCGTTGCTCAAGGTGCGCCTCTAGCCTGACACGACGGGACCAAAAGACTGTTATATTCCCGTAATTTTTATTCTTCTTCATAGGATCACCCAAAAAAAGAATGGGGGAAAAAATACAGCAGCAGGAAGATGCAAGCCAAGGAAAAAAGCCATGGTAACACATCACTGATCTAGTTAGCTACCAGTCGGATGCCGCCTTTCGAAAGCAAACTCGATTCATTGTTTGTGATTTGGAAGATGTTCGATTACTCGGCATTAGCAAGATTCGACAAGCGTTTAGGCGTTCACCGGCTGAAAAATACCATGAAGAAGCCCTAGGGGTGCTGATTTGTTAAAGTCAATTCATAAGCCAAGAGGGGGCATAAATCCATTAACATTTCACATCTTATTTATCAATAAAATTTAAAATTAAAATCTTATTTAAATATAAAAAAAATGATATTGTCTCATCTAAATCTTTTTTTTGGATTATCTTTATTGGAGAAGACATATTGGTCCTCTAACAAGGACGTGTCAGCGCTGGGAGAATCAATCCTCTTCTTGCTAAATTTCTAGCATAGTTTTTAAAACCGGACCGGGCCGGGAACCGGTGTAGGCATGGGTTCATGGGTCGGACCGGAGGTTCAATGGATTGAACCGCATATTTAAAAAATAATATTAATAATATTATATTACTA